>OX465581.1:20890010-21490010 GCA_950022655.1 Alentia gelatinosa
GACAGCGAAACGATCATTGTGCCCGATCACACCTTTGCCCGACGGATCCGATGAATCTGAAAACCGTTTCCGAATACCTGAATCGGATTCGAAGTTATCAAACTTTGAACATTTTCTATGAATCCACACCAGCGGCCCATGGCTCACCCCGGCTCGGCTCTCGGCGGCTCTCTTTGATCTCAATCGGATCGCTGTACAAGGTCATGAAGTGAAGAGGTGTGATCGGCAAGCGTCGTTGAGTATATATATATATATATATATATATATATATATATATATATATATATATATATATATATATATATATATATATATATATATATATAATATATATATATATATATATATATATATATATATATATATATATATATATATATATAATGGACTTAAGACAGCGGCATTCTTGTTCCAAATTATAATCGGTGAACGGATCGGTGAGAATATGTGGAAAATGTCGCTGTCTTATGGGCTTTAGTGAGCTCATGAGGCATTCCCATACCATAGCAATCGCCTAGCAGAAGGTCCCGATATCTGAACCGCTCTGTGTCATATAGTGGAGCATTTTTTTATTTTTTCATTTATTGGATGAAGTTCACCAATTTACATTTAGCGGTCTGCCACCGTACCCATTATACAGTATAGTTGCGTAACTTGTGACGAAGGTACATCAAGATATCCTCGCACTCTAGCATGTGATAAACACTGTGTGGAGTAAATAAGGAACAAAACAAAATAATAATTATAATATGGAGAATACAATGAAGAAGAAAAAAATGATGGAAAGGGCGATTGAAGAATGAGGCACTCTGTTTATAAGCCAGATTTTATCAAATAACGATGAGATTTTTCACATGCGTTTTAAAACTTTATTTCGTCTCAAGCACTCTGATAGCTTCTGGTGAGATATTCCATAATGTTCTAGCTCTATATGAAGGACCTCTTTTTAAGAATTCTGTTCTTGGTTTAGGAAGACTTAAAACGGATTTAACTGATTGTCTCGTGGTTCGCTTATCCATTGGTCCGGTAGCAGTAAGTGAAGGGGTGTCAATCATTTCGGGTATGAATTGCGTGCCACTCGGGTCCTTCTCAATATTTACTACGCATTCTGATAGGGCTACTTTCCGCATATACGTAACTAACAACTCATCACGTCTACGTTTTAACATCGCTGTTTTAGTGATGGAATGTAATTCTTTCACTGAGCCCCCCCCCCCTCTGGGTTCTCTTTCAGACAAAGTCTTGATCCTCTATTTTGCACCCGTTGTAATTTATCCTTATATTTAGCACTGCTAGATTCATGTAGATCAGAAGCACAATCAATTAAGGGGGAAATGGTCTGTTTATAAACTCTAATGGCCAAGGATTTAGACAGGAAAGGTCTATGTTTTGCAAAGAGAAATAATTTGTGTTTCACTTTCTTTATGACGGGGTGTCCCCTAAAGCAGGGCGACCCCTTAAGCGGGGTTAAAATAAACTCTTAATAGAGGGACAAAATTCCGTTCCGAATAAATTATTCCCTTAAGCGGGGTGTCCCGAGTTATAAAGCTACCACAGTTTATAAGTATATAAGATTGAGTTCCAAGAATCTACCCCAGTTATCATAAACACTATGGTTTATAATAAAACGCTAATCTTATTTACAGCCAACTCGCAGTCATGGTTATTATTATCAAGTCATATATATATATATATATATATATATATATATATATATATATATATATATATATATATATATATATACATATATATATTCATATTATATTAATGATTACCTTTATCTTCCATTAGAACGATGAGACTTATATGTATATATATATATATGTATGTATATATATATATATATATATATATATGTATGTATATATATGTATATATATATATACACATATATATATATATATATATATATATATATATATATATATATATATATATATATATATATATACATATCGGTCGGACTGAGTGTCCAAGGAAGTTAACCAGCTAAATCCCCACTAGGCCCTGCTGTGAAAACGTTTATCATTTAGTAACAAAAACGAAAAACATAATTACAGTACATACCATTGCTTAAAAAGAGTAACGGAAGGATGGTTTAAGTGTACACTGTCAATCTAAAAGAAGCATACCAATTTGTACATATTAACAGGAACAAACAGTTTCACACTCTTCAACTTTAACTTTATATGTTAAGCCTATAAGTTATCGAAACGCTGATACATTTGTATAGAACTACATTTGTGTAGTAGAACCCCGCTTAACGGACACCCCTGTGAGCGGGCACCACGTGTTAACGGACACCTTTGCTCGAGACGGAACCCTCAATTAGATGTTTATCTTAACCCCGTGGTACAGCAAGGAACAATTTTTGCCCAATTTTCTTTACCACTTGGTACATGTACATAAATCCTACATAGATACACATGTTATCAAATTTAACACAACATACTGCGGTAGACAAGGAACCTCATCAGTAAACTACAACATGAGGTAGGGTCGGTGAGAGAATGAGTTCATTATTTAGACATAACTTGAAAAGTCTCAGTGTGCACGGTCGTCCCTGCCATAAAACCTGCACTTGATCCTCTTGCTGAATATTCTATGTCACGACAGCCCAGAGCTCATGGTGCCCAGCACAATATACGTCATTGTTGGTATTTTTTCTCATAGTGTCAGACATCCAGTCGCCCGTGCCTGGAATGCCTCAGATCTTAAGGTGTGTTCGTGTACTTGTAAATCATTGGGATTCTTTAACCATGATTATTAGTGTTATTCACCTTACATTCTTTGTGATGAGCGCGGTAATTTCTCCCCAGATACTAGATATAGGCCCAACCACACTATGGTATATTGTGTAATCGATAATGGTGTGCTTGGAGTTGCCTCCATGATACATATGTGCATGTAGGCTGGCTACGTTTTAGTGTATTTATACCGACGATCTCTGACTGTGAGTATTCGTCATGCCAAGTCAGTTTTCAGCATGGTGATACTTAGTTCACCTCCCTGACCCACTGACTCTTGCTAGCAGCTGGCTGACAGGCCACTTCGGTGACTTTGCCAAGAGCAGCAGCAGGGGGTGGGGCGGTATGATTATAATACAACGTCGCCGGTTTGTTTAACAACACAGGCGACACATGGGAACTTGCTGGCTGGCTCATGTAGCATGACACGACCCCCTGTTGCTACACTGGCCACCTGCATCTCTATAGAGCCTGTTGCAGATAACAGGCTATTACCGCTATGAACCAATTTTACTTTTTCTCTTGAAGGAAGAGCGTCGCGCCTGTAAAGGGAATGGGAAAGGGGTCGTTACCAGTGATGGAAGGATGGTCAGGTCATCATAGTATTATCCCAAAATGGCATCCTATACTCTTGTCTTGGGAAAGTGTATTTGCGTAAGCGTTAATATGTAAATATATATATATATATATATATATATATATATATATATATATATATATACATGTGTGTATGTGTATGTATGTATGTATGTATGTATGTATGTATGTATGTATGTATGTATGTATATATATTATATATATGAGTAATTACTAGATTGCAAGCGTAGTTGACGCGTAGTAAAACTCAGAGCGGTAGCGATCTGGAGGCTTAGTATGGAGACTCCGTGTTAGGTGGGTATAATACATATATATATATATATATATATATATATATATATATATATATATATATATATATATATATATATATATACCCAATCCATGATTGAAGCATAGCTTTATGTGCGCATCACTGTCCATGATTCAGAGGTAGCGTCGTGACTATAATACTTGTGGATAACGGGTGGAGGCAGGGGTGGAGAGATGGAGGAAACATGTTGGTACTGCCCACCCTCCAACCTCTGACTCACACTCCTGTCGCTGTTAGTAGCCGTGGACTCGGCCGCAGAGACCTAGTCAGTGCTTCTTTTTCTCCTTACCCTGTTTTTATTACTGTGGAGAACTTCGGCACCAGGAAGAAACACAACAAAGAAAATGTCGCGATGCCGCTCCCATGTTTAATTAAATGAGCCGCGCATTCAGCAAGTGCAGGTAGCGGGGATCAAGAGGCAGAACAGCACTTTGGATCACAAATTTTGACTTTAGTTCCTGAGAATAACACACAAGGAACAAAGAATCCTAGTCTGGTCTGTGAAGGGGTGAACCATAGAGTTTCATCGACAAAACGGTGACATAACAATAGGATGAGACGTATAACAGCCGTTGTATAGCGTCTTTATTAATTCCAAGTATAATTTAGGAGTATACTTCTACATCACTATAGTGTAGTTCTTCGATACTTGCCTACCTACTTATGATAAACTGTTTACTTCTCGATTCCAAAAGTCACGGATTTGCACATCTGTTTAGTTTATAATCACTTCCCATGTATACATGGTTTACGTCTCAAATATTGTAGTCTTGCTTGACGGCACAGTAATTTTAAATATAACTTACTGCAATAAGTTTGTCTTATGGTTATAATTACCTTGGTCTTCACGTAGCACTGAAAAATCTGTGAGTCAAACATAGTCATACACATACATGGCTATAGAGGAATGGAATGTTGAACTTGTCATCAGTGAAATGTTGCTGACAATAGGGGTTTATGTATACATATGGATAATTGCGCAAGCTAGGAGGATAATATCATTATTTAGAGTTGATGACGCAGAATGCAAATATGAGGGCAATGATAAACAGTGGACATGATGTTTATACATATGAAACTAAAACAAATGTAACGAGATGAACTAAACATAGCGTTTTTATTTCATTTTACCATGATGGCTTATTCAGATAATACGATGATGTTAGGCTTCCAGATCTTTAGAAATGCTTCCTCTATGACTCTACACACAAATTCCTGAAATCATTAAGTTATCCTCCGAACAGAACTACATGTAGAAATATGAATAAAAGTGGATGTAAAAAACAGTTCCGATTATATATTTCAACGTTAATGAAGGCCCTCCTTGATGTTCAGGTTTAACAACTATATCGTCTTAACTGCCCGGAATCCCAGATGCTATGTGATGAGTCTATTACCTGTGGTGATCATTGTTTTGAATGTTGCAGCAGAGCGCCTACACATTTCTTTGTTGTCACCTGCAGGTAGCTGTTATTGTCGTCTGGTGTTCAACCATTGGCCACACCCTTCTCCAGACCCATTTCCTCACGCTCCAGGGTCTCACCTGGAGTCGCTAGTGAGACAATGGATAACGTGTCAGGCAATCGATCCCTGGAAACTGGAAGTTTGTCTTACCTGAACCGTACCGGAGATATGATTGGTTTATAACGTGCGTTCCTTGTCCGTAGGTCATGGTACAACAACGCTGGTGTTTAATACAGAGGGGCTGTATCACCTATGGTCCATGGACATGGGATTAATCACATATTTGTTGTTTACGTATACCCTTACTCGTTTATACACACATGCATCTGCACATGAATCGTCAACGGCTCTAGAGATTGTGTAAAATTTCATTAATATGTAATAAGTTTCAAACCGTGGTATATATACGGTATCTGTTTTTCAAATTCGAAACTGTTTACTCTTAAACATTTTGTAGACTAACTGATACTTGTCATTCATCTGCTACATGTAGATCCAATGTTTGCGAAATATGGAGGCTGTTGTTACTAGGGTAAGAGGACCTTTGTCATGGAATCGGGCACCCTGGAGTTCTAGGATCAGAGAGGGTCTGGCAATGTTTATCATGGGCAGACTGGTAATTTTTTCCATACCATGAGTGTGGACGGATCCCAGACACTGTAACTAGATTTATTTATCTCCGGGATGTCTGCTAGGATAAAGTCCACGAGTCAGTGCATAGTTCACTGGGCAGTGTCAGCCTGCGCAAGTCTGGCTAAAATGTATATTATCTCAAGACTATGTATTTTATTGTCAAATTGTACAATGCCGCGTAAATCACAACATTTAATCTTGTATATAAGGTAGAATTAAGGTATAACAGTTACCTACATGTAGTTCATCCAAGATTCAATACAAAATACCTAATTTGTTTCCCTATGTTTTAAGTTCTGGTTTAGAGCCAAACAATGTGTGTTTCGGTGTGATTCATATAATTCTTAGGTCATTCATCAGCAGTGATTATATTCATATTATTCCTGCACCCACTTCAGGTAACCTATTAGACGCATTATATTTACTTATTGATTTAATGGATACTTGATACATCATTTGCCAGTCGCTTTGTTCATATGAATGAAGAGCTAGGCAGTGGTGGCGCTGATGGAACCACCTACACTCATTCACACAGTGTGTGATGAAAATAGACAACACGACGGACGAAGCTAAGAAATGCTCGACGATTGTCCCGTAGTGGCCATCGGTGCCTTGTTGATTCTCTAACTTGATGAGTCACCGGCAGTGAGTAGGCACCAACTATTTACGTTTTTTGGGTTCACAAGGAAGAGTGATGCGACACAAACATGACCACGCGCCTCGCTCTTTATCCGGGATGTCCACATGAGACATCGATCTGTGTTCCTGGTCATGTGGATACATAAGTGCAAAATATGCATACTTGCCAAAAAATGGACCATAATCATGATATATCTCATATAGAAACAGTAGAGTGTAACAACATGTTCACGGTACAGTCGTAAACACATAAATAGAAGTATCACTAATTTATCATCACTGCTGTGTGATTTAATTATCACATAAAGATAATTGAACACGCCAGGAATTCATACCTAATTATGCATTGGTCTATAGTTTTATAAGGTATTGCCTTTTGATAATAGTTATCAAAACTTGTAAACAATTACAGAAGTGAAATAGGCCATGTTACAAGGTTAGTGAGGTTGGGTGGCGTTGTATCACTTGACATGTCCTGGGTTTATGTACAGGTAATTTTTATCTCTGTGTGTAGGACATTGAAATAAATCCTTGTTAAATTAATTATGTTGATGAAACCTAATAGAATGAATGAGGATAGCCACTATGGTGTAGCCAGAATATAAGTAGGGGTCGTTCAAATGAATAAACATGGGGTTTCAGTGACGTCAAAAGCAAGAATGTGGTGTGTGTTTGCATACATATGAAACATACATGTCTAGGGAAACTCTCTGACGCAATGGATAAGAAATTAATGGAATTTCTATATGTCAAACTTGAGCTAATGAAATAAAAACCTGATATATTATTCCGTGTCTAATTCTCTTTACTATAGAGCTCCCAGTCAATTATTGTATTTGAAGTTTAGATTTGGGACTACATGTACTTGTAAATACAGAGGTTCTGTTGGTGAAATGGCTCGTACCCTGCTGTGTGGCACACTTAAACACGGTGTATACAAACTGGTGGGATACAGGGCCGACAAAAGGGTCACTGCCCAGTGAACCGTGAAGTCACAGTCTGGCCCATTCATAATCACCCAGTCGCCTGCAGTCGCCTCTTACCCCAACCTCCTGACTCGCCGAACAGACACCAACGCCCGTTCGGGGAGGGGACGGATACTGAAAATTATATAGGCCTATACTAATATAGACCAGCCGCAATGACGGTGCCTTATCCCTCCCCTTATCACACCATCCTGTCGGGGCATGTCAGACGAAAAGTACTGTTTTATATATACTTTTAATATCCTGATTTATCAAATCAAATATTATTCTCAATCATAACAACGACTCGTTGATCATAAGTAGACATCATAGATTTGAGAACGTCTAGTCGTGATATACTATATTGCTAATTTGAACTCTCTCGAGGTATATTATTTTATATAGCTCAGTGGTGGGCTGTTGCTGAGGTCGCACATTATTAGTAAGTTACTCGATCGTAATCCGCAACCCCTTATTTTACCCTGCCCATCGTCACCGCCCAGATGCCCTGTCTGTGCACGTGGAGGGGGTGAGCCTGCACACCGGCGTCACGTCGACCTGGGCTAATCTCACCTGTCCTCGCCACACTCTCCCTCATGCCACGCCTCACTGCCCTCTGTCATTGTAAATGCATTTCCCACAGTCAACGGCCTAAATTTGGCAACCTTATATTTAGATTGAAATAAAAAATATTCCCGAAAAAGATCCTTTATACCTAGTTATACAATTTCATAATTTCCCATTACTATCTAATAATTCTTTTTCAAGGTAGCATAGATTTGACTTAGGTGTGCTTTACCAAGTGTTATAATTTCCAATTGTTATCTAGATTCAGTCCATGAAACTGACAATTTATTGATAATGACTGTGACCTTGCAAATAGCCTAGTGGGCTAATGGGAATACATGATACTAATCTGAAATCGCATTTTTTGTAGCACCTTATAAAGCATTCTTTTATATATGGATTTCCCTATTTCTGCTAGTTAGAGCATGCTAGCATGCGCTATATACATCATCTAGAGGTTAGAGTGGTCACATTGAACTTTCAGTGTGCTTCCAGAAAACTATCCCTTTACTATCTGCATGCTGCTCACTGTGATATTGAGAACAGAGCAGGGAGCCAGTGTCTCAGGGTCTTAAGCCTATAACACACCGACCCGACGGCTGTGCCCGATTCTACCTTTCCCCGACGGATCCGTCGGGTCTGTGACAATCTGCATCAATCGGGTCGGTGTACACACTTCACAGACCCGATTTTATTGCTTTTCCCGACGAGTCAGGCATTACTACCATGTCAGAAATGACCGACTCTGCCCGACCTTAAGACTCCGGTGTACGCACTTTTCCGATTGTTACCGATTCTGAGCATGCCATTTAAAAAGCGTTGCTATGTATCCCTCAGTCCGATTTACAAGTGTCTTATATCGATGTGTAGGGGAGAAACAATCGATCAAAGATCTGAAAACCGTTTTCTGATATTCTAAAGAGACCAGAAGTTATCAAACTTTGCATTATTGCCTATATATACTTATCACCCGCCCGGGGCCCAGCCAGGCCCGGCACCCAGCCACTCTCTTTGATCTCAATCGGGTTGTTTTATGAGGTTATAAAGGCAGGAGGTGTCGTCCGGAAGAGTCATCGTGTCGGTGTCTGATAGGTATAGAGCCTATAAGACAGCGACCCGACCATTTTGCCCGATCACACCTTTCCCCGACGGATCCGTCGGGTCGGTCAGAATCGGGTCGCTGTACGCACTTCACAGACCCGATTTTAATCGGGTCGGGCATTACTAGCGTGGGGGTAATGACCGACTCTGCCCGACCATAATCGTGTCGCTGTACGCACTTCACCGACTGTTCCCGATTCTGAGAAGGCCGTTTCAACAGCAATGCTACCTATCCCCTAGTCCAATTTACAAGAGCCTTATATCGATTTGTAGGGGAGATAGAGGCGATGATGAATCTGAAACCCGATTTCCAATATCTTATTCGGATCAAAAGTTATTCAACTTTGAATTATTTTCTATGAATCCACACCAGCGGCCCATGGCTCAGCCAGGCTCGGCTCCCGGCGGCTCTCTTTGATCGCACTCGGTTTGCTGTACAAGGTCATAAAGTGGAAAGGTGTGATCGGCAATCGGCGTTGAGGGTATAAGACAGTGACATTCATGTTCCCGATTATAATCGGTGATCGGATTGGTGAGAATCTGTGGAAAATGTCGCTGTCTTATGGGCTTTAGACATCGACAATTTATTCCCGACTCTCACCGAGCCGATGGTCGGGATGAATCGGGAAAAAAATTCGGTGTCTTACAGGCTTTAGAGGTGTGCCCAGCTGACCATGACCAATCACTTAGGCCCGAAATACCTACTGGTTTTTGATATGTTTGGATCCTATAGATAGACTCAGGCAGTTACAGAATTGGCAAGTTTACTGGGTGCAAGTGGATTACAGAAAACTATCCATAGACTGAATCTAACCCAAACCTTATAATTGTTATTCATTTAAAATTGCATGCTCACTCATCTATGATGAACATCCTATTTACTCCTAGTATTCTGTCTGTGAGTTTCAAGGTTGTCTCCCCTACTGTATATGCAAAGATCTTTTTCGATGTAATCTTATTGTTCTGGGTTTGGGCCAGTTCTGGTATGCGATTGAGTGACAATAACAGTAGCATGGGATGATGGGTCACTGATCCCTTACGCCTCGTTACTAGGCGCAGCTCCAAAGAATCAGACCTCAATAACCCAATTTACCTGTATATCTAACCGGAATTGTCTCAAATGGATAGATATTTGAAGCAGCTATGTAATAAATCATTGACTTCTGCCCAGGTTAATATGACATTTACCTGTGACGTTGTAGCAGCCGAGTGACGCACGAGCCTTGGGGACGTCACAAATTACGTGTGAGTTAGCGGTATGAAGATTGGTTTACCCGACTCTCCTGGATATTCATATCAATGATTGGGGGTTGGGGGATGAATCAAATTATCCATTATATATATTATGCACCTGAGCATGTACATGTATTGGCATGGCACGCATACGTTAATCTGTATGCCAGTTTGATGTTTGATTCAATGAAGTAGACGTGAGCTGTAAATATGTACAGGCACTGGGGTCCTTCACTAGGGGCATATCACTGCATTTGTCGGTTGGCTATATCAGACAGGTCATTATAATCAAAGAAAGTGACTAAAGCAACCAATATCGAATTCAGCTGCCATACACGGAAACAGAGTTTGTCATATATGGTCATATGCAAAGTGGTTTGGCACTTGGAAAGGGAGCGTAAACAAACTTTGAAAGTATACCTCTTTAAAAATTGGCAAACCCACTGTATAGCAACTGCATAACATTTTATGCAGAGCAGCACAGACTTGAATATCCAACTCCATGAGCCCATGTATCTCATTTAATGAGTTACAAATGCTGCAGGCTGTGGTGTGGCATAAAGGCCCAGCCCCACTGGTGCGATGCGATTGTCGCACACGTTTTATGGCCCCATAAACACCCCCTCTCCGGGGTTTATGACCTCTATTGCGACGGAATCATCGCACTCAATCGCACAGGAAATCCACGGTATGCCCCAATGATGCGATGGAATCGTCGCATCACTTCTGGCACCACCTATGTATACATAACTTAATTTAAAATATCTCTTATGACTATAATCATATCATTTCTCAACCTCACACTTTAAAACTTAACAGAATAACACCTAGGCTAGAGCTACAGCCTGCTGTTTTCACAGCTTTCACACCTCCTGAGACCTGACACCCAAATGATTGCTGTCAGGTGTGGCAGTAATTGACTGTAGTAGGTCCCAGGTACCAGTGGTCAGGGTAGCCTGTGTAACTACATCGATCAAGTATACATGTATATACAGTTTCTATAGAAATATAAAGGACATACTCTGTACTTGTGCGACGAATCCATCGCAAATCATGAACATTTCAAGATGTGCGATGCGACGGATCCGTCGCATCGCACACGATCACACACGCGTGCAAGTCCGGCCCCACAGGAGCGATTGTGTGCGATGCGACGGGCGGCGCCGTTTTTATGGCCCTTGCCGGCCATTTATGACTTTTTATGGACTTGCGATGAATCCATCGCACCAGTGGGGCCGGGCCTTTAGATACAGCACAGCCTTGGTGGATTTTTTTTTGCATTGTTTGTTTACGCTCCCTAAAATGGAACCCTGTTTTCGTGTATTTATTCAGGAATAGCTGGCTCAAAATTTGTTCATATACCGTGTCAGTACTATAGGAGAAAACGACTTGTTTTCTGATATTTTGTTAACATGCCGTGTAATGTTTCCAATGCAATCGCCATTTGGAGCCGTGATGTTGGTTGCCACACTACGATGTAACTGCGCGACTGGCGAGGTGACCGCATTGGAGAAAGACCCATTAATTGGAAGTTAAATCTACATATATATTTAGTGTGGTTAACCGAGTGTACGACTAAACGAGTGGACCCCTGTATGTCACGTAATGTGAGTGAGGAAAATGCCTACTCTGACATTATATTGATAATAGTCAGTCGGCGAATCTGTCAAGCTGATGATGATAGGTTATTCTCTGAAGGCAGTTGGCAATCATACAAGCTCACTTTTTTTTAAAACCTATAAACATTAGGGCCTTTCTATAGCCAGTGAATCTAAATGTAATCGGAAACCCAATGAGTAAAACTACTAGGACTGTAATCAAACGAAGAGAAAATACATACACATAGTTTGTTTTTACATTTGGACAAGCTCGCCGATACACCATTTAATTTTATTTTGAGACTTGAGGAGGAACCATATTTATGGGGAGTATATTGGGACTTAAAGTTATAATGCATATCAAATCCGGTGGTGCCGGGGATACACCGTTAAGGGGAGTTTACTGATTTTGTGTATAGGTGTCTTGCGGCCCACACAGTGGTGTATCAATGGTCGAGACACCACAATGGCCCCTTTACCGCACTAAGCTGAGATAATAAAGGGCCCCAAGAGCGCCGCCTCTTTAGTGGCTAGACCGACTTCAGTGAGCCAGCTGTGAAGCTGTTGTTAAATAAACATATAATGACAACATGTATAAGGAAGCACTATGTGACCCGACAAACGTTACCTGGCTCTTGCTTGTGTATGTGAGGATTATAATTAGTGTCATTCATCTCTTGTAATGGGCTGAGAATAAGATTGCTTATCAGAGTGATATGAAGGAAGCTTATACTTTGAATTTAATTGGGCGTAGTAGTGTGGTATCATTTATCAGACTTGAACCCGGCTTTGTTTTACTGTATAGTTAGATAAATATCGACGGACACAAAGTAATCAAACTTCTACGTGAAAATGTATAGAAAAAAGTTATCCTGTTATAGAATGGCACCATTTGGCAAATAAGTTACTTGCTTGTATGCTAGCTTGGATATTTTGAGTACCTCCACACTGGGAAGATTTCAGTGACGTGGTTAAGAATCGTTATATATATATATATGTATATATATATATATATATATATATATATATATATATATATATATATATATATATACGTATATATAAATGTGTGTTTGCATATATATGAAAGCTAGAGAAAATAGTTTATGAGATACTGACACCAATCTAAAACCAATACCTTTTGTGATTTACTGTGTGTACCTCCCCAGATATAAGCTGTGCATTGCGTTAAAAGAAGGCTAGGAATCGTACAGAAAGAGGGTGCTACAAATTGACAATGAATGAATGTGCTCCAGTGCGAAAACGAACATATTTGACTTGCTTGGAGCTTACATGTCCGTGCATGCTTCTCTGGGTGAGGAGCGGCCAAATCGGAGTCGGTAACAGGGTCATTTGCATATCATCTGCATAGCTTGTTGGAGGGTCGTTGATGGGACCATACCATCTGTTAGCGAGGTGCCGCATCAGCCCCCCTCCCCCCGCCCGTCAACCCGACACACACACCACGGGCCGACGTCCCGGCCCCTGAATTGTCTACCTGTGTCACACCGACCACCTGTCCCCAGTCGGCAAAATATGAATGCCTTCACACTGCACTGTGTTCATGGTCAGGCCTTATAATGCTAACGCCCCTCCCCCCCCCCCCTCCACACACCCCGACCAGTCAACCTCCTACAGTTTCTGGGTCACAGACCCCTGGCCTTGTGGTTCCTTCACGGTGAGCACAGCGTAGGCCAAAATGGCATTAGCATCAGTAGCAACACGTGTTGATTTATTGTCAGGTTATGGAAATCACCCACTCTGTTGCTAGTGCACGGGCATATGATATAGGCCAGTGGATGGCGGTTTGTAAACGGCTTGGTCATAAATGTAGTTCATAAACCTAAAGGGGATGATGATATTGCTCTACTCAGATAGCCCTCTTCAAACTACATTATGATAGCATGGCTTATTATTGTGTTTGTAAATAGTGGTCAATAAGACAATGACCAGAGGCGTGTTACACTCTGCCCCGCTGTTCTAACGGGAGTCAGCGGGCTGTGGTTGTAAATTGCGCCCCCATCGTACTACAGCTGCATGTGTCATGATCACGGGGGTAACAACTGCAGTAAGCGGTGCGTGACCGCTCCGAATAACGCCAGGGGTCGACCACAATGGGCGAGGAGGAGAGGAGGGTCAGTTACCAGGCGATAGAATCTTCCTCTCTTACCCCGTCCTACTCTCAACGCTCTCACCAGCATCTAGCCCGCACGTGCCCCGGGCCCACATCTTGCACGAGGCACGCTGCGCGTGCATGCCATGGTGGCGCGACGCCTGCATGCTCCGCTCCACTCTGCCCGCACCACGCGCACGTTTGTCCGGCGTGAGTCTCTGCTATTTCTCGGGGGCCCAGAGTGATAATTATGATGCTAATGACATCAAGTATTCAGAGTCCAATAACACATTGGCCCACTCTTCGATGGCATGCGGGTTTCCAAATGATGCGCCTAGCTTTGTTCAACCAATCTATTTAAAAGGTCCAATGCTCCTAATTAGTATTGGACATGGGCCTCAGATCCCTACAATGAGACCAAATTTCTTTGTGAAGTAAGCATTGACCATGGCAGTGTCCTCATTTTGTTGAACTATTAAGTCATTGTATGATCTCCTATTCATGTACTTCATTATACAATTGAACAATTTATTTATTCTAAAAAAAACCTGTAACATGTATTTGAAATACTGATCATACGGAAACAGGGTGTCTGTGGCTGTACGTGATAAGTATGCAGTAAAAGTGAATATCAGATAAACCAATGCCGAAGGTAGAAGATCATCTAATCATCAATTGTACCAAGTATTTATCACATAGAGACAGTATACCTGTTTTCGTATTATCATAAGCATCAAAATTACTGTTTTTTACCTTTGCTTTTGGACGACTTATTGGATTTTGCCACCTAACATACCCCGTTATCCACGTACATGTTGTATGGCCATAAAATGACATGGGTAGGAGCGGGCAGTTTACTTGGAACATACGGCCACGGGTATATAATAATGATTCTAGACGCATCTGCCCTATCGCCCTTGCCTTTTGTGATATAGACGGAATAGGATATTTGTACACATATCATTAACTCATATAATCTTGCTTTGAATTTATGTCAAAGAACGTGAAATGGCTAACAGGTTTATTTTGTTCATTAGATCAATGTGATCAATATTATGATGTACTCAAGAATATCGTATCATTATTTTGATTTAAAAAAAAAGTTAATTCGAAGATAAACATACCTTCAGGCATAGTATTTCGGATTACACAACGAGGATATAACGATATAAAATACATCGATACGTCAGCAATACTCGTCACATCCAGAAAATTGTAAATTTGTTTGTTATATGTACACTGTATTTGAATTATGAGAAATTGAAATAAATGCCGATTTTGTGACTGAATCCCACCCTATTCAATAACTTATATATTAGGGCATGAGGTAATTGACTCCAAAGCGTTATATTTAGATTATTTGTTTTCAAATCTGCGATAGTCCAAACCACGGCAATACGGTAGTTTAAATCAGAATGATGATTGGCTGGTAAAGATACAATGTATTGCCCATCAGGGGGTCCTCTTAGTAACAAACAAAAAAGTGTGTGGTAACGAGGTTATCAGTTATTCAAATGATACTTAATTTAGCACTGAGGCACCCCATTGGTTGATTACAACAGGTGTTTCGGTCCTTTTCAACAACAGAAGTTCTTGAAACTCACCCTTTCAAGGTGAACTCGCTTTACATTACCGCTGAGCCAACGAATTCATTAGTGCGTGACCAGGATTGTTGAGGAAAAACGACCCCGACCAGCTACCGGGTAACCACATACACACAGTCAATGCACAAAGATGGCAGAATAGTCTACCTTTTTTTAGCAAGTGTGGTTGTGAAGTTGTAACAATTACGTGACATACTGGTAAACTAAAAGGATCTTCGGTTTATTTGTAACTATGCATGTCTCTCTTTTGTTGGGTTTGACGTCAGTCCGCCCTGCTGACCTCGTGTATATTATTGTACATATGAGAGTGTAGTATAAGCAGCAGTGTTGTGACTCTACACGCTCGTCTACACGTGTGTGTGTTCACATATTGCAAGCTCCACCGTTCTGCGCCACAAAACGGTGGAGCTTGTCAACACGCTCACGACGGGCACTGAATACGCGAGGGAGGGTAATGTCAACAAGCAGAGGTTGTCAACATGTGTTATGTCCCACTGCCTCCGTTTTCACCGTTCTGCTTGCAAACTCCCCAACATTCAGTTGAGTCTTGCCGTTACGTACATAAATACATCCCCATTAGCCGGACGAGTGGGCCGGAAGAGGGACCCAATTCAGACAAATCTTTATAAATTATTTTTTATGAAATGTTCTTATGTGAATTACGTACACGATGTGTGTGCTTTATTCTGTCGATGACTTATCATGGCAATAGTAATAACCAGAGGGACCAAATAAGACGTCTGGCTTGTTTAGTTGGTTTGGCCAAAGCCATTCTATACGCATAAAATATTCAAGTGACAAACATTGGTGACAGACATAAAGTTGGCTTGGATACGTCAATAAACTAGATCATAAGATAAGGACAAACGCAAAACATAGCCTACAAATTTGTTTTTATTTACTAGAAGTTGCATATATTATGTACAAATACATGTCGGTTGCTTCTTTTGACTGGTGACGGTTGGCTGGGTGCACCATGTGGTGTGGGTGTTCAATGGTGTCTCAACATGGCTCTGGATATAAGCCATTGAAGATCTACGTAACTGTATACCTCTGCCTACCTGGTCCCCTTGGGCACACCTCATGGAGGCGGGGGAAGTTCAGAACACTGTGGCCCATTCGAGGTCTACCTGTAACTAAAACGTTACCGGAACATCACACTCTTCCCACACAATGCTTTAGCAATTAAATTCATGAACACATAAGATCGCCCAGTCGACCTGGGAATGGACAAACAATGCTGCGTCTACACCCAAGAACGGCAGTGTTTGGCGACTCAGAATACAGGCAGACTTCATTTAACTGCACCAGCGGTTGTTCATGAAGAAATAATTCTAGTTGAGACATGTTATGTTTGTTACACACTTATACTGGACGATGTAGGTGGCAATGTGAGGAAAAGTGGTGGATAAGCCATCGGTATTTCCACAAACACCTACAAATGATAACAGAACACAGAAATAAGCCGACCGAGAAACAGGATCAAATGGAAAAGACTGCGTGGAATTTGACCAGAACATAAACAAGTGCTTGGGCTCAGCCTGACCCAGATCGTTGCGACACAGTATGGAGGCCAGGCGAGGTCAGTACCACACAATAACATATCCAGCGCACGCGGAGGACCCCGTAACCTTTAATGAACAACATGTATGTGGAGGACGACAGGCTTACATGGAATCAAGCACGTATATAAAGAAAACATACACAGAGATAGATTTAGGTCTAATAAAGGGCAGTGGTATTTAAATCATCCCGAGTCTTCCCCAAACACACCCAAACAACATAATGACTAACTGGAAGACCAAGGCAACTGTTCCCATTTATCGCTAAATGTGACCACGATTCCGTATAAATGTTTACCAAGTCAAATTCCCTTTAAAAGTTAGCCTGTTTTTCCAGTTCTTTATTGATAGAATTAAGCACGTTTGAAACATTTACATCCTATTAATTTACATTGTATTATTGCAAGAGTCATTTTCTTGAGTTTCCAGCAGTTCTTTTCTTTTGAACTAATATCGCAACAAGGCTAATAATTAACGGTAATTTAAGAAGCAGTCAGGAACACATAACTTACAATAATTATATCAATCAAATGCATTCACAGCCATATTCAACAACTTGAAACAAACTACTTACATTGCAGGTATACAAATACACTGTGACCAAGCTCTCTATACATTCAACACGTCAGCTCACACTGCAATCCAGGCACACACAAAGACGATGATAAATAACCGCTACTAGAAAAAGAAATATGCATCTATAACAAAAAAGTCCCTATCCATGTACACACTTACGTCTCATATATAAACCCTAGATACCGCAACTGACGGCCCCAAAAGACCAAAACCAATTGCAGTTTTTTTATTTACAAAGTTAAGAATTATTTGCATAGATTGGAGGGCTTATATAACCTATTTCCAACCCCTCCTCCTTTATCTGACTAAATTGAAAAGAAAGATCCATATTCACATAAAAAAACAATAAATCCGAAAAGAATTAAGTCAGAGAATAGAAGTCTGACTCCGTGAGATTTGAAGAATATATGTATACGATTTTAGTGACACGGCCTCCCATCAAAGCCCTGGTCTTGACACTCTCTCAGTAAGCATCCCGACGCGATTTCACTTAAATATCAAATTAGGAGAGGTAGGCCATTTATTACGACGCATTCAATACAAATATCCCCTTCCGCCACCGAGACGCAAATGCCACCATAGACTTGAAGACCCCAGGGACTCAAGGGATTTACACACCTGTTCACTAAAGAACCCCCAAAGCAAATGGGATAATCATAATCAAAGTACAGGATAACGTGGGCCCCTGGGAAAGTGGAATATTTGTGATCATGCGCACTGGACGTGTCAATCTCCGGTCGCATCTGCCTTTGTCCTTTCCCCATCTCTCCCAGACACGCAGACTGTAGGACGGATGTAAGCGGTGAATGGCCTCAGGGGAATCGACTCTGACCCCAGTGTCCCATAGATAATTGTCGGGGTCACAGCCAGGTCTGCTATTCAGATGGAGATGTATAATCACATGAAAATTAAAACACAGAGATACACCGATGTCAGTATCTACGTAGTATTTCCATTTTTGAATTGATGTTCCGTTCAGAGCAGACGACTTTTCACATGTTGGGTTGATGCCGTGACCTTACATTGAATGCTGTACCTTCTGAGGAAATAACACAGGGGAGGAGGTGAGGCAGCGGTCAGGCAGAGTCTGTGCGACCTCCGACCCGTATGGCGGTCATGACCCATAGATCCCAGAAATCTCGACATGACTGGTGGGTTACCGCCAAATGGCCGTCGAGATTACATCAGAAGCACAATCAATGGCAGGCAGCAGTTCAGGATAGTAGTGTAACACTCTGGAGGAAACAATCGAATGAATTCGCCTGACATGTCCTATCCCCACTCTATCATACATGTAAGGTACTTCTGGCACATATCTTGCGGACAATTAAAAAGCCGCCACAAAGTAGACATGGACGCGAAACCTCAAGAAGCTTCCCTTACTGCAGGCACGGCTAGGCCTCCGGTGGGTTTCGCGGAAATCACTAAATTGCATTTATAGGTCTGCAATATGATTGCACAGTACAGAATGAATCTATTCCATAGACCCTGCGAAACATGCTTCTTCAGAGTGGGTGTCATATTTCCAATTCTCAGCACTGGAGACGCGGGTTACCTGTCAGTACACCGTTTGTAGCGCCACCTATAAGCACAGGTACCACCAGGGACGCAGCTGCAGCTCTCGGTCTTTGTCCTGGTCCGGGGTCACGGGAACGCTGAACTATGGAAAGCCGGCTCACGTTAAATGCGTTAGCAACGTACAAATACATAAGGACTTCCCCAATCCATACTTGCATTTATTCAGAATGGTGTGTAGCCTTGGAATGTCGACATTTACTCTTATAGTATTGCCTCTGAATAGATAACTATCAAAATCCAATGAGTTACAGTATACAATATACCTTTAAATGTCCACTCGTGTGGATATAAAACGGCCTCGCATAGAGACAAGTGAGTTAGAATGCGTCTCCAGACGGAGATTTATTGCCTAGATGTCGGAGTCTGCATGCAGGGCAAGGAGGTCCGACAGAGCTCGGCTATATTCCCTCCATCAATTCCCGCTAATTACATATCGTTAACTCCCACTGATCCCGGATCCGGTCCCGGGGGCTCCTACAACCGGATCCAGCCCACCTGGTTCCTGCTCACGTCACACTGAATCCATTACAGACAGGCAGGGGGAGGGGCAGGGTTACTGAAGGCACGTTATGCAACAAGAAATCTAGACAGGATGCCTTGCAGAGTACAGAGCAATCCGTCAACACCATTTTCCAAAGTAGGCCCATCTCAACTCATGTAAACTTCTCCTTGACACAGAAACATCGCAATTTTTCTAAATGGGTCAGACGCTGAGCGACTATCTGTTGGTGAACTAGAATCTAAAGGAGGGCAGTTGCACATAGCGGTACATGTTGTTAAACAAGTATGGGGATTTAGAAGCAACCGACCCCGGGCGGTATTTATATACACATGTACATGGCGATGGGCGTCGGGGGCGTGCAGGAGGGGAGGGGGCTCGCACCTGGATTCCATGTTTGATTGTGACCTACGCTACACCGGACCTGGGACAGGTGAAACATCTCCAGGGCATTACTTTGTGACAGCTCTACTTCTCTTGAGCTTCAGGGCCCAGGCTTCCAAAATGAGTGATTGAAACTGCCTCCCCTTTGTCTTTAAGAAAACCATCTCCCAATTAAGCCCTGCTATGAGCAAAAGTAATGCCCGGATTTCACTGACAAGCAGTCGAGATTGCCTGATGTACATGTATATTCCCCGTCCCGTTAAGGTTGTGAAAAGGATAAATCGAAAACAATAGATTGAGGATCCTATGATATAGACAGGTTTTCAAAACGCGTCTTCGTATTCCCCACAAACCATGCTATCGGTCTCAGATACTTTACCATACAGCAGAGAGGGCACACAATTTACAGACCCCATCAGCAGAAAGTCTTCAAGGAGATATGAAAGAGGTAGCACTGTTAATATATACGATGTAATGAACTTTTGATAACCTGTAATAGGGTGACATGTGAGGCTATTGTTGGTCAGGTGAAGTGAACCTACCACAAACACTCATCGTGTCCTCAGGAAGAGGTTATGATTAACCCGGTTAGCTGGGCGAGTTCACCTATTTTCCCGTTACACCTATTTTCCCGTTACACCTATTACAAAATTCCTTCTCTCCTTGCGAGGAAAGTCCGACGATAATTGGGTCGCAGGTCAACTCGAAGTAGGCCAGTCGGTGAGAGTGGCCGTGTTCGAAACACACACAATGACAATAGGGCGCCGCCTCCGCCTTCAGTACGCGCCGCGTCGCTTTCCGCGCGCCCATCGTCGAATGGGGCGCCGGGAAATTGGGTCGCCGCTAGGGGGAGGTGCCGTGCGGGGGCATGTCCTCAGGGGTCATCGCTAACCACTTCAAGGGCAGACTCTGAGAGGGCTGCGGATGGTAGCGGTCAGGGTAATGAGAGAAAAGAGCAGGCGGGAATAGGGGGTTTTAAGTGGGAGGGGGTTAAAAGGGGAGCGGATCAGCGACTGGCCATGATCGCACATAATTTGGTCAGGGGGGGAGATTCGGGTCCTCAATCGATATTCCACACCGACGACCAGATTTGAATAAGCAGTTAGCGCTCGACCACATGTCTTACTAGCTCTGTCTCGTATTCATCCAGAGAGATAGAGATGGGCTATTATGTAAGGGAAGAGATGGGTAAAAGCGGGCATAAAACCTACTCAGACGAGTCTACCCTCTGCGTTTAGTTCATACGTGAGTTCAGATCAGCAATGAGTTAGTTTAACCTCTGAGCTACAAGACACAAATTAATGGATGCATCACTACTGAATAGCTTTGTGGTTGGGGTAAATGCGAAAACGTTACGGGTAGACTGTATGCCGCCGTTACACTGTGTCTGATGTATATATAGCGGAGCCGAGTCCCTGAGCCACAGAGACGGCTTTCTGTTACATGTACTTTGTTCCCCGACACACGATCCTGTGGACGTACCGTGCAGGGGCCATCAGGCGGATAGTGTTCATCTGTTCGGGCTGTTCACAATCAAGTTGGCTGGAGAGTGGCGCAGATTTTGGGAGGGAAAGGGGGGAGTGCGGGGGGCCAACAGTGCACGGATCCGGGGTGAGAGGGGAGACAGGGTGCCATGAGTCATGTGGCGCGCGGTAGTTGTCCGGCACCCCTTTTGTCACCCGGCTCCCTCCTTCAGTGTCAGCCATGGCGGCTGGTGGTGAGTCCACAATCTGCACAGTAGATCCTATCCTCCCCAACTGCACCTCTCCTCCCTAACCCTCTTCCACAGCACCGCACAGCCGCTCCGTTATAGTACCACTGGCGTCCCGTTAGAGGGAGCGGTTTACCCGCTGGGGTCACTGGGTGCGTCCCGTGCCCCCTGTTTCTCCTCCTACCCGGATACTGGGCCCCACACCGGCGTTACAAGGATTGACGGGCCAAGTGCCTCAGTAATCACTATCTGCCAACCATGTTATGGCTCTCAGTCCCCGGGAGAAAGTGCCGCGCAGTCATATAATCTCCGACTCGCACCCATTCACTCCTCACCAGCAGCCGCCTGGCTTAAAGAACAAGTATCTCACAAATGATGCTCATAATGGTTGCTCCAGAACGGGTCGGCATCATTTCCTACACCAATCCTTTGGGGACCTCCGACTTCCGGTTTGCTGGACACCCCTATAAAAATCACTGTACGATCACTACAGAGTATATCTTGGGGCATTTGGCGCCTCCTCTACCCTCTCTCCAAAATCCTGGATCCGCTTCCAGGTCCGAGATCACTGGAGGCGGATACAATATCTGCAAATCAGGAACAGGGAGCAGATAGGGGATGGTCATTTGCGTCAGTTCTCCTTTGGATCTCATTGAATTAAATCCTTATTTATTTAATATGTCAATAACTTGGATATCGCGTAATACTCACAGATGTATATCATATCATATTTAGGTAGGACGTAATCACTTACTAGCTTACGCACGTATACCTATACACCTTACCTCGTAAATCAAACTGATGGGAGCCATGAGAAAATAAGAAATATCAAATAAGGATTTCATAAAAAAAAACTTATCATATATTAGAGAGAGATACACGTCAAGTAATCAATAAATTATCGTTCCAGCAATCTTATACTCACAAGAAGGAAGGTACGGATTCTTACTAAAAAAGAAACAGTGTTTAGCTGTGGGACCACGTTGGGTGGACAAGACAAGTCTTCGTATAAATGGCTCATAAGCAATAGCTACTTCATTGAACACGTAAGGAAAAGCCTTACATACAAATGCTGTTCAAAACTTACATCAAATGATACACATTAAATGTTGAATCGCAAGAGAAATGCATCGTTTTCCAGTAATAAAAGCTATCATGGCAGTGTGCTCTTGCAATTTCATCACCGACACCTAATTTCCAGATATCCTTAACGCCAACACTAGTATCATAGTGACATTTTCTCCGAAGAAAGGTTTGCTGGTATTTATAAGTGACTTTACAAGGAATGCTACATCGGAGCACCTATTAGACGGGATACTTGCGCACCGATAGTAATAGGCATGGTGAATAAGATCCATCATTATCATACGTGTCACGTTAGATCATCAGGAGTCACCTGGGTGTGTCACGTGCAATAAAATGGGCCTTTATCCCTCATTATCACGGTGAGGGTCTGTGATAAAACACAATAGAGTTGGTTCATATGAGACGGGAACCTTAAGAAGACAATCACACACATGAAGGTGATGATCTCTCCTGTGGAACAAACCCTAATACAGCAACATGATGCACTGGTCACACTCATTTTACTTGTCCACTGACAATTGATCCACTAATCCTACTATTCCCAAAACTTTCCTTAACAATTTCGATAAAATTAAACAGGATTTTGAATCATTCGAATACTGTATTTACATATATTTTACTTATTGTATCATTTTCATTTGTTCTATGAGCTATATGACCCATTTTGTTTTCATTCAGAGAGAATTGGCAGACAAATATAAATGACCATCCTCTCTATACGCAAGTTTTCAGGTCCCCTTTACAAACAGCCCCCCCCCCCCCCCCCTTACATATAACTGGATACAAGCCAAAAAGTGTAATGTTCCATCGAAAATAACCAGCAAAGCGCTGCTGGCAAAACGAACAAATATTAAACACTTTAAAAACCTTGTAAAAAACCCATGATAAGCCAATCAGAAACCGGTGGACATTTCTAGGCCAGCCGGTCTGGACATGTATGTTATATGCATACATGGACATGTGGGTTTCTATCTAGACCGGCCGGTCTGGAGAGACTAGACCAGCCAGTCTGGACTGTCATCGAGATACACGGCCATCCGGACGACGTGTGCTCGCTGCAGACGCTGCACCATGTTGCTGTGGTGTAGTCAGGTTTCCATGCTCGCCTTGTTCGAACCCTGACTGCTCGACGTCGACTGAAGTCGCAACTTGGAATCACGTGACTGCGGGATCACCTTGTGCTGCCCCCTGGTGTTGATGTAGGACGCCATGAGCATGGTCACCTCCAGGATCTGAGCAGTTAACAAATGAAGCAAGTATGAAGAATGAGTGATCTTTGCAAAGAAGATTCAGGGAAACCATTAGTGGAATAGTATACTCTGCAGTGATCAATCGAAATTTTGTTAGTGGTATGTCAATTAAAGCTGTGGCGTCAATTCATGCTCATATTATTAAACTTCCTTTTACCGGCAATCAGCGGAACAAAGAACCAGCAATGCAGTAAAGGACAATTTATATAATTTCAGAAATGCATTTCCAGAAAATTTCAAAGATGTTCGACATATATGAAACTCTAGCTTTCCTAGTAATGCAACAGGAAGGAAAACTGACTCTCAGAAACCAAAAAGGTTTCCAAGACATCTGATATCGTGGGTGAGATGAACACTATGTGAACTTCACTGAGGAAGAAAGAGAGCCTCTTGGCTATTTGTTATTAGAACTGCTAAAGGTTTCCTATGGTATGAACAAAAACCGTATTATTATAGTGTTCATTAAATAAATGGACTTTTCCGAATCTAAACAAAACTATATTCACGCAATTCCAGCATAGCTATATGACTCGTACAGTCGCACCCAGTCTAATACAGTCCATTAACATATATATGGTGATTTTCTCTTATAATTCAATGCCGAACTTCCAAAAGAATATACAATACGAATATAAGCAATACTCATGACAAACATATCCATGTATAATGTACACAAAAAATATTTTTTGTTCAAAAGGGAAGACGTTAGATGACTCATTAGTACCCAAAGGTTAAAAAAACACCAGAGTTAGTTTTACTTCCCCTTAAAAGGCGTAAAATCAAACCGAAATCAGAAGGAAACACAACCGTAAAAATGACACGAAACTGAGATTCCCATAAATCATAAACACACAAACCTTTGGCTTGCTCATAAGGAAAAGAAGCCGATCCGTCTTGATTGGACCAAGGCTGGTTTCCGACGTGGTAGTGACCACCAGCATGAAGTCGTGCCGGCAACCACCGAACGTTACCACGCGCTTGTAGTCGTACATCTCCAGCACTTTCTGTAAACACACAACGGGAACCAGCATTACTCGTCTACCGTTAATGGGGGCGGGTCATCTGCCTTGACTTTATATTGATTGTTGTCTGCGGGAAGTGAAAGAGGACAGCGCGTGTGTGTGAGTGTGGGGAGGAAGGTTGTAATGAGGATGGATGTACAGGGGATGAGGAGACTGACGGGCCGAGTTAATCACCGCCAAACACCAGGGGATTTACCAATACCTCCTCACCACATTATCCACAACTTCTTATGTACAGATGAGCTCGGGTTTATATATATATACAAACGTATTAGACTATAAGTAGGAACTTCAAATATCGTTCGCGTTAAAACAGACAGACTTAGGGGACTTGGAAATAACAAATCCGAATAAAATGCAGGCGATTTGGGGGTGCCATAGGCTCCATACGGGGTGCAGTGGCAGTGCGGGGTGCTGTGGCAGTGCTGCACTCCCTCCATCCCCCAATCTTCCTTGGATTTGCACTGATCGCCAGAATAACCATTAAGAGGTCAATAATTCCATGCACGTACGAATACCCTATAATATACAGGCATCATTCATCAACTAGACATGTTAACTTGCCACTATAGATGCCGGTCTATGCACATCTGTGTTAGCTTGAGGATTAGCAGTCCGTCACAGGAACACATACTCCATGGTAGATCTCTGGGGGTGAAGGCTCACTGGCAGCATGAAGGTGAGGGTGGTGGAGGGGAGTATTATTGATGACCACGATGAATCAGAACCAGTATGCTGGTGGTGCAGGGGGTTATTTGCGCGGGGATGAAGTCGTGCGTGTCCGAGGCGACGGTTTCAGGTATGTATCCGTGTGGTGGGTCAAATAACTAGGAACAATGGTATCTTCATTATTCATGTAACCACTTGGTAACCACCTACTTCTACAACTGCTTTTGTAGGGTCAAGCACCAGTGGGCCTAGATCGACTGGTCATGTTCGGCTGGTCACTCCTCTGAGACACTGAGATACTGGTCACCTGTATTCTACCAATTTCACAGAGTTGGCACGCAGATATTAAAGGGATTGTGTTCGCAGTGTGCATAACGCCTCTCCCTAAACTAGGCAGCGTATCTGAGCGTGGCTCACACTCAAAGAGTAATGGTAAATGTGCAGTGCATGAGTGAGTGTCATGCGGCAAGTACAGTTAAGGAACCATGGTAAATGCATGTGAAGAGCTAAGCAAAAGACAGAGCAAATGCATGGTGAATGGCTCTACCGGGGCAAATAGAAGACACAGTCGTAACTGTACATGGAGAGTGAGTATCGTGGGGCAAGAACATGAGTTGATGGTAAATGCATATACTCGTTGGTGAGTGTGACGAGAAAGGTTTATGCCAGGGTCGTATCACCACGACACGATGACCATATAAATGCGTGGCGAGTGAGTGTGTGTGAGGGGCGATAATCTCAGTAGCAGACATGATAACGAGTCTTGAGAGATGCTTGCATTCCACTCGTACCTAGACAACGGTATACTTCATAGCACTCTACCGGATGTCTCTGTCTTGAGTAATTACACCCCAATGCCGCCATAGACCTATTGTTCGTTCTAACCTTATATATGATCACACATTAATATTTCCAACCTTTCTTGCCTTATGGCCAATAAGTGCCTCTTCAGAAAGCGCCTGGTGCCTTGTAATGGATCGACACTTGTCAGTTTACAGCTCACATACATTAATGTATGATAACCCTACCTATTTATCCGCAATCACACCCACCTCAGTAACCTTCACTGTACAACTCTACTTGTGCCTGAATATATGTAGTATACACAGCATATGCTCGCACTCCATTAATTACTCTAGACATGTGGCGATTTGAAAAAGAAATGGGGTTATCACTAGCTAAGTAAACCTGCCCATAGAGAGCATGTGATATGCAGCGGCGCCAGGGAAGTTGAATATCACGGTGAAATGTCTTCCTGTGGTAATGCATCACCACCGTCTGACAGCTCAGTAATGCCACTGGCCAGGAGCGACCCACGACTTGCTCACAGCAGCTCGCGGCCGCTCATGGCCTGCTTTCCTATGATATCCACCTCCTCAATCGTGCCAGCGGTGCGCTGGGCTAGCATTCCACTCAGGCGGATGTTAGCATGCAGATTTCAACAATGAGTGGAGTGACACGGGTAAAGTCTGTGTTAAATCTATGTGACTTAATACCATAGACGATGGAAAATTAGATATTATATGGAGGTGTTACCCTGCAAGTTATTTGGAGCCAAGAGTCTAATAGAAATCCATAAATCAATTCAGGAAACATAAATAATCACTAGCGCCTGAGCACCTCTATACCTAAGTCACAGGATAAATACTAAACAAAGACTGGGCGGTAATACTGGGTCAAGGCGTGAGGAGAGGTATTTGCTCTCTTTTTCTAAAACGCATGCACTAGACCACTCCTGTGTATAATCATGAACGCAGTCTGCCTGCGTGTCGGACGGACCCTTGCCCTTGAGTAGCCTGTGGGACTCTTCATGGAAGAAATCTGAGGGGGGAAGGAATTTACAGGGGAGAGAACACTCGCCAATCACATGTGCTCCACAGCTACTCCAATAAATCGGATGTTGCAACCAACAACAACTTTCCCTCGGCTGGGCGATTGGACGTCGTTTCTGCGCATGCCTTGAGGCTCGGCCATGTTTTGGGGCGGGAACGCGGGACGGCGCTCATTACCGTGGTCGGCGGGCTGACGACAAAACGACTCAGGATATTCGTCATTAACCAATCAATTAGTTTTCATTACATCTCAATTACCGCAAGTGTCCTTAATGAATAACCTTACAAGATGATACTAGAGGACAGTAGTGGATTATCTTATCATTTTCTATGGTAAGGGAATAGTTATTAGCCCTGCTTTCTAGTTCCCTTACTCTTATCATCTTCTTTTGTGTGGATAAAAAGATAAAAAGAGTTACTATGATCATCTTATTCAAGTGTTATGTATTTAGTCTGAACGACGAATAATATCTTATTTTGGTAGTAGGACAGACACCATAAGACACGAGTCTATTCATCGGTGCTTGTTAGTGATGTTGCCTAAAATGTCCAACAACTGGAATAAAAAAAACTCTTGGGAAAGCCTCACGTACTGCGAATTGATCCATGCAATTATTTATATATGTACATCGACTAATATATTTTTTTGTATGTTTATTTGCACGTATAAATGACTGATAACTACATGTAGCGGGAACGAGAGATACTAAAAAAATGCACACACAAAGGCATGCACACACAACTCGGTATAAATATCGAATATAATTTAGGTTCATGTCCATCAATTCACATTAGCCTAGAAGTGCACTCTGAGTGTACACGTGTATTTACCTACTCTCTACATTATTCATTTTGCACTCAACCCAAAAGTTCATGGGCCAGGTAGTGCTCGAGGTGGCATGTTGGTCCATGCCAACTTAGATCTCCTGTCTCAATTAAATTTGCACCACTGCGTATCGCGGTGTTATGACACAAGTTACTATCTTGTCTGCTGTTATTTATGACAGCCTTTGTAGTCGGGTCATAGAATACTGGCGAGGATTCACTGACTGTTCGGTCAGTGCACAATCGCACCTTTTGGGAGGCCACAGTCGGACAAAGGTCGCCGTGTGTTAAGCCGGGTATCTGGTTATGTTCATGTAATTAAGGCACGAATCCCAGCTCCTTGTAAACTACTTATTCTAAGATTAATAACCGAGTTTATGATATCACTTATATTAATTTTACAGTTCACGTAGACTGTAGTTCACTCATTCTAACCTAGTATAGAACGATATAACAATAAACCAGCTAAATCAACTTCATCAAACACATCATATTCTGAGGTATTTACCAAATCGAATACTAAGACAACTCTAATAAACTAGACTGAAATAGCACAGTGGCAAGGTACCACTGCCGCCGCATGCTTTATTCTCTTTATCCATTTAATTTCTCTATCATAGTAAGATATCGTTCCCTGCTCGTGTAGCCAATAGGTAGCCAACCTGGGCACACCTTGCACTAGTGCCCATGGATGTAAAAGGGCGGTGTCGAGCATGGGGGAGGGGGCGGTCCAGGGGGCCAGGTGCATGCGGCCGGAGAGGGAGGGACCATCCCTCGCCTCCCCTGGCCTCACCTTCGCAAGACTTGCTATCCTCCCGGGTCACCGAATCACGGAGCTAAAGCCTCCTACACCTTTTCGTCTCCCACAGTGGCGCCACCGCGTGGCCAGTCAGCGCACCTTGCGTAGGAATCAGGCTGCTCCGAGGTGTGGATTCCCTCCCCGCCGGAAACACGAACCACGCAAAAAGGATTGAACTCTTTCTTTTCGCACAGATGCTCAGTCTCGGTTTTACAGACTGAGAGAGAGAGGCAGACAGCAAGAGTAAATCACCCAGTGTGGGGTAGATACGCGGGTTGTTGGCGGCCGACAGTATCGGTGACCTCATTCAGGACAGCCCCTTAGGAAGCAACCCCCATTTCCCTGCCCTAGTCACCCTAATGACCCACAAAAGCTGCCGTCATCAGCTCGGCAGCATCAGGCAGCGCCAGCAGAAGCAATGTCAGGCCGCCAGGCCGCCACCAACGGGCCAGTCAGCGGCCGGCCGTTGTTCGCACCGCGCCCTTATAAGGCTCTCTGAATATTGATCAGAAACCGACATGATTTACAATTAGCTGATGAATGGCGCTTCGTCACAATCCTCGCCCATTGTCTGCTGCCGCAAGTCCCCACTCCGTAATAGGACCATCATCTGCAGGGGGACGCTGCCTTGGCACAGTCGATCACGCCGGGTAGTGCCACGCGATGCCCCCACTCTTTATTGGATGCTGGGCCTTTAACCTAACTACGTTTCCCAAATCTAAATTGTACACTATTTGTACATCGCTGTGTGCATAGAACTGGGCATCTATCGGGTACTTCTTAATGTGAGTTATTTGCAAGCCATTGTTTCTTCTACTTGGGGTATCAAGGAATCAGATATCCCTCCACAAAAGCATATCTCTTTCCTATTCCGGGAACATGTCCTTTGTTTAGATTCCACAAGCAAACATTTTCCACCCCGTTATCAGTAATCTTAAGTGTGCTTGGGATCGATCTAGAGGCCTGCTTTACTACATGTCTGCGGGCTGGTAGAAATGATACACAACGATTTATCATACAAGTTTATCTTTTTTTCTCATATGAAACCGGGATTTGGTACGGTTCATTGCTCCAGTAATAGAAATATGTTTGTTGTTTACTCGTTTGGTAACTGAAAACAGTAGCAACCGGATATGAATACACACTTCACCTGATTCAGACTTATCTCAACGTTCGTCTATCACAGGTTGGTGCACCCCGAGTGTGACCACCTCGTGACATCGCTCCAGCGCACACCTGTCAAATGCCAACCGTGCGGTGTCCATTATCTAACACAGGAGATAAAGACCGGGACCCGGAATCTAGATGGAGAGTACATACTTGACAAGACCTGAGAAAGGATATGTGATAATGGAAACGTTAGTTGGTTTCATGAAGTTCATTTGCATATATTAAAGGAAACCTAATTTCCAATTATCTGACAGTATTTCCTTGTGATGTCGTGAATTCTAGTTATGGTGTCTTGGCAACTAAATAAATGCCTATTGGGAATCCATACTCTAGAGTACATGTATACTCTCCATGTTGGATTTAGGATAGACGCCCTCTAATCTCTTGTAATTCATGGTTGTATTTTTCCATTTTAACAAACTATGAATCGAAAACAAACTCCACATGTATCATAATACACGCAGTGTGATCTTAAACAACTACTTTTCAAGTAGATGTATCAATAAATATGCCAGCTGAATGTTTGCATTGGAGGTGTATAGAAGACTAAATACACAATGAACGATGGTTTTGTGGATAGGCGGCCGTAAACCACGACCGCAATGCGTAGTAACACATGAGCTATAGCGAGTATATCACGATGTCCCTATACATTTTCAATGGGGTGTTTGAAAACGATGGATAATTTTTTTTTAATTCAGATTGAAAAGACAGGTTACATTCGCCTTGTGTAGGCGTTCTTCCATGAGCCCATAAATAAAGGTTATATGATCGAACGGGCGACAATCACTATCTCGATTATCTACTTTATCAGATGGGGCTTATTTGGTGCAGAGGTAGGAAACAATCAGCACACGCAGGCATCATTATTCTCGTGCACACTATTAAACACTGACCACAATGAATACGAAGGACCACAACACAATAATGAATATTTGAACTTACGATAGAGAGTTTATCTATGCTGCACAGGGAATTCTTGATCATAACATACGTGTAAACTAACTGTCGTTATTGTTTGAAGAATGGAATAATTGATATCAAGGTTTGACGAGATCTACATGTTATACATAATCTAATCAGTCACGGTGTGCTATTAAAACTAACGTGTGTAGTTTATCCCTTTCATCAAATTAATTGTTTTTGGACCACATGGCAATGTTTTCCCAGATTTTTTAAGCAACGTAATCAATTATCAATGTTTTTGTAAAGCAATGATTACGATGGAAAATTACCCCATATGTAATACACCGATGGTTTTGCATTATTAATTCTGGTGAATCGCCAACATGCAATGAGACCATTATCACATAACAGTCATCGCAAAGATTGGCACAACTCTATCAATGACACTCGCTACAAACATTAAAGTGTCATTGGCTTGTCTAGACCTGATCACGTGGCTCACCTTAATTTCTTTAGGGTGCCTTCACAGACGACTTGTATCTCTGTCTGTCTGAATACACCATAGCCACTCCTTTACCTCTTGTGTCAGCCCCGTCCCTTCTCGTCGACCCTATTTATTTCTACAACGTAACATTTGCTCTGTACTTTTCCCCATTCCCAAACACTGATACAGCTATATGTAATTGGATGTGGGTGGTTCCGGGTTTACGGTGGTAGGGTTGAATACAGTCCGCAGGTCCCTGGTACCACCATGGTTCCCCCTTCAACATGCCACTGGGTTTCACATTGTTCAAGCCTTCTTGCTACTCTCGTAAACCTGCAGACCCACCACGACTGTAAGTGAACAAAACAGAAGGCCAGCGCCACTCTAGAGGTAAAAAGTTATACTACAACTTGGCTTCTGCCAGAGTGAATACTACAAAACAGCTGTGCAAACCTGACCCACAAGTGATTTTATTCTATCCGACTACGTTTGCTCGCAGGCGCAGTAAGACGTCAACCATAGGACACAGTTAGTTCATTACATCACTTGGGTGCTAAACATGGCCACTATGACGTAAATGTATTGGTGCCCACCATGACGTAAGTGTATTGGTGGATATCTGGGACAGTAAAGAAGTTATACAACACCAATCAATATATATATATGTTATGTTAGTGGCTCTCTGTTCTAATTTGCTCCAAAACAATGCCCGTCCCACCGTCATAGCCAGGATTATTGACTGAAAGACCTTATTTAAACACTCACTGAAAATGAAACCATTTTATCATACAATAACATAAAATAATGTACATAAGCTGTGTGAGACATTTTCAATAATTCAACATCAATTAAGCTAATGTAATGTATACATTGTTGGGTATCTTGGTAGGTCATTGTGAAAAATATGGTATTGATAAACTTTAGCAGGGGAGTAAAATTCAATGGATACATCACAGGAAGATCCGTATAGGACCTAAATCAAATATTCGATTACTGACATCGCATTTTACGATAAAAAAAAACTAAAATATGACTAGGAGACCTCATCTCACATCAATGAGAGAAGAATAAGTAAATGATTAAGACTTTGTTATAAAATAATGGACAGTAAGTACATGGCATATATGAAACATCTGAATCAAGTATCCTTCATGCTAATCAGAATAGTCTGCATTCGTTGAAATCCCTTAAGCGGGGCTCTACTGCATTACTGCACGTGTTGGAAAGGATTGTGACAAATTAGACGTGTAGCTATAACTATGTTAAGTGTTACAACCTTAAACCTCTCGCCTGGTTTCTGATCAGTCTTCTCCTGCAGCCTCAGGTGTAATAGCTAATATCAACGAGTTATAAAGAAGCCTGTGCCGTTCTTCTGCGAATCTTCGTGAAATTCTTCACACTAATATATCAACAAATACTGGGAAACTGTTGGTAAGAAGGAGTCACCGAGATGTTTACCACTGAACCTCATAACAGATTTAGACTTGCCCAAGTCAAATCATGTATCCCAGTGAAGAGGGTAGCCATAGAATGCAGGGACTGGAGCCAGTCTAAGCTCAGGTATATGGAACAGGACCCCTCGATCCATTTAAAACGCAATAGGAGGTTTGCACACGCAATTCACACTGGATGACTCTCTGTGAGGCGCCTTCCTGACATTTGTACTTAATAGTGAGTAGCGTTCTGTGGTGAGTGGATGATAACGGCGTGGTGGCTATGGTAACGACTACCACGGTCTTCCTGCCTGTTGGCTGGGACGGGCGGGCGGCGCCCCTGGGGGATCGCCGTGCCTCCAGGCCATACCACCACCGCCGAGACAGTCTCATGCATAAATTGATGGCGGGACATTTGATGAAGCTCCGGACGAACTAATTCGTAGAACCCTACCCCCAGTCACCTCGACCACCAGCACCGCCAGCAGCGACAGCAGCAGCCCCGCTGCCATCAACACCTCAGGTCCGGGCCCCAGGGTTGTCTCCAGCTCGGCTAAACACCAATGGTGACAACGGTAGGCTGCATAGGCCTTAACCCTTTAAGGACGGCTGCCTGGGGCCTAGCTACTCCCATAAGGACGAGTGCTGGTGGCAGTCTCTTTGGCTAGAGGACGGCCACATAATAGTTAAAACTGATATCCAAGTTTGCAATAATGCAATATGATACATAATCATAAATATTTTATTTCTTTTTAATAGAAATACTAAATATGATGTTATATCTACATTTTCTGAAGATTTCATGAATATTGCTCTATTATTTCTTTCCTAAAACATTTTTGTTAATATTGGGACAATGATGCCTCAAGGCATCATGCGTCTTTAGTGCGGTGATGCCTCCAGGAATCATGCGTCTTTAGTGAGGTGATGCCTCCAGGCATCATGCGTCCTTAAAGGGTTAATGGACCGTTCATTATTTACGGTCGTGGGGCAAATCCATGGCAGCGATGTTGTGGGTTAGACTCTACTATATAGTTTCACCTGTATGAGAGGCAAGGACTCAGTCATTGCGATCATCTTTTTGGTGGTTTTGGTGGAAGAAGCTACCCGAAACGAAATCCCTTTGGTAGTTGTTGCCGCAGGTACTGTGATTTTCAGATGGAGCTAGATGCGGATGTGCCCCTGATTTTCCTATGTGATACAACAACCAGGAGGAGAGTCTTGGACTCAAACGGTAAATGAAGAAGGATATTTTGGACCTGAAGATATCAAACTCGAATTGCATTGCGGAACAAGGGTTTTTATGCGCAGTTCTCATAAAGCTGCACTTATAAGTGTTGCTTTTGAGACAAGTTCAGAAGGGAGGCAACCTACCAACATATCAACCTACCTCCCCATCAACCTGCTTCCCTATCAACCTGCCTAGCCATCCACCTGCCAACCCATCATCTGCTTAATCTATGTTACCATAAGTCATCTTGAATAAGTGAAAAATAATCAACTTACCGATCAAACAATATCTCTCTCTATATATCCATACATATATACATTAATCAGCTGTTTAACTTTATCGCATATGTCATGTTTTACATCACCATCCTCCCCCTATATTTCCGGGGGGGGGGGGGGGCCTAATCTTTATTTGTGTATGGGGCAAAAGACCCAAAATCATATTGCGAAAAGTGTGACCCACATCACAAATAATGCACGCTCCCTACTCATGCACCCGTTTTTCGCCGCTAATCTCGATTACTACCAGGGGCAAATAAAATATCTCACCCTTGGCTGAGAGTGATAAGCCATCACATGCTTACAAATGGTCGGAGCACCGTCATTTTCCGGGTATAAATACTATTGATTTCTAATTAGACCTGGCTTTGTTGCGTGGGGCGGCAACTTATTACCAGGTTAACGACCAGTGGCACAGCATTCTGCGAGAGTAGCGCATGGGGCATGGGTGTGATCACGCTCTGCTTGAGGTCACCAGGTGTGGGCAATCAGGTATGTTATCATCAAATAGTGAAAAAGCTAGGTGGTGTGAGAGGCAGTTCCCACTGATCAGAGTTTAAATTTCAGGTATGAGAATCTGACAAACTTATCTGCCAAGTATCGCTATTGCTAGGAGGTACTTCGGGTACTACTACTAAGTTGTATAACCAACGGTATAACACTGAAATGAATTATATCGCCATGTTGCGTAAGCTTACAAGAATTCTAAAATATTTAGAAATGAACGTCCTCACGGTTACCTATGTCTTGAATTGTTGAGAAAAAATCTCTTCCAACTTGTCCCCTGGAGAGTACTGTGGGGCCTTGGTTTTTTTTGTGATATAAGGATTCTTTCCCCTCCATATTTTGTATAACAGTATTGCTCCGGCGGCAAACATTTTTCAAGTAAATTATGGATACTGACTTGTACTCAAATTGCCAAATTGAGAATAATACCACATGTCAGTATCGGTATCTATACAGTTAAAAAAGTAACTTCCTCTTGAGGAAATATCTGAAATAAGATCTCATAAAAAATACCAGAAACAATATCAAATACATATTAACTGTCATTTCAGGTAAAACTTAGATATGAATTCACATTAAAAAAGGAAACTTCCTCTTCAGCTTTGAGTTGTACACATGCAGTTGGGATATAATATTTCTTATCGTTCTTTGATGGATTGCACACTTATAGCCAAGAAGGACATCCAATTATTATGCGGCACGGGAATGATCATATGTATACGGCGTTTCTCTAGACAATTGAACAATAAAAAAGCCTGAGCAATAATATAAGTTGAGGTTCTTGGTCAAGTACGATGCGTACCGATATCCCGATTTTTCGGCCGGTGTACACTGGATAACTTAGGACGAAACCCCATCTCAGAATGGTTCCCATATTGGATATCAGTCGTTAAAGGGGAAAAATCGTATCTCTGTGGCCCAGCGTGTACGAATTTTTTTATGGCCTAACCGCTACTATCTCCTCTTATGTACCCTGATGTGATGCTCGCCGCTCAGTACAAAATCTAGGGCACGCTTAGGATAAAAGGAGTTCGTCCTATGAAAATTACAAGGGCATTGGGCTTTAAAATACACGTACATTGGATAAACGTTTTCTCAATGTACGTGTAGTCAACTAGTGACATCATACTATACGGAGATCAAATATACGTATCAAACCTATAAGAAATGTAATTGGATGCTTACCTTCCTTTCTTATTTCCAAACAAGACTTTACTTTTATTTTTTTCCGTTATTTAAATCCTTTAAAAATTGAAACTCATGGTTTAAAAATAAATTTCTTAGACCAGTCGCAATTGTGAATGATGGCCACGTTTTCACACACAGATACCATAAGCATGCTGTCCTTAATTTAGTTTTAGTCGTGTAAAAGGAGTATTTTGACACCTTGCATCAGTATCACCATCACAGCCTGTTGATTTCAGATGGATTAAGGCATATTCATGAATATCTGGTAGAACAAGCTTCGCAGTGCTAATTCTGTCTAAATTTTTTTTTTTTTTTTTTTTTGATGACAGAAGTGCATTCGCCTCGTTTCCCTAAATCGAATTCTGTCTAAATACTGGCTTTGCGGAAGTTTGACTTCGGTAATCCGGATGATGGGATAGATTATTTATAAAGTCAACTTCAGCAATACAATCCGTTGCACAACAGGAAATGAACCTGTCTCACAAACACATTTGTATAAAGACTATATGCATGAACTATCAGAAGAACTGTGTCTGGGAACGATGTCAGGTCGGGGATTCTTTTAAATGCAACAAAGAGAGCCCGTTAGAAATCATCTCATAAAGTAAAAAAAAAAAAAAAGAGAACACTATTGCCATATTGCGAGCGTGTTTAGACTTCTCCCTATTTATAGTTATGGAGCATATGGCACCTTCTTCAATCTAAATGAGACTTTGATATTCGATGGTTACCATTTGAACTAAAAAGTGCTATCTATTTGGGCTAGACGTGTGTGTAAATGCGAAATGGTTTACCTACATCTGCTTCAATTAGTTTACAACGAGGGTAGGGAATCCATGTATTTTGAAACAAGACCACAGAAATGATTTTGTGCTCAGCTGCTACATCAATAATGCGAACTATTCACCTGATATGGCGCGACATTCCGGATGCTACATTCCTCTGGTATAAATCCGTTGCTTGGTGAACGTGTGGAAACACGTGCCATGTATGATGGCAATCTGAACCCCCAACGTGACCAGACACACCATACCGATGATATTTCACCTGCTGTTGTAATAATTCAAAGATTAGAAATATCATATCTCTATTAGATTTCTCTTAAACATCCAGGGTATTATTCACATACTACGAGCACAAACCATTATGCTGAATGCATGGCTTTTTAGTGATTAAATAACAAAATGAAACGACTGTTATATTCAATTAGGTACAACCAAAGAGAGTAAAACTGATTCTAATCTCTTTGGTATAATCGGGCTGCCGATAATACTGCTTTTGCAGACAGGGTCTATGAGGAGTAGCATCCACCTGATAGTTGATGACGACACCTGTGCCTATCATATCTATAAATGTAGTTTAAGATTCACAATGATAGTATCCTCTAAAGAACTACACTACGTCTGAGAAACACTTGGAAACACATTTATGCTATCGAAAGGCAATAATGTAGGATAAGGTTCTTCATCAAGTGTGATGCTAAACTAATCATATCATCCTACGTGCATGTGAGGTTTTATTGTCTTGCTTTAATAGGTCACATGTGATTTATACTGGAGGAGAACTGGGTCAATGCTCATACAGCGACCAGTTGGTATTGCAAAGAATTTCCACATCTCTCGGACAGTTTTATAGTCATACATACAGTTAAATGTACAGGTCGTTTAGGGGCCAGTGCTATACTGTGGAGAACGAGCACACGAGATCAAGTACATGAAGATAACAGCTGCTCACATGCACTGTTCTGTGATTTGTTGGGACTATAATATAAGATAGAGACCATATATAAAAGATACACCACAATATCCTATGATATATATATATATATATGCTTTCAATACATGGCACTCCTCGTATCTCGATCTATAGCATATGAAATTACGTGACTTGAATATAAATTACGATTCTCTAACTGCATAAATATTATGGTTAGACCGGATTCCCTGAATACTCTAATTTTAACGTTACACTCTGTTCTGCCGTTATCTAAATGTATAGCCCTCCCTAGAGCCGGTCGCATTCTAAACACGATGACATTGAGAGGTTGCTGTGTGGAGATGTAGGGTGTCCTTGCCAGGCCTGCAGGTCGATGATGTCGACATTGTTTACCAACATTTAATCCTCTAGAACTAATACGAGGTGAGCCATTTTTCATGTCTTTAACCATCCCCTGATGGAAAGCGGGTGAAATTAAAAGAAAAGGCATTGACAGAAAAAATGTCAAAATATATGTATGCAAGTAATATACTACAAACCAACGAGAAACTTTTTCTTTTGTTTGCATTATACTGTACTCCGAGACATTCTATATTCCCCTTCTAGTTTCAAATAATGACATCAAATAGACCATCGTTTCAATGAGCAGGGCAACCTTCAGGTTGGCTGCTAGTGAGATTCTGAGTCTTTGCCTTTATATCACCACATTTTTCAACTCTGGAAATTATTTCGCTTTGAGTCATTGTTCAACTTGGGGTATGGCTTTAAAAAATCAGCAAAACCATCCAAAGTGGTGACCCACTTGCATTCCCAACAAGGCAGTCTAAGCCACCTGCAGATTTTACCTGTTGTACTCAATAACAATAGGGAATTGTCCGACCAAGGGACTCGCTGGTCATGTTTTATTGGCTTCTGTTTTGTTTCTTATTCTCAGTCAGCAGATGAATTTCCGGCCAGCAGGAATCATGCATTCAGGAAACAGGGCAAACGTTTGGTCTCCGACCGGATTCTCGCTAAGCACCTTGTGCCTCCTCCCATCCCTCCTCCCCGCACCCTTCGCCCAGGCCCCGAGCGGCCTGCCGTCATGTTGTTATTATTACCCTGCTACTCCTTCCCTGGCAGGCAAACACAGACCTGTGCAGGGTGCCTGTAGTTGAACAATAAAAAGGGTAAAATGAAAAGAATAACCAGGGAGTTAGCGAGTAAAGGGGTGGGTCATGAGTCGCGTGAATGGACTGGTTTAAAGTGCCAGTTTGCAGGGGGTACTGTAGACAGGCCTCAAACCCTGTATCCAACCTCTCTGCTTCTGCCTCCCTGTCGGCTGCCAACGCCGTCATCTGCCTCTTCTACAGTCCACTTCAGTTTGATTCCGGGGCCAGTCAGGGAAAGGTTACATGCTATAATCTATTTTATTCCGATCTTGTTTAATCACTTAATGAATCATTGTAATCTCTTTGTTTGGGTATATTAACGTCCAATTCATTCAATTAGACTTTAAAAAAATGAACGACTTGAGCAAGTCTAGGGATACGAGGGGAGGGGAGGCAATATTGGTGGTTTGTGAGGGGTAGTTAGAGATTAATCTAATGAAGAGTGAGTGAGAGCGTTGTGGGTAGCGGAGGTGATGACTGAAACGTCAGGAGCTAACTGCCTGACTTCAGTGATGGAACCTCAAGTCGGGTCATTGTGTCTACCATTGGTATCTTACCATTTATCCACTCGGAGGCGGTAGCGCACATTTCACCGTGACCGCGGCGAACTTGATCCTGGGCGAACCGGTCCCTGGGATTAAAAAATATTGGCTGCCATAGACCCCCAAACAGGCCCCAGACATAATTTAATCCACACGTGACTTTAGGGCCACGCCTGGTATTAATAGCCGTCTAACTGATAATTATAATACAGTAAAACCCCGCGTAAGCGGACACCCTCCGTTCCGGGCCAGAGTGTCCGCTTACGCGGGGTGTCCGCTTACGCGGGGTTTTCACGTTTCCTCCAGCCCAATATAAATGTGTTAAATACCGATGAATAGGGGAGACAGAGGTGATAATATATCTGAAATCCATTTTCTGATATCTTAATTGGGTCCGAAGCTATTAAACTTTGAATTAAAAAATGGATTTTCTATGAATATACTCACACACACTGATAGAAAGGACAGATTAATCTATTTTTGGAAGGGTATCCGTCGGAGGTGTCCGCTTACACGGGGTTTTAAGCCTTTTCGTACCGAAATAACTGTCCGCTTACGCGGGGTGTCCGCTTACGCGGGGTCCGCTTACGCGAGGTTAAAATAAACATCTAATAGAGGGGAAAAATTCCGTTCCGAGCAAAAGTGTCCGCTAACGCGAGGTGTCCGCTTACGCGGGGTGTCCGTTAGGCGGGGTTCTACTGTACAAGTATGGAGCAATTAATGCAGTGTATATATGTGGGGAAGTTTTATTACGTTAATGTCAGACGTTTGTCAAGCATGAACACCATAAAACCCATGATGTTATGGATTATGTAAAATTATCAGGTTCATAAAGTCAGCGGCCACCTACGTATCTATCTACTATTCAAATTATACTATATTCTCAACAGTGGTAAATTCTGAAGCACATCTGTAAACGTAAATGGCACAGGCAGTAAAACGTTGGACATCCCTATTTTGTTCATAGTGACAACCATGTGTGATTATGTACGCTGGTAGGATTCTGAAATTCAACTAACCACTTTTCTTTGAGGCCTGTTGATAACTCACGGGATCATTAAGAATGACCCCGGATAGGAAAAGAAAAGTACTTGAGATATCTAATGATAGTTGGCATTCATTCAGAACCGATGTATAGTACATGGTATTCATGAAGGTTTATCTGATTTACCAATTGCTATATTACGCTGCAGTCCAAGATTAGATAGGCTAACCATAGCGGGTAACGAGCTAAGCTACTCTAGCAAGTAGTGCGGCCAGTCTAATTGCTGGTTTACGGGGGGTATTTTCGGGGAGGGGGCGGTGCCTTGAGCTCATAATACACACCAGCACTTTTTACATAGCAAAATTGATTAGATGAATCACATCAAGACTGGTCACATTAACGTTGTAGTAACCCTACTACTCGAGAGCATCAACAACAGCGTTACTGAGATCATATTGTTCTTCACGGTAAATAAATGTACATGATCATACTGTCTTCACATTCTATGAAGCAGTAACATGTCGGTTATCTCGACAATATCGTTTTATTTTAATATGTTTTTTTATTTGGAGTGTCTACTTTAATTATTAGAGGGAATATGTCATATCTCCTGCCTTAAGTTTATGGCATAGGACAAAGCGATGGTTAAATAAAAAAATATTGACTGGCTTTGTGTATGGGTGGCCGTAATCTCCGAGAAGTTAACGCGTAGTATTGTACGAGCGACAACATTGATATTACGTACTCAACGACAATTTATCCTGGATCTCCACCCGGAGATTCTGGATGGTCAGAATCCCCCGTTGGTGAATTACAGGCGCCCTATACAATTTCTATGGCGACTCCATAATAGGCGGATAATAAATGACATTTAACGACAATTACCGGCGGCCCTCTTTGATGTCAATCGGATCGCTCTATAAGGGTATTATACAAAAAGTACACTCCTTTATTCCGACCATCGGATCACTGAGAATCGGTGACACATGTCGATGTCTTCGAGGCTTAGGATAAAACTGAATATAGGTTGTCATACTGACTGGTATAGAACAAAGATCTCGTCCCAGTCAGGACTAAAGCACGCGGACAACGTCCACCAATAACAAGCCTAGCTGATCTACAAGAATCCCACAAACTTCAGCGGTAAACGATGAGTAACAAACAAAGCTCAAGATAACACCACAGATGGTTAACCCAGATCAAAATACGTGTATTCATGGACAGTATACTCTAGAGTAGAGTAGAGTAGAGTATCTCAACTGTAGAGTACATTAATTATGGTTGGATCTCTAGAAAGTGTCTTTTTGAGAGTAGAAGGCTTTAGTTAGAATTAATTCATTTAGTAAAGAAGGAGGGCGGTACGGCACACCGTGACGTATTGACGAGTTTTCAATCTGGGCTACCGAAAGACACTACAGTTCTGTGATATATGCTGTTACGCGGGCTTTGTTTATAGTCCACGTCAGATGATGTATCTCGCTGATTCACAGTAAATGGGTCATGTGTGTGACAAGCCTTACAGTAGTGTAAAAGTCGTCTGCTTGAATACAAAGATGTTGGCATGCTGCCAAGGACTTTCGCCAGCATTCTGCACCACGGAATTTTCAGACAATCATCAAAAGAATCAGAGTTTTGGTAAAAAAACAGACTAGGCAAACAAAGTGGAAATCAATAGTTTATACTTCTACATGTATATTAATTCTAGTCATACTGGACTGATCCTCTACTCGCGTATTACGTGAAACCAAGCAGTTTGGATCGTGCCATGACTATATCATTTCATAAAAAGAACCCACAATTATGCAGCCATAAATATACCGGTAGTCAACATCGTAGACGCAAACGTGGTCACATTCCCTTTGTCTTGACCATGGACTCATTCAGTATGGAGAAAGTCAGCTAAATTCGATAATATTATTCATATATTGTTTGTGGAAGAGTCCCTATCTGTGTTCTTTGTGTGTTGAGGCCGACCTTTGGCCTGCTTGTACGAGATGACCTGTTCCCAGGGTCCTGTGTAGTGTGCAATGTATATATCTTTGAGATCCGACTAGTTTGATCATTACTTCAACCTCTGGCCCTTGGGTAGGATTACCCATGCAACTCCTCGGCTGAACCTTATATATGTTGAATGACAACTAGCAAGTCTCTTTCCAAATGTAAACGATGTTCATCATTGAAATAAAGCAGAGCTAATATGAGAACTGAAGAAAAATCATGGAAGTCTCAATCTGTTAGCTGACGAAAGGCAGTCAATTTTAGTCAGATTGATAAATTCTTCTAGAGGTCGATGTATTTGTGGTTTACTTCATGGGGCCTCGGATTTCTCAATTGTCCCGGTCTGGTTTTTTGTCCATCTGAGGTTAGTCGCTATAAGATATTGCGAACCCGACTTCCAGAAAAAGGAAAATAAAATCTGACATGGTTTTAACCAAACCGGTCGGTATAACCTACATTGTCTATGGTTGGGTAGCCACACTCAATACACGCTGGTTAGAGTAACTTAGACCTGGGTGTACCCATATTATCACTGCCACGCGCTATCACTCGTATCAAACTGATAATAACCAACCCACTCCTCCCTACAGTTGTCACATAGGAGTGAGATTCTATGGATGAAAATGCCATGATGTAAGATTAACAGACATGCTAATAGCATACAAAACCCCACTACTAGAAGTAAAAAATAATTGTGACATACATAGTCAGATAAGGCTACTTTTAACCATAGATCAAAATATACAAAGATGCAACTGTAAACACATCGATTCATTCGCGCAGCACATTTTCCTAATAAGGCTATCAGTCTATGCTATCAGGGCTTTTGAAATACAGGGCTGTGATGAAATCAAAAGATAAACTATATCAATTGTGTACAGAAAGAGAGGACATATACGTGTTTATGTATGTATACATTTACTTTGCCCGGCGTCATGATAACGAATGACCCGCACTGACACGATAAACTACCGTCCAAGATTCTATTATTGGAGATGCCAGAGAAGGATGTTAATAACACGTTTGTTATGTGTTGTCAGAAAACTTGGGGATTTTCTTTATAAACATACGCGCGTTGTTGAAAACACGAGTAGGATTCTGAATGTGTATAATTCTTTCGACTACCTTTTCATTGTCGAGACAAAATGGTTTTTTTTTCATTCAAACAATTTCGACGCTTGATGATTCAAAATGTTAAAAGGCATATCCTACAATACACAGTGGGACCATCTGGAACCAGTGGAACCATTTTATGTTCAAACTCCTTTGGGTTATGATTTTCAAGGTAAATTTTCCAATATGCTTTTAACATACACATGAAAGTACTCCCAGCATAAAAGTACGAAGACATGCCGTGCAATTCCCCATGCTTAAAGCTGCTTGCCAAGTAAGTGATAAGAACGCAACCAGATAAAGCTGGATCAAGGGTCACTAAAGATAGAATTTCGTTGTCAGAGCATGCGTGTGGAGGAGTGGTGAAATGGAGCAGTATGGAGCCTATGGGTATTTATTATCCACCTAATACAAAGTGGTCATAAAAAACACATAGGGAGCGTGTATCACCATACCCGGCGCATACCTAAAATGAACTAATATCGATACGCCAATTGTCAGGAAAAGGTGGATGAGAAAAACAATATAGATTGGTTTCAGAAAAAAATGGTTGTATGGTCCTCGGAGTTGACTCTGTGTAAAATCCTCGCACGCGCTCGCATATTACTACGTCTCAACCCCTCCGAGCATATGAACGCTTGTATTTGAAACCAGTCAATATTGTGTATATTCAAGTAGGTCTACTTAATCGAGAATAAATACTTTGGGCTGAAATATGAAATAAGTTTCATCACAATCTCGGTATATGTTTTAGAACGAAAGACTCTCCCTCTCATTTTTTTCTATCATTGTGAATTATATCTATCTATACCTACTTAACATTCTCAAAATCTTCTCCATCTTGCTATATCTAGGTATTCTAATAATGTAATTTAAAACAAATCTCACGTGAGAAACCTAATAGGGATATTTTGTTCAGGTACAAGGGTCTTTTTATTCCATGAGAAGGCAGAAAACAAAAGTTTACAGTATAATTGGAGTAGGTTATGAATAGTTCCAACATACACCTAGGTCAGAGTACACTCTGGGACCTTTCTCTGTCCAGGTCAATAGGCAGATGAATGGAAATCGCATTTCATGCTCCACCTGTTCTGACCTGACCGACTTAAGTCATGGGGTCTGAAATGAAAGTGGAGAACCCAGATACATCTGAAATACCTTCATCAGGTTGGTGAACAGTAGACCTTTAAATTCAACTATATAACCTCTACGTTTCCATCCACCCTACCGGTACATTAAGTGATAAAGCCGAACCTTTGCCCCACCCCCAAAAAAAATTTCCGACGGAATTGAAGCCGAATCAATACGCTAGCACATAGTTGAGACTCGGAGACCCATCCGACGGTAGAATTTGATACATTAAGTGATAAAGCCGAACCTTTGCCCCACCATTCCGTTTGGTCGGTGACCGATCAGAATCTGTGAGAGTCGGGCACCCTCGTACATTGACATCACTGTATAATCGGCGATAGAGTCGGTGATAGGATTAGTGTAGACTATCACTTCGTTTTGCCAACATACTATAATTCTCACTGAAAACATCTTAATGTTTCAGCCACCAAATGATAGAATCCGATGTTTGGGGTTAATCTCCATCGCAAATGCTAAGGTCATATGATGGCGAGATTGAATCTAAGAAATGAGATGAAACCTGGAAAGCTGATTGTGAACCTAAAATACTTGCTATTAGGGCCTAACACCGTGCTTCTAATGACATTTTCTTTTGAACAGGCTAATGACAGGTGTCATATTGTCAAATAATTGACACTCTACATATATCCGTTAGTATTGACTGCTGTTCCTATGAGCTACAGGTAATAGCTCATATCTCCCTAGACAGCTGAAGATATTTCATCAGCTTTCTTGTAATAACGTGTAAGTTAATAGGCGTGGTTAATCATAAAAAGCGTGTTATTTTACTGACATTGTCAATATAATCACATTGATGAAAACGTAATAGACCTAATTCACTCTAGACAGGAGTGGATTCTAAATCTTTAGTAACGCTGGTGAATGAGACATCATATTAAACGAGCGGAGTCTGACATTTAAAGGCATATCTTAAATATTGACGTTCATCCATCCATGTACAGTAAAACCCCGCGTCAGCGGCCATCCTTCGTTCCGGTCCAAAGTGTCCGCTTACGCGGGATGTCCGCTTACGCGAGGTTAAAATAAAAATCTAATAGAGGCTTACGCGAGGTGTCCGTTAGGTGGGGTTCTACTGTATTCTATATGAAATTTCAAAAAACTGGTTCCTTGTGACATATTTTAATGGATGATTGAAATATAATGATTTGTCCGACTTGTCCTAACCCAATAGGTAAAATAGACCTATTTACATTTGCCTGATTTATAAATGAAACCTACCAAGAAATAAGGTTTTCTTCGATTCTTACAAAAACAAGGACAATAACCTGTTGTAGTTTTTAGAACTTAAACATATATTACTATTCTGTGAGAGTTGACATGACATGGGTTTTACTAGGTGAAGTAGAATTTTTTTTTAGGGAACAGACGTTGCCTCGTCTTCTTTACTATGAAGTAGAAATTCTAAGAAATTATATATATTCTATCATAATAATATTCTGATATTTATCTCGAAATAAATACAACTAACACGATGACCACAATTTTTAATTAAGTTAGATAATTGTTCTTAAAGACTTCGTGATCATTATATTCAAATTCCATGGAAAGGGTATTGATTTTCAAGATCAATTGTCCGATATGCCTATAAAGCGACTGTATAATAGAGGGAGTTCGTAGTAGTTTATAGTGCTGGGTCGTTGCAGATTGTGTCACATAGGGTTACAAGGACCTACTTACCAGCGTCGTATACTCCAGTATGGTCACCGAGTCCTCCTGCACCGCCAGCCACACCTGACCCGGTTCTCCGTACTTCACCTGAGAAAAAGGCAGGAGTGAAACAATCAGAATCAAAGGAAAATGCCGTAAAAAAACACATAAGGCTGGGCCCGTTCCAGGTGAGAAAATGTCATCACCGCTGACCTGGAATCTGAAAAAGAAAATCCCACACCTGATTTTTACTGCTATCAATGCGTCATTCGGAATAAATGTCAAAATTTCTTGTCTGACAGGTTGGGCCCTCTTGCGTCATTGAGAAATAATCACCATCACCAGGGACCTGATAAGTCATGAAAAAGGCCCATGATTCCTGGATCAATTTGCTACTTTCGTCCCATTGCGCGACTCTAAAGTGGCAAATGAAAAGAAACGTGTCATAAGTAGTCAGTGCAGAGTGATTTAAACATGATCTTCAAATAGTTCCTCTCCATGGATACCATGTAATATGCAACCACCATTGGCGACTTTATGAATTGTAAAACCGATAAAAGATATACATACTATACTGAATGTGGTCTTTTCTAATAATAAATTACTGGTGATGACTATCTATTGACCCAAAGCTTGTACAAGATCGAGAGAAGCATTATTGATATAGTGTGTTAAAAAGGTAGACCTTGAGAAGTTATCATTATATCTAAAAAGAAATCCAAAATTATTATATCACTAATTTATAAAAAAAAAAATCCAAAAAAAATCATTATATTTAAAAAGTAGACCGGCCAAGGTCGTCATTGTCTGGGCTGCTCCAAGGGAGAGGCACGAGAGTGGCTCATGAGACTGGCCACCTGTCACTCAACACCGACACGGCCAAGAGGCCAAGGTCCCTGAGCGTCAGGGCTCCGTTGACTGACACATCGTGCCATAAGGGCAGTCACCTTGAAATGGCACTACATCAAGTGGCCATTTCTGTACCATGACTGTCTGACGTTGATGTGATCTATTTCAAAACGATCATGCAACAGCTCACCTAAGTAACAGAGCTGCTCTGAATATTGTTCCTGGGATTCCTGTGCTAAACATGTGAGTGAGGTTCAGCACGCACAATCATGCGCGAATCGCATGAATATGGGTCAAGATAGACTAAAGATGCACCATACACTAATCAAAATTAGCGCCTGATAAGCACCTCATACTGCCTGAAGAAATCTTATAAATCAGAACGAAACATTACAACAAAGACATTTTACTAACCCCCCCCCCCCCCCCCCACATCTTACACCCGAAATAAAATCACTCAAACTAAAGTCAACTGGTCAGGGTTTTTTTCTGGATTATCCTTCAACTTGATTTGTATAGTGCTATAAGGGTTGGAGTGAGTACAAATATAGATTTTATTTCATGAAAGACACATCAGATCCGGTTAACCACTTTTCACTTTGAGAAGAAGACAAGGAATACTTTTCTGACCTCACACATTAAGGAGGGTCGACCAGAGGTAGACAACTGACAATGACACCTGGCGGGTACCAAAGACAACAGACAGACGCTGCATTACAGTTCACTAATCTGTGGTTCGTGAACGGAGTGAGACAATGAAATCGTCTGTAAACAGAGTACATGTACATGTAATATATGCGAGGCGTTGGTTCTGCGCGATATCTGCAGCAGGCCTGAATTAAGCTATTCATTGACAGGATATTGCTAGGGCTAGGTCGGTGGCTATATCATAGACTATATCATAGTATCGCTGACACCGATATAAAGCCACATGGAGCTGTACTAAAGCTACCTCACTACCTGATGACCAACAGTATATTGTAGATGTATATCATATTATTATACACCTGTGGTAGTATATCCTACACATACGACCCGCTCCTACCCATGTCGTATTTATATCCGTACGACACCTAGGTGACGTACGGGGTATGTATGTGGCGTATGGGGCATGTAAGGCGGCGAAATCCAAAAACTCCCCCAGAAGCAAGGTTAAAAATCGGATATTTTAAGGTATATAATAATAGAGAAACAGGCTTACTGTCTCCGTACGGATAAAATACGTGGTAAAATCGGCGATCAGATGAACCGATGCCGGAGGCAGAGGTTCATCTGATCGCCGATTTTACCACGTATTTTATCCGTACGGAGACAGTAAGCCTGTTTCTCTATAATACGGCAGGCACATTAGCTGTCAGTTGGAGTGTATGGGTGCACCAGACAATGGATTTTAGACTCTTTTGTCATCCTTGGACCGTTTTTTTTTCAATAAAAAAAAAAACACGAGAAGAACCAACAATACTAAGCATCGACTGCCATTTTACGTCTACCTTCTCAGTCTTTCAATGTTCCGGTGAGATGCATCATGTCATATTGTGAAATAGTCTGTATGCTTATGCATGATCCACAGCGTATGTGGGTTATGTACTTAAGACAGAAGACAGTGGGTTAAGGCACATAGTATACCGGACTTATTACTCCTTCTCATGTACATGTAGTTGTTACGAGGAGTGCATCTGGCCGTATGAGTCACGGGCGTACTGCGTAGCCACATACCTCCTCTTGTTTCAATGGCACAACACTCATGTATCACATGGACCCAAAGCCACCTGAACAGGCCATGACAGATACAGTGTTTATTTGTAACCAGACCAGCCATTGCCCATCCCTCTTTTGCTTTCTTTGTTGGCAATTGAACAAAAAATATCAAAACTAGACTCAAGTATTCTGCAAACAACCGATCCGCCTCTTCCCGACAAATTCGTCCTATGAGTGACAACCGGTGGCATCCATGTCAATGTACGCACTTTACCGACCCGATTAGCCTCCTGACGGTCATAGGGCATTATTAGCAAGGGGTAAACGGACATAATTGCACAATCTCAAGGACAAAGAAATTTTGAGACTTTCTACCTTTTCAGGGGGAAAGTCGACACAAAAGTCCTCTTGCGGTATTATTCTGGTACAATATCGTAAGGTGTACACGGCCTGAGATTTTTTACTTGAGACGTTGCACCCTTCCTCCCCCGCTGAGAGGGGGTTTGTCGCCAAATCACGCATGTTTGGTATGTTTCCTTGCGATATTGTACCTTTCGATGCAACCTCCCGCTGGGAGAGCCGCCGGGCCGCATCTCGAACCTAGAGCCCATAAGACAGCGACATTTTCCACAGATTGTCACCGATCCGATCACCGATTATAATCGGCAACAAGAATGTCGCTGTCTTATATCCTCGACCGATTCTGCCCGACCCGACGGATTCGTCGGGGAAAAGTTTGATCGGGCACAATGGTCGGGTCACTGTCTTATAGGCTTTAGAGAAAACATAAAAGCACGTGTTCACACTTGCACGTGGTTGTAGCCTTGTGATATTCCCATCCGGTACATATACTCCAATTCGTCAGCCAATAGGGTGGCCCTATCTAATCAAACTACCCTGTACTCTGCTGCCGAAGAAGGTTTTTTTTCTTTTTTAAATCATTAGCAAAACACAGTTTGTTTCCAAGGAAAGATTTTCCGCTGGTAATACAGGCTCCAACTTAACAGACTCATGGCAATTCCATATAAGAGGTTTATTTAACAAACCAGATAATGCTTAACCCACCATCTGTCAAGAACGGCTCACCATGTACTTGAGTCCACATTATTATATCATGTTAACCTTGATAAAGAGCACCTTCGCTCGAAACGTCGGTTCACCAATAAACACGCCTACAAACTAACTCGGCTGCCTTCTGGTTATACCTACCTGTTCAAGATATTTAAGAGGGTTGATGATAATGATGGAATGGTTTGTCTTAATGTTTCATATTATAAATACATCTTCTTGAAGAAGGCCTTTGTATCAATGAGTTCAGTACCAGAACTTAAAGAGTTCAAGATCCTGGGTCCACAATTCTGTTGTGACTTCAAATACAGATTACAGTCGATCCTATCTTCTATGAACTCTGTTTTGATGGATGGTATCCATCGTTGAGACATAATCCAAAGTAAAATTCTCAAGCATGGGCTCGGTAGGAATCGGGGATAAAGTGTTGATGCCTTATGGGATTAAGGTAGGCAATAAAACATTTTTAAAATGTTGGGAAACTGAACAAAAAGAACAGTGGATACAACAGCCATTAGATGGTAGTATTTAACAGCGCACAATCAGGTGAGTCAATTGAAAACACAAACCTTGTTATCAGGTTACACTATTTAGATTGCTTACACGTGCATGTATCGCGTTCTCGCTGCGTAGAAACAATCAGGTTTCTGACATTCCTCTCTTGAGTTAACTCGGGCATTTACGGTAACCATGGCCGCGCGGAGCATTTCAATTATTCAGACCTTGGAGGCGGTCAGACGCAACCCTGGAGAAGAGCCCACCAGACCAGAGTACTGGCCAGATTAAAGGCTGTTGATAGACAGCCTTTTTAATAGTTTACAGGACATAACCAGGATATGATCATTTCTATACATTTATCTGTCTGTACATCTCTGCACAATCTACGCTGCTCGGCAAATTTATTGATCGTAATATTGTTCTATTCTTTGATATAGACTTGTAACTTTCCAAAAACCTCATTCATATGATATCACAGCAGTGTTTTCAATATACAGTATCTCTGGGTGCTGTACACCTCAATACACTCTTATTCTATTATAAAAACATGATATATTGAATCGGTTGTATATATAATTGCACTAAGGAGGCAATATGCAGGCCAGGCCTGCTGGCCCCTAGCATACAATCTAAAGGACATTTAATAAATCTACAGGGGACAGATTTGAAAATTTAGAGGACGTTAGAGGAGACTCTTTTTGAATTGTACAGGGCATGTCTCATCAAACATTCATAAGGGTAAAAGCCAGGTTGGTAATGAACGCTATGCAATCGCCCACCTGTGTTAAGAAAAACTTCCTCCCAGTACTTAACATAGAATGTCTAGCTGAGGCATGAGAGAACAACTTCTCGATTCCAGGATCCTTTATTACATGTAGCTCAGGATGATTCTTGGCCAGATGATTATTTTACAGCAGGTTGCATAGCACGCAAAGGATCCGATATATTTCACCACTAATCATACACACATTCATACATAGTTCAGTAATCATAAATTATCAATTGATGGTGTACAGATAAAAACACTCGACCCGGTCTCTTGCAGTCCTTGACTTAGTTCCGTTAACGCATGAGTGCCTGAGTGTGTAAACCCCTTGGCAAATTACACCAGGTCATGATCGTGGGTCCAATATCATATTTGTACACTTGGTGGTATAGTAGATATCAATAACTAAGTAAGTACACACATTTCACTCGACATGAGTAGCTCAATCCCACACAAGTTAGACCAGTTAGCCTTGCACGGGTGGAGAGCGGAGAGTATAAAGCGCTGATTCCACCAACACACAAGGTATAGCGAGATTAGTCATGATTTGGTTCTCTTGCTAAATCTCACATTCTCTCAGGTTTTGAATGATCGCATGCATATTTGCCGCTTTGCATCTTGAGATGTCGCGGTGGTGGGGCACCAAAGTATACACACAATATTGTGAAAAAGTATAATATACGCGAGTAATGATCTGACGTCAGTTAAGAACTCATTGTATGAATCGCATCTATCTTCTTATCTTCGCAATTGAACAAATTAATGAAGGAGATAACGAGCGAAGACCTGGAAGTGCAAACCAAACATTATTCCGATCATTTATTCCTTAACCCTGCCACCCAAACAAAATTTCTCATTTCAAATAGATGTAATTTTCAGACCCCACAAAACCTTTTACAAAAAAGAAGAAGAAATCCCTGAAATAAACACCGTTGTGTTATCCTATCTAGTCATTGCCAACCTTAACGCACGCTAGGGTCACTGAAGCGTGGCACCATTGTTAAGGGATCTAGGTCAGTGGCGTGTGACCGTACTTTGCACCACCCCCTTGGACCCCACGTTGTTCTGCGCCACCCCCACAGCATGAAAACTCACTGTGGCGAAATAAAATCCCTGACTGAAGCTACTGGAACAACAGCGTCCTCACAACAAACATCCCCACCTTCTCTCTCTGACCTGTAAAATGTATGCGGGGGTGTCCCACTCCGCCGCGACTCAAAAGTAGTCTGCTTGACATTTCCTGCTACAACGGGTGGCGGGAGAGTGCTTGACTAATATTTGAAAAATTCCACCTCATTTTCCTAAGAGCCTCGCCATGATGTAGACTTGCGTGGGATGAGAGAGTGGGCACTGGTAGTGATAAAGGATAATAAGTAGAATTCACGACGAATATTCTAGCACTCTCGACACTGTGTTTAAAGACACAAACAATATTTATGCAGAACGTCACGAGGGACAGAGGCAGACAATGCTTTGAAAAAACAGTATTGCCTATAATCATCATAAATCACTGCTGATAACTACCACAAGTTTCAAGATTATTTCATTCGCTGAATATGATCGGTGATGTTTATTGTTATGTCTTGAACATAAATTTTTATCTAGAAATCTACTGGTTCGGCAGCTTGCGTGATACACCTTTACCTAGTGCTTATTTTACCTAGCGAGGCGTTTTCACGGGTATTATAACAATTAATTATTGGGACCACACAATGGGTGAACCATGAATAACCGTGTTAAGTATCACGTAAATCTGGCCTGGATGGTTACGGATCTTTAGCCAAAGTATTACCAGTGCCTGTCTAAATGGAGAATGACACGGTTCGTCAGCAACAATAAGTCGGACAATCACCTGGCCTCGAGCTCTATAATTTACTGAGCTTTATGAGGCACCTTAATATGCGAGTTCTTTTCACCAGTGTATCATATCTAAGACTTAATAAATTACTGCAATACATATATTTTCTTCAGTTCCTGCGATATATAAAATGTCTTTATTCTATTACGAGGCAAGTCTGTATGTACAACAGAAAGAAATTTGCTACTGGCAATATAAGCATGCGTTATACCTGATGGCAATGTCAGTGGCGCCCTCTCATGGGGCGATTAAGTCCAATGCCCTCTGAGGCCCAATTATACATCATCGTCTTCTTACATGTATCCATGAATTGCGCTCCGTGTCTCTCATAGTGTGATCGTCGGCGAAAGAAGGGTTAGAGTAGGACAAAGAAGGGCAAGTGAGAGTGGGAGAAGGAGGAGGAGGAGGAGGAGTGGGGAGGAGGAGGAGGAGGAGCGGGGAGGAGGAGGAGGAGGAGGAGGAGGAGGAGGAGGAGGAGGAGGAGGAGGAGGAGGAGGAGGAGGAGGAGCAGGAGGAGCAGGAGGAGGAGCAGGAGGAGCAGGAGCAGGAGGAGCAGCAGGAGCAGGAGGAGGAGGAGCAGCAGCAGAAGGGAAAAGGAGGAGGAAGAGAGGCAGGAGGAACGAGGAGAAGGAAGAGGAGGAGGAAGAGGAGCAGGAGGAGGAGCAGAAACAGTAGCAGCTTGGAGAGGAGGGAGACAAACAGGGGGGTGGGGAGGAGGATGGGGAGAAGTCGAGTTGAGCTAGGAGTGGGTTGCAGTCAAAAGTAGGACAAATTCAGGGCACCGCTTACATGTAAAATAGGGGAAATAACAAAGTAAAACAAAACAATACAGATGCGTGTCTTGAGTGGCCCCAGAAGCTCCTTTGGCCATCGTAAGTGGGAGATACTCCTTGCCAGGTGTTAATAAGGACACCTCTGTGCCAATATGCATATTGATCTCCTCCCACTAACAACTTTTTTCTCACTGCCCATACCGGCAGCTACGACACGGCTCACTCGTCTTTCCTCTGACCATCACAATAAAACTAAATGAACGACCGCCAGTTGAGTGCCAATGTGAATATCAAGTCCATGTCAGTCTGCTTTGACATTACACGTACACTCATAATGCATTCTCTTTTTCATGATTAAGGAACCACATAATTGAGTTCACCAAGTTACCCAGGGTACTGTTTGCAGTCTACTCAAAGTTATATATATATGCTGATATTGAAATGAAGCTTTTACAAATATCAGACCTTTCTATGACCCCTGACTTTGCAATGAATGTCATGGGTCACTGGCTTCAGTGACATCACATCTCAGGCCTACCGTGACCGGGTATAAATATCTACATGTGTATATTAGAGAGTGAAGGTCATCTGGACATCGACCCTCCCGGTCAAAGTTCAAACAGGCATGACCTTTCTCTGACATGACCCTTCCCAGGTCATCAGAGTCTCAGTCAGAGATGAAAATAAACCAGGGGTTGGTTCCTGAATCGCGATTTCATATTAGGAACGTGAATTTAGGAATCACTGAAACCGCTTCTTCCTTCAAGAATCTATTGAGTCCCACTTTAAGAGGATCTGTGTCGTCATGCCCACGATGACCTTTATGTCTATGTAACCCAAGAGTTTTCTTGTTGAACAGATAGTGGTGACATATGAGAAGTCATGATAAATTGCTTCTTAAAGTTTGCTAATGCAAATCACAGCGGACTCGACGGTGAGCGCGAGCATATCATCAGTCATTTCTTTATGATAACAAAACCAGAAGTTAATCTCAGCGATATATTTCTAGTTTCCCGTTTTCAGTTACAGGAAATATTATGATATTCTAAGTGATCACTCGCAGATGAACAGGTTATGTACACGTATCAAACAAAGAAGACTGAGGACATATCGAACTAGTCAGCGAACAGGATACTTTGTGAATAGAAATGCAGTGCATTGTGAGCCTATTCCAATGACATCCATCATTTGCTGATATTTGTCACTAGCAAATAGCTATTCCAACACGTGAAAGTTTCCCACTAAAGATTAGGACATGCCTTGAATTGGTATAAAGTTAATTATTGAAATGAGGCCTCAATAACTCTGATTTAAACTTGTCGTCTATACCGTCAGATCCCTAATCAGATACCAATCGCCATTTAGATGTACGCCTGGAGCAATATGTTATGAATGTGATATCTAACTGATAACAATTCAGATTGTACCCTGAACTGTACACACAGACAGCACGGTGACACACCTATCGCCAATTTCCCCTGATATGCGGGTCGATAACACTGATATAAATTAGGTTCATATGATTGCGGATGCAGCTGAAACCTGCAAGGTATGCCTTCCCGGAACTGGCCTGCTCGCGTTTGTCGGGGACGCGCGGTACAGCGGGAGCAGAGGTGTAGAAACCAGCGTCCACTTGACACAGAAACGGCTGGTGGCGCCATCTGTAGTGTGCAGTAGAACTACCACTGTCTTTGAGGGAAATTGTTCACACAAAATACAATGTTAATACGTTTCCTGGAACGCCCATATCGATGAAATGTGAAAGGTATCCACGGAAATAGAAATTAGAAAGTATAGACACCACACCTGTTGCTTGGGGGCCATCCATGAAGTAAGTACGCAATAAGGGCGTGGGGTGGAGGTGGTGGGGGGGGGGGGGGGGGGGGAGAGACCAAATACGTATTTGAAATGGTGTACGGGGGGGGGGGGGGGGGTCAGAGGGAAAAGGAGTAGAGGGCCTGATTTCCCATACGCTTGCATACGTAAATTTATGAAAGTATTGCAATGTCATGTATAAGAAAGTATAAACAGTGTTATAAAGTGAATAAGCTGCTGGGAGCGCTTGTCTGTAGGTGGGTAAAGGCAAGTTGGTGGGTAGGCAGTTTAGTAAATAGGCATTCTGTAGGTGAGAGAAAAGGTTGGTGGATGGGCAGGTTGGTAAGTAATCAGGTTGGTGTTTGGGCAGTTTGGTAGGTGACACGTTGGTTGGGGTCAGGGGAAAAAAGGTGAAATATTTTTATGTGGAATTTTCTGCCTCAGTGAGACCGAGAAAACTTGGATATCATGTCCTTTTCGGCCATGGCATTGGGCTGATGGTCTGTGGGGAGGTTAAACCACTGTTTTATTGGTGTAGATGCTCAATTTATGTCATCCTATTTTCACACAATGAAAAGTAATATCATATACTGGATATGAAAAACTGTAGAGGTAGAGAGCCGACAAACTCAACTTTTTCCTATGAAAGAAGACTCGGATTGCCAATCCACTGTATAAGTTGTTTATTGTATATACTATGCCAACGTTTCAACCCCCCAAGGGTCTTCTTCAGGGCAACAATAAACTGATAATGAACAGATTAGCAAACGTGTGTTCTATTTATACTTCCTACAATGGTAATCAGCATAGGGTCATCTCAATACGGTCATCATAGAGTATCAACAATGTATCATAGCGACAAGACACAGTCACTATCAACAATTTTAAAATCGAGTCTTCCAATGCACTCAACCGGTAAACAAATTTCAGGTGGATATGAAAAAGTGGATTTCCACAGACAAATGGATTGGTGGGTGAGCAGGTTGGTGGATGGGTAGTCAGGTTAGTGGGTGGGCAGGTTGGTATGTGGGTGAGCAGTCTGCGGTTTCTTGGGTTTCGCTAGCATAAGTTATTTCCCCCCTCAAATGTACTTTCAACCTTTTTCAGTCATTCTACTTCGAATCAAAGGTGATATGGCTGTCCAGTCTCTAGTTGAGACCAAATTATTATCTTTTACGTCATATACACGGCTGATATGATAACGGCTCTGGATAATTATCAACCAATAGTATTCCATGCGTTACATAAAATGGCGCTGATAGTAAACCGCAAAGTATACCTTGTACATGCGCAAAACATGACAAATCATTTCTCATATGAAGTGCGGAATAATGTCATCGCATCTCTTTCATAGTTCACCAAACGGTAATCCTTGTTTGTGTCTTGAATAAAGTACCCCAGAATATTCAACTTTAAACGGCATTTTACAAAGGTGGTATGGCTCCTACCAATCGTCCTTTGAAGGTAGCATCTCACCCTAGTCTTGTCGCACCTCGCCTCAGATCTCCGTGCTATTTCTTGTTGGTTGAGTGGTTTCTATTGAGTCCACCATTAGGATTCGTAGACTTTAAGGATCGATAAGGTTCCAAGAAAGAAATAAGCTGCTTTTAACTTCTGCCTGAGGTTCTTATCTTTTCGTCCCCTTATCAGTTCATGACTATTATCCTATGATGACAACATATCTGCTAGTAAGGTAAACAAGTCGTTGTCCTATATATCAACTGTCAACATTATACAGCCATGTGTGGACCGGGAAAGGTGATATACAGGTCAAAGAGATGACGAAAATAGAGTGGCTGACATGAAATATAGCTCAAAACTGATAATACATGATGCAGTTTACTGCTCGCTTCACATCAAAGTAAAGAGAGTATGTTTCGTTCACGTATTTCAGCATTAAGACGGAGCACAAACAATGCGTATCAACAAATCGTCAAAACTCGGGATTCTTTTCCAGTTGGCATGTTTAAATCATGTCTGGATAATGCAAACAATCCCATTTCAACTATCACATGTTCAGATTGCACACAAGAATGTCGATTCGTATAGATTTTCGCCATTTCACACTCTGAGAGCGAATTGTTGTCACCAGCATGATGGCGAACTGACCCATTGTCAGGAGAAATCGGAGGGTATTATTAACCAGAAGTCTCCAGCCGACTCGGCAAATAATGTGACTTTTATTTTCTTGGGACCTATTGTTTTTATTTCAGGCAATACCACATAATGGGTGACTCCACGGCCTACTGAGGGAAGAAATGAATACAATTATCCCATGACTATCTGTATTCTACGATAAATGTTGGACTATAGTGCAAGTCTGTGGTAATTACAATATGTTCTTTCCCTTTGATCCCTTCCAGGTTATTTTCTTAAAACATATATGTAGTGCAACACTGCAATGTATGCCTTCTGCAAAATATCAAGTGACATGTAAACAACAATAGTCTGGTGGCCAGAAAGGTATACCTCGCTTCGATAACCATACAATGTCTTCTTGATGATTCCTTACCTCCTAGATCTTCTGATTTTCAAATTTGCCGGATGTAATATGCGGTTACTCAAGTTATTTCCATTTGAAAAACTAAAGTAAACGAATATTTTTTTATGAATAAATAAATATGATTAAACCCACATGTATATCAAACACATGTAAAACATTATTGGATTCAGGCATTCTAGGAACTAAACAACAATGTGGACGCCGAAGTGAGGACCACTCCCCAAAATGGTCTTTGGCCATCAGACTGTAATTTCGCGAATCTTATCAAGTGGTCGATATATACCATAATGTAGACTTGCTATTCGGGAAAAGTACAATCTTGGGAAGTTATCCTAGAGCGATCCGTACTTTCCCTGAGAGGTTTATTGTTTCAGCATACATGTACTTTCCTTTAAAGAATGCGAGGGATGTTTGTAGAGTAAATTAATCAGACGACGTTTGGAGTGAATGCACATGCCGATGTGAAACCACCTATGTAGGCAGCATGCCTGGCGCCCCCTAGCGGAACTAGTCTCAGGTGGCTCAATCTGGCGTCAAAGACAGAACTAAAAGGACTGGCCTGTCAAGGTGTTTAATTTGTTTAGTCTGAACCGTTCACTGCATAACAAACCATGCTCATGACAGAGTCAATGCGCCATAAACAAAACTATATGTTACAAACAAAATACAGTATTTCTTATTGAATCATGGACAAAGAAAGCATGAGGCTGCTATGGTATGGTTTGGTCGATATTACGTCCAGTCAGTTTAGAAATTCTCTTCACAGACATACGGCTGTTATGATGCACTCTATATCAAAATGGACATGAAACTCAATGGACTGGAAGCCTCTGCCCCCGCGAGCCGATGACTGTCGCATTTTAGTGCATACATACGCCATTGGCGGCGCCACCGTTTTCCGGGTAGTTTCGCGATTTGTCACCAGGGTCCGGTTTACAAGCAAAGTTTAAGATTGACTTACAACCTAACTGAATTCAAACCCAAGCCAGTTCTGCCGTGTGTGAGTTAACAGTCAAAGTCAATATAAGTCAAGTTTAAACAACGTTCGAAATCCCAATTCTAATAGATAGTTGATTTGAGAAGTCAAGGTCACTGTTTCAGACAATGTCATTCTTAAGTGACAAAAAGTTTCATCTCAGGGGATACTTTTGACATTTTCTATGTCGGGCAACAGTCTCCGTGGGTGTCAATCTGAAGTGACAAAAAATTAAAAAATCTCAAAATTGCCTCGGCCTTATAAGACCTGACCCTTACAAGAAAGTTATAACAGGCCTTTTTGAAACACTTTGAAGTATGCCTCTATCTTTATTCTAAGTATCTAAGCAAGATGGGAAACTTTTTATCACTGCTGATTGACACTGTTTGAGACTGGAATACTTTGAATTGAGCATCTATCTTTATTCTATGTATCTAATAAAAATATCTAAGATACTTTTAGTCACTGCAGACTGATACTCTCTTAAACCTCAGTAGTAGTTCACACTTTCTGCCACCAGATGGCGCCGCGGTCGACGTCGGCCGGGTGCGGCAGAGCTCGGTGCCACTCTCAGAGTGTTATCTACCGCCCGCATCATGTCCATAGATATACACTCTCCATGATAACAAGAAAGACAAACCTATGTGAAACATGGTTGTAGGTTACCGAGGATGGGCTATATCTAGAGCACTATATATACATTCCGAGTTCATTAGAACTACGAAAGGCGGACCAACGTAATCTTGTCCTGTGTGTCTATGTATATTAATCTGTATATATATGTCCCTCGTCTGCTACTTGTCTGTCCTGTAAATCTATCTATGTGACCTCGAAGTGGAAGAACACCCCTGGCTGGTGAACTTTGTACGTCGTTAAATTTTTCATTGAATAAAAAAAAAAAAATATATATATATATATATCAACTCTTAATTATTTAAACCAAACAAAAACCCTTAGGTCTAATAAACTTATATATTCCACCCGTGTGGACTTTACTATGGCTACCAGGAATAAACCTTCTGAAACAGAAATCCAGACGTTCATACAATAGCAGAACCTCCGTTAGGTAAAGAAAGACAAAATGACTTGAAACACTTACCCGAGCAGAGAAGAGCTTGGCACCAAAGAAAGGCCACTTGCGGGCCACGGTAAGGTTAATCCGCACACAGTCCTGCACACTCCGTCCACGGAGGGCATTCCACTTCTCAGATACGCGTTGCTCCAGCATCCTGTAAGTACATTAAGATGTATCTTAATCTATAATGGAGAGATACACCTATTTAGGTTCGGTAAAAGGAAACTAATACTACTGAATATTCTCATACGCCTTCCAGAGGTTACTCGGCTCCCTATTATCGCCCAGGATAAATACAAGTTCCGCTCGCGAGTGCTTGGTTACACTACGATCGCATGAACCACAGTTTTCCTATTTATATTTGAGTAACCTGAACAGAATTTCGGGTTGACATGTAGAAATAGCTGAAATTTCCATTTCTGACATCGGATTTTCCATTTGAAGATTTATAAAAACCGTTAAAAAGCAATGATTGTGGGTTACGGGTCAAGGGTCTATTACCATATTACGTCGGTAACCAGCGCACACCGGGAACTGTAAACAGATTGAATTCTGGGATACCTCAATAGGGTCTATATATATCATATAAATTCCTTATAAGGTACCCCAGAGACTCTGACAACAAAAGAGCTATAACAACAATCTCGAATCTTATCAAGTGGTCGATATGAATAATGTAGACTTCCTATTCGGGAAAAGTACAAACTTGGGAAGTTATCCTAGAGCAACCCGTAAACAATTGATTACCTACTATATTTAAAACGGTAGAATTCCGTCGAATCTGCTTGAAGTTGCTCCCGCACATAGAGACATAGTGAACCAGAGCTAGGGCTGGAGATTGAAGCTCCACGAGAGTGAGATTCTCGTGCAGTACTTAACTGAATCCTGCCTCTCTTTTTTGTGTTTCTCTACACAGATCTACTTTTATCTTTAGGATTTGTTTCTATCCATACCGATATTATAATTTAAAACTGTAGTTATCCAATTGCCTTAATCCGTGATCAGCCACGAGAATAATTGCGCTAGTTGCTGGCAAAATACCTGTGTCATACGAAATAATAGGAGTTGCAAAGACCTGTGGATAAATGTGGCCGACTTTCACCAGATGGCGTCGTGCATGTTGTTTTTACGATGGGTTTCCATTTATCCGCTAGAGAGCACAATGGCAGGGGCTTGGTGGGGGTGGGGTTAGCCAAATACGATTCGACGAAGTCGCTAGTCTTAATCTATAATGGAGAGATACACCTATTTAGGTTCGGTAAAAGGAAACTAATACTACTGAATAGTCTCATATATATATCATATAAATTCCTTATAAGGTACCCCAGAGACCCTGACAACAAAAGAGCTATAACAACAAGTTTTTGAGACTATTCACCCAAATAACACCTACTTCTCTCTCTATCCAATAATTATATAGAACAAACCGACCATGCTCTGCATGCTACAAATTGAAAAATGGGTGGAATTAAGGCCTATGGAACGAGACCTATGATAGAGTTACGTAAATAACGTCAATTCCCATCGAATTTTGTAGCTTGTACAAGCAAGATGGGTTGTTTTATATTCATTACATACCAGAATTCTAAACATTGGCCTTCCATTACATAAGATTGGCTGAGAGATTTTGACTATCACAGCTAAGAATTTTTTATGCTGCCTGGCCCTTCCCCACTTGTTTCCAATGGATTTGCTGCCCCAGATAAACCAAGGAAACATGGGGAAAATGTCGGTCGCACGAACGGCCTAAGGTAGAGGGTCAGTGTGGAAGCAATGACTGTAGCCCTGGCTTGATGTAGTCTGGTTTTGTGTCTCTGACTAGGGAAAGTTAGATGTTAATATCTCATTAATTTTAAGCTCTTTAAGGTGCATGATAAAAGGAAATCTTAACTGATATAACGTTAATTCAGATTTTCCATAGTACAGATTGCCTATTATATTTAGAATATATTTAGAAGCCTTGCCATAGTTCAATTAATCAAAGGATTTCAATATGAACATATGCCGTTTTTTTCAAACTGGCTCGAACATGGTTTCTCTATTTCTACATATAGGGAATTATCAACTATTTCACGTCTTCACTAAACAAGGGTTCCAGTGTATATGTATTGGATTTAATTTTTATTTTATTTTACCGATTATGTATTAATAGGACTCCAAGAAAAGGGTACGAACAAATTATTATCTCACCCCTGGTATAAGTTTTGGAATAACATTAGAAAAAAATACTCAACGATCATCCCCGTAAAGTGACAATACTACGCCACGTCCATGGCGTAGTGAATTTGGGATGACGTCATATAGATTTGGTAAGTCTATTCTAATTATTGTGAAAGTTTGATGATATTCAATTTGATAAAGAGGGGTGAGATAAATCTAGAAATGCACTCGAATCGTAAAATACACAAAACTTCACTCGTTTGAATGGGCCGTAATCATCACTCGGCTTCGCCTCGATGACGATTGCGGCCCATCCAAACTCGTGGAGTATTGTCTATTCATACGATTCTCGATGCAGTTCTATATAACTATTGAAATTCACATTGAAAGCAAACATTGTATTTGTCGTATCAGGTGTGTTTCATTATCAAAGCTCCATCTCACCCAAGGTAGTTTTGTCCCATAGGCTTAACATTAAGAACTTGTTCTCCATGCCCCTTCAAGTATTTCAGTTCCTTCTCCATGGTCTATATATCATGTGTGTCATCCATTCTTTAAGTGTGTACAGGGGTGAGACAAATACGAAAATCAACTTGTTTTGGTCAAAGTTGTTATTCTCCAACTTGTTTGAATGCTATGTGACATTCACTCAGCTGTCGCCTCATTCATATCACTCTGCATCAAACTCATGGAGAACGACGACTTAAGACCAAATCTTGTTGGTTTCTTCTTTAGTCAGGAACCATCAGGCCAGGTATTGATGATGAAAATGTGAGTGAACTAGAATATGCACTGGGAGATTGCTCACCTGAGTTCGGCCTGCGTACCGTCCCGGTAGCGCTTGGGGTAGAACTTCTCAACGATGGCGGGCACCTGCTGTACGGAGTGCGTGGGCGTGATCCGCGACCCAGACCCACACGAGTCGTTCATGGACGGCTTACAAAAGTCGCCGTACTCTATCTGAAAATGCCAAACACACTCGTATAATCACCTATTTAAATGAGTATCTATTGCTGTTACATTGGCTGGTACTAAAGTAAACTCTGAGAGTTAGTGGCGTCCTTTCAAAGATTCCCTGAAGATCAATACTGGATTTATGTAGACTATTATGGTCCGTCTCCTATGCCGAAAGAGACATGGTCATTCACCAACTTTGGCTGTATATGTTCACTTTAGATATACGATATGTAAAAGGTAAATTTTTGTACATTGAATTGTAGAGCCAGAGTGGTGAGTATGTAGACCATGGATGATTACCCTGGGTCCTGTTTTATAGACAGCGACGTCTTTATTAGTGATCACGGAAAAAGAGTGACTGATCTAGTGACCGTTTTAATGACCGTCACTGTTTTGCGTTACATAGACCCGATCACTATTTTTCAGTGCGATCACTGTTGATTTGATCACTAATTCAGTGTAATTGTGTTTTCGCCATAGAAACGACCACTATTTAGTGATCATTTGTAAACGATCACTATTTTTATGGTCATCGGAAGCAACAGTAGCAATGTGGATGTTAAAAACGTTTTCCGCGATCGGGACATCGCGACGTGTTTGGGTGGAATATCCGAATAGTGACAGGCATGGCCTTGTCACTTATAGTGACTGTTTTATTGATCGTTTTTCGGAAAATCACTAGTGATGATCATGACTCTGCAACACAAAACGGTCACTCTCAATTGGTCACACCTGTGACTGATCACTGCTTTGTGATTATCACGACTATGAAACACGATGCGCTGGAAACGATCACTATTACTGATTGTCACAACGATAAAACAGCAAGCACCCTGGACACCTGCGCCAATCCTAATGCGACTCACCTGTGCTAGCAGTGCAGCCAGCTCCACGGCCAGGTCGCGGTTGAGCGGGAAGCGGCCGTTCACAATGTCGTCATTCACCTGGTAGACTAAGAGCAGACGTTCCTTTTCTGTCTCTGTCCGCACCAACGACTTAAAGTACATCCTACAGGAGACACAAGAGAAATCGATGTACAATATTGTGCCTAAAATTTTGAGACTAAATGGTAGGAGATCTCGGTGGAATGTTCTCATGAAAATATAAGTGGTTTTAATCCAGGTTTAATCACTGAGTATAGATAAAGAATATAGATAAATGGTTATTGCCATCATGGGAGAGAACGGCCGTACAGGTGCACATGATTCAATTTTGCAGTGCTTAATTTCCTTGATAATATTCAAAGAACATATAATTATTCATCAAGGCAAACGACAATCCCCAAATGTATAGATACACGGTTAGAGACTGGCCGATCTGAAGGAAAATGTATTTCTAAAGTTAATATCAGGAGCAGGACACGGTACTGCAATGAATGACATAAATGTAAGCAGAGAGGCAATAGTAATGTATTGATTTTACCTGTTTTTGTATGTAAGTTTGACTGTCCGAGATGTGTCTGGCCTTCCTCGTTTTGAATGATGATGTAAAAACGCTTGTTCCCATTTAGAAATAACATCACAGAGCTGAAAAGGAATCATTTAATAAGGGTGAACCACAGCACTACGTCAAGTTCAACTGCCTATATATAATCATTTTCATAAACCTTTGCAGCGTTTACTTAGATATATATAATCAAATGGATACTAGGAAATACCATCTAAATGTGTCTTTTTTCTGGTAAATCAAAAACTTACCTTGAGATGACCTTTCAGGCAGTGTTCCAGTTCTTGACCAGCAGGGTCATCGGTGAATAAACTAAACCCAGAGAGAGCACAGTCGCGCATCCCGATTGCCTTGTTTAATGTTCCCAGGAATTCTTGGACCGTCGTGGACCCGTCAAAGCTCACCACCTGTACAATACATACAACAGAATCGTGTTCAATGTGGGCTGTCGGCTGTATCTTTTAATTGTAAAGTGTACACTTTGTGAGTCATATACATGTGTTTTAAAACCATTAGAGAAGACCTACATTTATATAGGATATTAGCCTCAAGTCCAGATTGAAATGCTAGAACTGGCAACATCCATTCCTTAAATATGAAAAAGATAAAAATGATAAAAATAGGAAAAAGATAGAATATGAAAAAGATAAAAATTTAAGCTAATTTTTAAGGTTGCTGCCGATGACAACAGGAGAATTACAGTAACTTGGATATTCTTATTCGACTATCTACAGTTTTGAACGATTCTCGGCTCACCGACCCCGGATTCACTAGATATGAATCAATAATACGGACAAATATCAAACTCCGTCTTTCAACAATGATATATTGAACCACGGACTTGTATACATGGATTGGCAACCCGCCGCCTGTGGCCCGTAGGTGTTGGACTCGGCATTGTCTTCAGGGTTCTCTCTGTAGCCAGACGGCGGCGCTACAGTCGCCGACGTGTTGCCGTTTTTTCACACCATGCGGCGCCACGTTCGCGCGCGCGGAAATAGGTGTCAATGGCATTTATCACTCACATCACGGACCTATATCCTATATCCCTACATCCCCACATCCATACACCCCAACATCTCTACATCCTACAACTCTACATCCCTACATCCCACATCCCCACATCCTACATCTCTACATCCCCACATACTACATCCCCACATCCTTCATCCCTACATCCTACATCCCTACATCCTACATCCATACACCCCAACATCCCTACATCCTACATCTCTACATCCCTACAACCTACATCCCCACATCTTACATATCTACATCCCTACATCCCCACATCCCCACACACTTGAAAACCTGTCAAAATCCGTCATCTAAAGTCACCCAAACTCTGCCGCTAGTTTGAAAAAACCCAGAAGGGCTAGGAATACAACATTAACTGTTCTGAATAGGTATGATATTGGGGAAGACAGCTAAATACTTTAGAAAGGCCTCATTGAGTGGGAACATTTTTGAAACTTTGACTTTTCACTTGAAAACCTGTCAAAATCAGTCATTTCTCGGTGGCGCCGTCATCTAAAGTCACCCAAACTCTGCCGCTAGTTTGGAAAAACCCAGAAGGGCTAGGAATACAACTTTAACTGTTCTGAATAGGTATTATATTGCGGAAGACAGCTAAATACTTTAGAAAGGCCTCATTGAGTGGGAACATTTTTGAAACTTTGACTTTTCACTTGAAAACCTGTCAAAATCAGTTATTTCTCGGTGGCGCCGTCATCTAAAGTCACCCAAACTCTGCCGCTAGTTTGGAAAAACCCAGAAGGGCTAGGAATACAACTTTAACTGTTCTGAATAGGTATTATATCGGGGAAGACAGCTAAATACTTTAGAAAGGCCTCATTGAGTGGGAACATTTTTGAAACTTTGACTTTTCACTTGAAAACCTGTCAAAATTAGTCATTTCTCGGTGCCGCCGTCATCTAAAGTCACCCAAACTCTGCCGCTAGTTTGGAAAAACCCAGAAGGGCTAGGAATACAACTTTAACTGTTCTGAATAGGTATTATATCGGGGAAGACAGCTAAATACTTTAGAAAGGCCTCATTGAGTGGGAACATTTTTGAAACTTTGACTTTTCACTTGAAAACCTGTCAAAATTAGTCATTTCTCGGCGGCGCCGTCATCTAAAGTCACCCAAACTCTGCCGCTAGTTTGGAAAAACCCAGAAGGGCTAGGAATACAACTTTAACTGTTCTGAATAGGTATTATATTGGGGAAGACAGCTAAATACTTTAGAAAGGCCTCATTGAGTGGGAACATTTTTGAAACTTTGACTTTTCACTTGAAAACCTGTCAAAATCAGTCATTTCTCAGTGGCGCCGTCATCTAAAGTCACCCAAACTCTGCCGCTAGTTTGGAAAAACCCAGAAGGGCTAGGAATACAACATTAACTGTTCTGAATAGGTATTATATTGGGGAAGACAGCTAAATACTTTAGAAAGGCCTCATTGAGTGGGAACATTTTTGAAACTTTGACTTTTCACTTGAAAACCTGTCAAAATCAGTCATTTCTCGGTGACGCCGTCATCTAAAGTGACCAAAACTCTGCCGCTAGTTTGGAAAAACCCAGAAGGGCTAGGAATACAACTTTAACTGTTCTGAATAGGTATTATATTGGGGAAGACAGCTAAATACTTTAGAAAGGCCTCATTGAGTGGGAACATTTTTGAAACTTTGACTTTTCACTTGAAAACCTGTCAAAATCAGTCATTTCTCGGTGGCGCCGTCATCTAAAGTCACCCAAACTCTGCCGCTAGTTTGGAAAAACCCAGAAGGGCTAGGAATACAACTTTAACTGTTCTGAATAGGTATTATATTGGGTAAGACAGCTAAATACTTTAGAAAGGCCTCATTGAGTGGGAACATTTTTGAAACTTTGACTTTTCACTTGAAAACCTGTCAAAATTAGTCATTTCTCGGCGGCGCCGTCATCTAAAGTGACCAAAACTCTGCCGCTAGTTTGGAAAAACCCAGAAGGGCTAGGAATACAACTTTAACTGTTCTGAATAGGTATTATATCGGGGAAGACAGCTAAATACTTTAGAAAGGCCTCATTGAGTGGGAACATTTTTGAAACTTTGACTTTTCACTTGAAAACCTGTCAAAATCAGTCATTTCTCGGTGGCGCCGTCATCTAAAGTCACCCAAACTCTGCCGCTAGTTTGGAAAAACCCAGAAGGGCTAGGAATACAACTTTAACTGTTCTGAATAGGTATTATATTGGGGAAGACAGCTAAATACTTTAGAAAGGCCTCATTGAGTGGGAACATTTTTGAAACTTTGACTTTTCACTTGAAAACCTGTCAAAATCAGTCATTTCTCGGTGGCGCCGTCATCTAAAGTCACCCAAACTCTGCCGCTAGTTTGGAAAAACCCAGAAGGGCTAGGAATACAACTTTAACTGTTCTGAATAGGTATTATATCGGGGAAGACAGCTAAATACTTTAGAAAGGCCTCATTGAGTGGGAACATTTTTGAAACTTTGACTTTTCACTTGAAAACCTGTCAAAATTAGTCATTTCTCGGTGCCGCCGTCATCTAAAGTCACCCAAACTCTGCCGCTAGTTTGGAAAAACCCAGAAGGGCTAGGAATACAACTTTAACTGTTCTGAATAGGTATTATATCGGGGAAGACAGCTAAATACTTTAGAAAGGCCTCATTGAGTGGGAACATTTTTGAAACTTTGACTTTTCACTTGAAAACCTGTCAAAATTAGTCATTTCTCCGTGGCGCCGTCATCTAAAGTGACCAAAACTCTGCCGCTAGTTTGGAAAAACCCAGAAGGGCTAGGAATACAACTTTAACTGTTCTGAATAGGTATTATATTGGGGAAGACAGCTAAATACTTTAGAAAGGCCTCATTGAGTGGGAACATTTTTGAAACTTTGACTTTTCACTTGAAAACCTGTCAAAATCAGTCATTTCTCGGTGCCGCCGTCATCTAAAGTGACCAAAACTCTGCCGCTAGTTTGAAAAAACCCAGAAGGGCTAGGAATACAACATTAACTGTTCTGAATAGGTATTATATTGGGTAAGACAGCTAAATACTTTAGAAAGGCCTCATTGAGTGGGAACATTTTTGAAACTTTGACTTTTCACTTGAAAACCTGTCAAAATTAGTCATTTCTCGGCGGCGCCGTCATCTAAAGTGACCAAAACTCTGCCGCTAGTTTGGAAAAACCCAGAAGGGCTAGGAATACAACTTTAACTGTTCTGAATAGGTATTATATCGGGGAAGACAGCTAAATACTTTAGAAAGGCCTCATTGAGTGGGAACATTTTTGAAACTTTGACTTTTCACTTGAAAACCTGTCAAAATCAGTCATTTCTCGGTGGCGCCGTCATCTAAAGTCACCCAAACTCTGCCGCTAGTTTGGAAAAACCCAGAAGGGCTAGGAATACAACTTTAACTGTTCTGAATAGGTATTATATTGGGTAAGACAGCTAAATACTTTAGAAAGGCCTCATTGAGTGGGAACATTTTTGAAACTTTGACTTTTCACTTGAAAACCTGTCAAAATTAGTCATTTCTCGGCGGCGCCGTCATCTAAAGTGACCAAAACTCTGCCGCTAGTTTGGAAAAACCCAGAAGGGCTAGGAATACAACTTTAACTGTTCTGAATAGGTATTATATCGGGGAAGACAGCTAAATACTTTAGAAAGGCCTCATTGAGTGGGAACATTTTTGAAACTTTGACTTTTCACTTGAAAACCTGTCAAAATCAGTCATTTCTCGGTGGCGCCGTCATCTAAAGTCACCCAAACTCTGCCGCTAGTTTGGAAAAACCCAGAAGGGCTAGGAATACAACTTTAACTGTTCTGAATAGGTATTATATCGGGGAAGACAGCTAAATACTTTAGAAAGGCCTCATTGAGTGGGAACATTTTTGAAACTTTGACTTTTCACTTGAAAACCTGTCAAAATCAGTCATTTCTCGGTGACGCTGTCATCTAAAGTGACCAAAACTCTGCCGCTAGTTTGAAAAAACCCAGAAGGGCTAGGAATACAACTTTAACTGTTCTGAATAGGTATTATATCGGGGAAGACAGCTAAATACTTTAGAAAGGCCTCATTGAGTGGGAACATTTTTGAAACTTTGACTTTTCACTTGAAAACCTGTCAAAATCAGTCATTTCTCGGTGGCGCCGTCATCTAAAGTCACCCAAACTCTGCCGCTAGTTTGGAAAAACCCAGAAGGGCTAGGAATACAACTTTAACTGTTCTGAATAGGTATTATATTGGGGAAGACAGCTAAATACTTTAGAAAGGCCTCATTGAGTGGGAACATTTTTGAAACTTTGACTTTTCACTTGAAAACCTGTCAAAATCAGTCATTTCTTGGTGACGCCGTCATCTAAAGTGACCAAAACTCTGCCGCTAGTTTGAAAAAACCCAGAAGGGCTAGGAATACAACATTAACTGTTCTGAATAGGTATGATATTGGGGAAGACAGCTAAATACTTTAGAAAGGCCTCATTGAGTGGGAACATTTTTGAAACTTTGACTTTTCACTTGAAAACCTGTCAAAATCAGTCATTTCTCGGTGACGCTGTCATCTAAAGTGACCAAAACTCTGCCGCTAGTTTGGAAAAACCCAGAAGGGCTAGGAATACAACTTTAACTGTTCTGAATAGGTATTATATTGGGGAAGACAGCTAAATACTTTAGAAAGGCCTCATTGAGTGGGAACATTTTTTAATCTTTGACTTTTCACAGGTGAACCCCTGAAAATCAGTCATTTCTCGGTGGCGCCGTCATCTAAAGTCACCCAAACTCACCCATATCCTACATCCCCACATCTCCACATCCACACATCCCTACATCCTACTTTCCCACATACATACATCCCCACATCCCTAAACCACTACATCCCCACATCCTACATCCCTACATCCTACATCCCCACATCCTACATCTCCACATCCATATATCCATACATGTGGGGATATAGGATGTGGGGATGTAGGGATGTGGGAAAGTAGGATGTAGGGATGTAGGATAAATGGATGTGGAGATGTGGGGATGTAGGATGCCGGGATGTGGGGATGTAGGCTGTATGGATGTGGGGATGTAGGATGTAGGGATGTAGGATGTAGGGTAGTATAGTGGAGGGGCAGTATGATGGAGGGGCAGCATGGTGGAAGGGCAGCATGGTAGAGGGGCAGTATGGTGGAGAGGTAGCATGGTGGAGGGGCAGTATGGTGGAGGGGCAGTGTAGTAGAGGGGCAGTATAGTAGAGGAGACAGTATGGTGGAGGGGCAGTATGGTTGAGGGACAGTATGGTGGAGGGGCAGTATGGTGGAGGGGTTGTATGGTAGAGGGTTAGTATGGTGGAGAGACAGTATGGTGGAGGGACAGTATGGTGGAGGGTAAGTATAGTGGAGGGGCAGTATGGTGGAGGGACAGTATGGTGGAGGGGCAGTATGCTTGAGGGACAGTATTGTTGAGCGCCAGTATGTGTCAAGAATGCTAGTTCATAAATTTACCACTAGGGAACCAAAAGTTGTGCTTCATTGACACTAGGGGCGCCACTAGAAGTCTGGTAGTTCCAATAAAGGCCACTAGGAGATGTTGAATGCAGCCGAGTCGGACACATCACAGAACAAACACAGAGATAAGCCAGGTTTCCTATCCATAGAGTATAGGTCCGTGATTGAACACTGTATGAATGCATTTCTAAGTGATTTTAACGTAAACCAGACCAAAGACTTAACAATCGGTCTAGTTTTCTAAACTGCCGCTAGGCGGTAGCAGTGAGCCCGTGGAGGTTGGGCGGTTATCCGGCAGGTGGCAGCACTGACCTGGTAGGTGGTGTTGAGGAAGTGAACGGGGATGGAGATGGGCTGAGAGTGGTGGTAGGGGTTGCGCAGCAGTATAGACATCACCTCCATGCGGGACGGCCGCGCCTCCCGGTTCCCATTATGTAACGTCCGCTCCAAGGCGCGCTGGCAGAAAATGGCCAGTTTCCCCACGTCCGTTCTGTTAGAAAAGATACACCTTTAACTGTAATGTCAAGCCTCAAGTAATTAATCCGTTGCAGTTTGTAGAAATCTCTGAAGGTATCAACAGTTTTGTGTGCAGACCTGTTCTGTAGTCGGTCAAAGTTCTTAGAAGTTCAACAAAACTAAAATATATATTCATATGTAGCCCCGTACATGTTCGTTGTTAAAAAGAAAATGTTACAATAGAAGTTTTACTGAAGTGCTGATGCTGAGTAGTTTCGAACTAAAACTTCAAAATAGAATAAAGAAAATAAACAGTTCCTACACATGTTTAAAATTCATTCAGAGTGCACGACATGAAATTTTCTAGAGACAATGTATTGAAAATAAGATATTCAATATGATTTTGACAAATAAAGCCCACACCTAGTTGTTATTATTTTCAATATTTCATTCATAAAACAGGAAATCGGTCATGTATTTAAGGAGTATAAGTTATAAGGTACAAGCAGGGCTGTCAGTTGGGGTCAGAAAAAAACAAGGAAATATTTTTCCTGGCAATACAGAGTTAGAAATTAAAATTATATATATACACCAAAAAGACCTTAAATATAGTAGTTACAAATAACATTATCACTACGGAACATTGGTCTGGGGGCAGGTTAACTGGGGAGTTATGGCTGATTTGATTTTTTATTATTGATGTTCATTTTACACACAAAAAAGGAATTTCTTATTCCAAAAATGAAAACACGGAATTCCGTGGAAACAAGGAAAACTGACATCCCTGGGTACAAGTATATCTGACACCAAACCGTGATTCAACGCAGCTAGCAGGAGAGCGACATGTTTCTACACGGCGTTGAAGTAGGACTAAGCCGGCACACTAACCTGCTATCGGCGTTTCGGTGGAGATGTGCCTTGAGGTACCACAAAACGCTCTGTTTAGGCAGGAAGAGTGAGATGGCCATGGCGAGCAGCTGCCAGCCCTGCATGAGCACGTAATTGACCGGGTTCAGCTTCGACTCGCTTAGGTCCATCACTGAGTTGGTCGGCGACGTGGGCGACGCGTCACACAGAAACCACGAGTGCGACCCACAAAGCAGCAGGTTCTGTAACCAATATTGTTTCAACAATTAAATTTTTTTGTTTTTTTTTGTTTCAACAATTATACATGTAACAATCACCCTCTACAAAAGAGAATGAATCCAAATTTATCAAGCATCAAAAGATGTTGGACTTATATTTGATAATGATTTTTTTTAAAACTTGAAGTCAGCAAGAACGTCCACATTATATATTGCGCATGGAAATTTGAAGCACATAAATCTTACTTCTCCCCAAGTGAGCTCGAGCATACTATAATACTAAAATACCCTCTCAATGTAGACATTTCAATGCGTTACATAGAGATGACATAATATAAGTTACATATTTATTTCCTAATAGATGATATATAATCTATATTTCTAGTCGCACAATAGGAGGTTACTTATATTAGATACATGATCCAAACTGCGGTGTGGGTGCCCCGCCGTAAAAGAGACAAGGTAGACCGGTGTCCACTCTCACCTGTACGCCCGTCTTCTGCTGCGGCGGGTGGCGGGAGGTTTGTTTAAGCAGCTGGCAGTAGAGCTCGTTTTGTAGCTCAGGGTGCTGCAGACAGATGTCCAGTACGCTCTGTACCAGTGACACGTGGTAGTCGATCTGCAGGGAGTCGATTGCCATCGTCATGAACATCTGACACGACTGGTGAAGAAAAATGATAAAGGCAAATATATCAAACACCGCTTTGTGAAAGTGACGAATAATTATATAGAACGACCTGACCATGCAGTACAAGGTTCAAACTGAGATGAAAATTTACATTTTGTATGGAACGAGGCGTTTACGCTGAGTTTAGTACTAACCGTAAATTATCATCGAATTTTGAAGCTTGTACAAGCATGGTAGGTCGTTATCTATTTACTATATACCCGAAATTGATAAAATATTTAACATAATTTAGCCTGACAACTAATGTTTTAGTAGACTGGTACGGAACAGTGTTCCGTATTTTGCCATACAGAACACTGTTCCGTACGGTATATTTACGTCATATGGCAAACAGTGCATATCTATAGTATATACGGCATGGATATATAGTTATGTGCCATATGTTATGGGTTTGCATTGAAAATATTCGGCAATATTTTCTGCCCCAGGAAGAAAACGTGTTGCCTTCCTCAACTTGATGCTGTGCCTCGGGCGTGTGGTTATAACACAGAAAGAGTCGCATCGTCTTTAATAGTCGTCTTATTTTTACCTCACTTTTAATCTCCCTGTTGTTTTTTTACATGTAAAGTTGACTAGAACGGCTAGATTATATTATATATCAAAAGAAAATATTATTTTAGGGATTTCGTATTTCAGGAAGTAGCAGGAGTATTTTATACATTTTCCTTCCTAACTTTCCATTTTGGTCAGCTTTACAGCTTACTTGCAATCTCCGGACAGGTCACACTGACGGCGTTTTGTTCAAAGGCAAAAACATAAAAGTGTTCGAGACTGACTCCAAATATTTGAATGGTCTGGAACTTTGGCAAACAAAGGTTAACCTTTTTTAAAATAGAGCATGGCTAGCAGTTCTAGACGCAGTTAAAAGAAAGCAAGGTGCGTGCCCACAGCCCTGTTAAACCTTGTCTGTTTACTATGATGTTCATCGGGTAAAGATATATTTAGCAAAGATTGAAAAGCAATTTCCTGCCTCCTTGCCACTTTTTATAAATGGCGAAGTTTCACAACCCACAGAATGAGAAATGGAATCAAGAATTGCGATACCGTGAGTGGAAGAATTGTGTTAATGTTGATATACTAGAGATGATATGAGTTGTTTCATCACTTATTGTATCAACGTTGTCAGCGTTAAAATAACATGGGATAAAACCAGAGACAATTTTCCAAATGAACATTTTTTTCAATAATTAATAATTTTTTATATATATTAGTACGCATAACGAGCGCCCATACGAGATAAATAATTGCCAAACCAAATAACAGAGACCAACTCTGCTTGATAGATAAATTGTCTAGCAGCAAGTAACCAAGCCAATGACTGTTACTAAGAGACACTTAACAGCTCCCAAAACCACTCCGATATTGACATACATTTACCTATAACATACCAAGCAATAAAGATACTCTGGTGAATGGCAGAACAGGCCCGAAAAATGTCGGTAATTTAAACAAAATGTAACTGCCTTGTGATCATTTGATAGGAACTAGCTTATCTCCGAGTTAGTGGGAATATTTCCCTTTTCTTCTTTATTGTAATTAAATTAGATAAGTAATAAAAGGACAATTTTCTTTGTTTTTCCCCCTCCTTTTTACCCTATGAAATCGTTGAGTTTCATCAATCATGATCCTATCTTTATCTATCATTCTATTTACTTTTTCATGCAAAATAGCTAGCAGATACGACTGGCACTCAAGGATTTTCTCATTTTGTCCGGTGGCTGCTCACATCATGAAGTGGCCGGAAACAGATGACGTAAACCTACGTCGTACTCAGGATCGTATTACATAACTACGACTGCGTATCATGTTAATGGCATGATTATCATTCGTTGGAGTGATTGCCTCGCTAATATTATATAAAGCATTCCCTAGAGGATGGTTGAGTCGTGATGGGCCTGTGTAAAATATTCTGAGATATCCACAGGTTTTCAATACTGACAGATCTACTAGCAGCTTCAATCATAATCAAATACCATCATATAACGAATATCACAGTTTTCGTTCCGAAAACGAAAACCAGAATCGGTGGATTATCAATTCTATCCATCATTTTTTATAAAGTATTTAATAGTGTTTTATTACAAGCCAAATGTCAGGAGGGGTCCAGTTTGACAAATGAAGGAAATGAGTGATCCTAGATGGTGGGTATCATTTATTACCTGACTTATACCCCGTCGCCTTTGGGGCTTTATCGTATATGTGTAACCCAACTAAAAGTTTGATATTCACCGAACTGCCTTGGGCTTTAAACCATGCACTCGCCAAATAAAATCAAATAATCATATGATACAGAACACCTGGTTTTACGGAAAATCTAGTGTTGTGAGAAGATTTAATCTTAAAACAATCCCATTAAGGTTCATACCGTTTCTAGTTTGAGTATATAGGAGTTAAGCGTCAATATAGCACTTTACCTTAAATAGATCCAACGTTTTATCTTGCAGGTCCGCAGAGGGCAGCGTTGTTAATGGCTTGGAAATGGGTTCTTTGGAGTGGAGAAGGACTGGATGTTTCCAATATACTGCATCTGTCAAGGCAGAGAAAATCCATTTATCACAATTTTATTCAACATGTAAGGAAACAAGAATGAAAAACCCTTAAATATCAACCATATTGGACTTGTGACAAAACTTTAACCTTCGTTTCTAGGGGTGTAGGGTGATGTGTACATCTCTTGTATTTATCCAAAAATGTAATCTTTTGAATTCACTGAATTCAAACAAGTTTAAAATGAAAATCATATTGCATTTTGAATGAAACTACTGTCTGGGTCTTATTCATCTGTTTCACGTTTCAGCAAGAACATGATTAAGATTCATTAAACAAATAACGCTTCTGTAATTTCCAAGCATCTAGATTTAAACTTGAGGATTTGCTAATTCTTATGTTCGGTTGGCATTTTGTTTTTGAATAAGTGGAATTTTCCTATTTCGGTTTACAATGAGATATCTTCAACTTCAGAGCTTCTTAAAGAGAACATTAGATTCTTGGTTTTATCATTTATGCTGTAACCACAGGAATGTGTTCGCAGATATTCTTGTTGAAAAAATTCTTCCTTCTACGAGAACTCTAGTCATTAGAGGCCATTAGGAAATATTCTGATTCTCAACTTCTTTCTTTCTAGGCAAGAACCTTAAAAACATATTTCGCATAAACGAAAACCCCAAGTAGAATTACTATGAAATATCACCTCCGATAAATTTGTGAGGACTTCTGTTGGTCATCGAATTTAGATATGCAGATCCTTTTCAATATATTTGTAGAGTAGGGACAGAGAGATCCGTTACCATGGCTGGATGCATGGTTTGTTTCGACTCAGAACAATACCAACCTGGAGACTCCATAGGAACATCGTTCATTTAAAAGAAAGTTGTCATTATCAAGATAGCATCGGCTTTGTAAAGAGGTGTTCTCGCCACATCTTAAATTCTAGATATGTAGTTAAGTAATGTATCCAACCAATGCATAAATACAGTTTGAATATATTTTCAATAATTTTGAATCATTTATACTTACTAGGGTCTCCGTCAGCCTCCATCAGTTTAGACAGTATTTGCTCATACTCTGTTCCTATGTTGCCTGCCCCTCCGCCCGCCGCAACCGTCAAGTGGTACAGCCAACTGTCCTGAAAGGTCACGATAAGGTCAAATCTATTGTTACACAGAAATAACAAAGTCAACGCAACATCATCAGTTAATTTTATAACCGTCGATTTCTTCTTTTTTTTTTAAGAAAAAAAGAGAGATACAAATTGGCGATTGAGATGCCATTCAAACAATGCAAATCATACATTCCCATTGAAGGTACGTCACATTTAATTCAGCTAAAAACAAGCAATAATTATTTCATAATTGTTATAGTTAGGCTACATTAGTTACATTTATGTGATAACTTCTGGGGTTCAGAAGCGTTCCCGTTTAAGGTGATGATTCCACACAGATATCCACTCATAAACCTTATATAGTGTGACTCATTCCTTACCCTCTTTGGCGTATAAAGCTAGTTGTATAGCCTACCTTTTCGTGCTTGGTGGGTAACATGAGATACGTCGGCCCACCGCCACAGATGGGCCAGATGCCGAGCGTGTAGTCCGGGATGGCTGTGTCGTCCGAGTCGGTCTCCGAGTCACACGAGCGATCCACCTCCTCGATACGCGCGTCCCGCAGGTGGATCTGACCTAACGGCGTCTGCGGAGAAAAGGGGAGCAGCTCGACGTCAGAGGTCACATAAACCAACTCGGAACCAAATCTCAAGTTCGCTCTGGGAGATTTGTATAAGTTTTTTTTAGTTTTTTTAAAAATATAAGTTGTATATATATATATATATAGATTATATATGTTTTGTATATAAGTTGTATATATAGAGAGAGATTTTTTTACAAACTGAGAACTTCTTGTCCGAAACAACAGCCTGGTAATCTTAGAGTTTAGGGATATATTGGGAATGAATCAAGGGCAATACAGAAACATTGAAAAGGGAAACCAATCAAATGACCCAATACTGAGACTCATACCATGGAAAAGACTTTATTGGAACATATGTCGCAAAACGAAGTATAGATTTACAGATGCTACGAGAGATGTAAATAATACCGCTCACCTTGTCACTGGGCCGCTTGTAATACATGAAAAACTTCCCTACAAGTACGCACCAACACCGCCGGCACCGCCCATGTTTAGTCTGTGGAAAATAGAACCAAACTGATTTTTAAGGAAGCCTTTTACACTACTTTGATACTAATATATATTTGTCTGTACAAACACAAATTAATTCTAAAAATAATTCTTTAAATGCATCTTCATTGCAATTGGGAGTTCTGTTTTCATTTCATAAATAATCCGATTGCAAGATGTCAATATCTATAGAGATGTCATCAGAATAATAACTGACCTTAATGATCCATCCCTTCATGACCTCCTTGGCGTGAGTTTGACCCATTACGCGGTCGGCGGCTTGTTTCTTCAATACGTTCTGCATGACTGAAAACACAATGGAACGACCGTAGAAAATAAAAAGGAGAAATGGAAATAGGAGGCAACGTTCTTCTCCCTGAGCGATGCTACATTGAATGACAGTTATTAGAACTGTCTCTAAACACTGTAACCATTGTGAACTGTCAGCTGTGACTCATTAATGTCAACAACAACAGCAACAACAAAAAAATTTCATTTCTTTATGCTTATCTGTTTCATTTCTCTTAACCATAACTGTAAAACACATAGACAAAAGTATATGGTAAAATATTTGTTTTCTAGGGTAAAAATGCGTGCCACTTCAGATCTAATATAATGTCCAATGACAATGTTATGACCATAAATCACCAAACATTGTTCATTCAATACAACCCAGGGAGAACGGGTATTACCCTAAAATTAATTATTCAGGAAACAAAAATTCTAAAAACCAGATGATGGTAGAGACTGCGACAGAGATCTGATCAAAGACTGCCTGGGCTGAATCGATACATTCAACACTAAGACAGCACAATTAGCAGTATAACGCCAAGAAAATATGTGTAAATGATGTTCTAAAGGTCATTTCTAAACCCTATACAAGAGGGTCTATATTCAACAAGTGTTTAAATTTTCTGGTTAAGATAATACGCTGTTTCAGAAAACATTATATCAGAGAAGCAAACCTTTGATCCAGTGGTCCATGTCGTCTTTATTGTCGGCAGTCAGATAGTATGTCCTCTTTGCTGTCGTGATCTGGTAAAAAAACAAATTTTCATAAAAAAAACTAAAATAATTACAATGACTCAATCCAAAAATATGTTTATGACACACAATAGACTAACCATTTATATAACTAGTTTATTTTACAATCTAAACACAGATATTATGAATGCAACGAGTCTGCACATGTTTGCTTGTCAAATCATCGCTTCATGAGAAGCACAGACCATAAAGTACACACGTACCTCAAACGTGTGCGCGCCCTCCGTCTTGATAACCCGCGTCTGGCCATCCAACGTGATGTAACCTTGTGGTTTCCGTGCTACGTCATTCTGTCAGCAAAACACGTAACGTACACGTAAAACTAATTACAGTCTCAAAGCATGTGTCACAATCAAATAACCTCACTTGGCCGTTAGCTCAGTTGTACTCTGGTCTTGATGTTCTGATCATCTAGGATTTTTTTATCACCAGTGAAATAAAGATATTAGTGGATGGAGCAATCTGGACGGTAAGTAGATATAAGTCTGAATCAGGCTTAGATTTAATGTAGTAGTATTCAAATTATGGGTTCGTCCGAAGGAAAACTAATTCTATTTCTGGAGCAGGAGAGGAGTTTGGAGTTAATGAAGACTTATTTTAAGCTCCAATTTTTATGTGTGAAACATTTCTTCCAACTTGTTCTCAATCGAGCATAATACTACTGGTCGCACTAAAATCACTTAACTATAAAATTGGGGAATTTGTATAGGATATGATACACTTTGATCAGAGTATAAAAAAAATTTCTAATGGTTCCGCCTTTATTGTTAGTAGGCAACCTTAACTGATCAATCTTTAATGTGGATGTGATGGACGGATACATCTAACATTTACTGTGAAACTGGTCCTACAGAGAGAATGTTTTAGGAGGGAAGTGGGTGTCATTTACTCAGGGAATATACAGGGAAAGAGAGGTCCTTCATGACACAGGGATGAAAGTTGGGACTGATGAAAAAGTCGGAAACAAAAACACACAAAAAAAACTGGGGCGTATTCGGGGGGGCGCCCCCCCCCCCCCCCCCCCGCCCCGTGCCGTCAAACAAAATTTCGGCACTTGACCGAACTCTGACGGCAGTGTCAACGGCCCTTGGCGCGTTTAACTGCCGCCAAAGTACTGACTGGAGGTTTATACGCCGTTGGTGAGAGCCTGGGAGCTGTTTCTAAACCATAGACTTAGCCCACGTTTTGAAACAGCTCCCTGCTGCCAGAATTTCTTGGATTTTAGTTTTATTTTATGATTTTCATACTTTGTTAATGATCATATTTCGAGATGCAGAAATTTCTGATTTCCGTCAATTGTCGGCAAACTAGCATCCCTGATGACACAAGAGATGCTCGTTGGGTCAGACCCACACACACACACACACACAGAGACCAGGTGAGTAGAGAGCGCTTACAGGAGACTTGTAGATGAGCAGCTCGCCGTTCTTCAGCACGAACCAGCGCCGCTTCCAGTTCTTCACCTTCCCGCCCAGCTTGGTCAGCCACCCACATCGCTCAAGGCTGTCCTACAACCACAACAATCAGCCCGCTCGTCAGTGTACATACTACCTACACGCCCGGCTTGCAGGGCCAGCTGCAGACAGCTAACCTCTAGGTATAAACAGCCAACGTTTAGAATTCCTTATACTCTAATTACTTCATGATCACCTACGCTGCTTACTCTGCACAACATATATCCCTTTATGTTTAAATATGGAGTTTGCAGCGAAAGGTTGGTAGTGTATTCCAGATATAAAGATGTTCTTCCTTTAGTTTGTACATAAAAGCTGTATTGCCTTTAAACGGACACAAATATTACAACTACCAACATCCATGTATGCGATTTCAATTTTTCCGAATCTAGTCTCACAGTGGTAACATCTAATAAATTGAGATTGCGATGTTTCACGTGACTACTTTCTTATCCACGACATGGAGTTCTACAACTCTAAGAATATTGAAATACCTGGAAAACAGTACTCCTTCCCTGCACAGTGCATACTTTAGTCACCATGCTACTGCAACCCAAGACACTCCCTCAGGCTGGAAAACCCAGCTGCCGCAGTAGATTGGATGCCAGTACATGGCGCCCCCATCCTTTTACCTTGTAAAGTTTGTTTGTTTGTTTGTTTGTGGTTTAACGTCCCAGGGGACCCTGAGGGTATATAGGTACTATCAATGATTTAGCTTTTCACTTTTGTAGACTTATTTCAGTCAATTCTTTTTAATGTTTTCAAATAGTTCATATACAATCAAAGAGATTTGTCTCTTTCAAAAACATGATGATATCTTTCTTTGGAATAGTTTCAAACAACATGTTCATGTTTTTACCGTTTTTCAAGTTCTTGAGACCTACAGCTCGACCAACCAATTAATCTAATTTTCAAAGAGGGGTTAAATCTACCCTGAACCCAATACGCGATTCCAATGGCCCCCTCAAGAGTAACAAGCCCCAAACCATGAAAAAGTACAGCGACAAAAAAGATAAGTCTAGATGGACAGGTTGTAGAAATTTGAGATTAAGGTATCTGTTAAGTATCAATTTAGAGAATGAGCATCATAACTATCTGTATCCGAGGTAAAATCGCAAAGTAAGTGTATATAATAATAGATGCCAGTTATAACTTCTATCAATGCCTTTTTCATATCTCACGATCAACAGTATCCCAGGGGTGAAAGTCCATTTTGGAGATAGTACAAAAATGAATATGAGGTTATGTGAGGAGAAGATTCTAATGTATATATTTAGAGATGATGGAGTCTTTTTTGGGAGACTTGCTAGGAACGAGTAACCGAATCATACCTAAACAGTTCCAAATGAAATTTAGGATCTATTTGAAAGGATGAATTAGACACCATCCGAATTCGATTAATTTACCTTTCAACTCATATGGTTTCTTGGATCAACTCGCAAAAATAAGAGGTGAATTCTTTATCGGAGACACATACCTTTTTAAAGGGGTCCGTGGTGTACTTAAGCAGCTTCTGCTCGGGTTCCGAGTTGTCGCTGCTGTCTGTCTGTATAGACACCTCGTCAGGGGGCACAGCGTAGTCGCTCGACGTCTCCGACCCAATGGATGCCATGGAATGACTAGTTACACCTGCAACACACAGATAATGATAACTGTATGAATCAACTAAATAAACTCAAATTGCCTGCATTTAGTAAATGATTACTTTCCGTCTCTAGTCAATATTTTCTGCATCAATTCTTGAAATATTGTTTCAGCCCCATGCGTTTTTTTCCCCCCTATTAACTTCAAATCGCCATAATTGTACCTGGAGCTTCCATTGTGGTCCTCCTTGTAGTCTGTTTACCTCACTTCTCATTTTAACTCCATAGACTGTGCATTTCACTTATTGGTCACTGTGGGAACTATTTCATTGACCTGATGAAGTAAAGCAATTTTCCGAAATGTTAAGAAATTAATTGTTATTAACATCTTATTTGAACATATCCATCATTTATCTAATTTGTGAATTCAGCTCCTTAGTCTTCTAATTGATTTTCCATAGTTATCACCTCAACTTTGATTATGTTCACTCACCTTACCTGAATGGAATCTCATTTTTATTAATTTCTACCTGAATGAGATTTCAGCTTTCGTTTTGTCTACTGACTTCGCCTATTTCGCATGCATCGTGATCTGGAGTCGCCATGTTGACTTTATGATGACCTAATGTAATCTACCTAATTAACCTTTTTTTTTACCTTTCTTCCCATTTTTCCCTTTCTCGCATAAACCACCCTATACATGGCTAAACTATAGAAACCTTAGTTATTAAGCACCCAGGCGTTGTCTCCTGTACTTGTGTATAGAAAATATTATAGGTCTACTACTTCTAGATGTCACGAGAAACTAACTGGCTGATGGCTCAGACTCCCATATATGCGTAATATAAAAATCACAACCTTTATTGTTTCATCTGTTGGTTATACCCATGCTTGAGCTATCTTTATATATTCACTCTGATTGTGTATACCAGAGTTGAGACTTATTTTTTCTAACTCTATGTTACATTTCATTTATAAGCTAGGAGGGCCTCTGTTGGTGTAATTGGTGCACATACTTTGCTGTTCAACATTCATACCCAAAATTCCATGTTGCGTATTAGAAACTACACATTACACAAGATCACAGCGGGACCTGGCGGAAGAACGGCACAGCCGAGCCAGGAAGTTTGTAAAATTATTACCCGAATAAAAGTGTCAAAAAAAAACCAAAAAAAAAACCTGATGACCCCGACCTCTAGTTTAGTCTCTGTGGCACAGCCCATCCTGACTTACCTCTCTTGGTGGCCCCTGAGCTGGTCTGGTTGACTTGTTTCCTCTTGGTAATGATGCTCGTTGTAGTCTTGGATCCGCTAGGGCCCGCCACCGTCATCACAGCCTCGCTTTCACCTCCTGCCGTTGCCATGGGGACGTGGGGATCCTCATTGTCGGAGGAATCCGTAGAGCTCTCTCCAGTGAACGGAGTACTCCGGATCTGAGCAGCTTTCTGCAATATTTGCATTCATTTATCAATTTACATGAAAGAACGTGAAAAAAAAATCATTTTTCAATTTACCATCCCAATGTGGGTGTACCGATCAAAGTTTATCTTGGCACTGAAATATATTACTTAAATTACTTCTTGAATTTCAGATTTCTCAGAATCATTATTCGATCGACTGTTTATCAAGTGTTACTTCATGTGCCGAAGGTATATACGCTCTCTTTTGTCTTGCCCTTTATACATTTGGGATATTTTAGTTTTACCACAGATTGTTAGATTCTCGACAAAATAATAAACAGAAAATTTGTGAATTGAACAATTTATTATCAATATGAATCAACAGTAAATAGGACCACATTTCTGCCTTACCCCTTTTAGCGTGGTGTAAACTGGTACAGAAAGGTCCTCATACATGTGGTCAGTATAGAGACCATCCGTTACCGGGAAACACGACTCTGTTGGTGAACAGAAAACACATGAGAAAATCATAGCCGGATTCCAAAGATAAATACAAATCATTGTCAATACACAGCGTGAAGGAAAACCTTAGCGTGTAAAGGACATTAGATAAAATTTGATTGTGTTTGTTTATATATAATATTACATAACTTGTAAATAATATTTACCTCGGTTAAGTCCATTGGACACATCAGGCACTTTTAAACCAACATTTGCGATTGCGTAAATTCTGTTTTCCTGCAAATATTAAGAAAACACCATGTTAAATAAGTAGCACCATCAACCCTGAAATGTGGAAGGAGAACGCGTTACATTTTTTCAAGAAAAACGTAAAAGTTCCTTAACTGAAGTCTATCTTTTACCATATATGAATGTAATGTTTATTACCCCACCCTAATTATCGATGGCTTGTAGACAAGTAATTTCTATAAAAAGGCAAATGTTTAGATAGTGAAACCCGCCAGCCATTCATAAGTTCCATCATTTTGTAATGCCTGTGCGGAGGCATGATGGAGAGAATGGACGGTATGTAAAATAAAAACTTTCCAATAAAATATCTGGATAACATATAGAAGAGTAATACCCTATGACATTTCTGAAGCACATGTATGCAAATTCATTCTTCTGTCGACCAATTAGCTAATCTTTCCTTAGCTTTATTGTTGTATATAGCAGCGCTTACTGCAAAGCACCAATAGTTCACTATACAATTTGGATTTATGCCTTGCTGTTTATACAACCTCAACGCCGAAAGGCTTTACGATTGACTTCCCGAATTAAAAAAGAAATTTGATTTGGAGCTTCAATAAAATTGTAGCAGCGTACCACACTTCTATAATCAACCCACGATACACACCGATACGCCACGATTGGCTCCCGACACGCTACGATTAAAACGCGAATCATAGGCTTAACGATAAGATCGAACATATTCGAATTTTCGTAGCGTATCGGGAATCAATTTTACGGGAAAATCGCTCTCACATATGAAATACTTGACAGAAAATTCTGAAATTATGATATTTGATAAAAACACATACGAACAACACGTCACTAAAAATATAGCTTCATTTTCTTGAATCTAAAAGTTTCCAATCAACAGTTCCCTCCCGATACACCACGATTTTGCGATTTCTAATCGTCGTATTTCGGGAGGTATATCGTGGTTAAGCGGCGGCAGTGAGTGCACGGTTTTAGTGGTTAAAATCTTCAGGTGGGTTGTGAGAAAAATCGGCTCGACCGTGCAATACATGTTGGCTTTCCAACAAATTCAACATTGGGACAGCATGCTAAGTAAAACAGGACCACACTTTCAGGAAAGGTGTGCCATTAAGGTCAACTTCTGAGTCATCCCATTATACTTTAACAGGCATTGTAAAACTATACACTTTTTTTTTAAACCGTGCTCTATCCGTAACCAATACGGTTAGATCAAAGTTGCCCCAATCTGTTGACATCTAGACCAACAGCTAAGCAACTAACCCCACTACGTCGCTACCATAGCGATGTTGACATCGTGACGTCATGTCGCGAGGCGAACCTTCGACAATGACAGCATCATCGTTTTCACTTGAAAACGACATTCACACGGTAGCGTTTGTGGTAAACAGTCAGGCTTTGCCTCGTACTCCCAATTTCTAAAACTATACACTTGTATCAATTATCTAATAAATCATAGACGCATTCGGTGTCAGTGTCCCACTATGAGGGAGTTTACATGGGTCATTGACCGGAATGAAATTCTGTCTGCTGACACTGAGAGCTATATAACCATGTTGAACAGCTACGCTAGCTTCAAACATCAGTCCATAAGCACGTGTAAAGTCAACACCAATTATTACCATGGACTATACACGGATTATTCACAATATCAAGATTTATCTACTGCCTTTAGATTCCGTGGATACATTATTGATCACAGCCTTGGTTTATGAATCTTGAGCTGAGTTAATGCCGTAACTATGTGCATATGATACGCATTGAAACCACAGTATAGACCTGAGACACATGAAATCATTCTCAACTTGGGGTAAATTTTGATCCAATTCAAAGAGATCATGAAATGACTTTTGAATGTATTCCCATATTGAAAGTCCCTTTATTGACTTTGAGCGACGGCACTAAAGCCAGCGGGAAATGTATTCATAGTAAAAATTAGATTGCCCGTGTTACTCTTTTAATCTGGTAAGCACTTAGAATTTTCAGATTTTAGACTACATTTCTGAACAAAAAAAGAAAAAAAACTGAACACAATTTCTGCCAACTAAAAGTATATTTTCTGTGGGATCAGAGGGCGATTAACGTACAGCCAGAGTCAATACGTATACAAAGCCCGCTGATACGGCGCGGTATTGGAATGGGATGAGATAAAAGCGTCGATTAGTGTGCTGAGCAATTTCCTACAGAAGAGAATCCCATATACGTAATGAAAACAGCAATAGGGCCCGCTATGTAGTTTCTCGACACTTCCTGAAGTGTAGACTGTCCGCCACTAGGTTGAGATGCTCGAATGGCTGCTCCCATCCCCAGCTGCTCGTCTGATCGTCCATGAGCTGCTCCTAGAATGACCTTATGAGCAGTCCCCTTCCCTTCCAGCTCATACCGCAGGCAGCTCACCTTCACACACACCCGCCACACAACAACCACCTAACGCCGCAAGTACCTAAAGGCTCATAATACGGGCCTCCACTGCCGCGGCATGTCCTCTACATCGACTCATGAGGTGCTCGTTGGTTTTCCTTGGCGATAATCCAGACCCACCCCTGCGGCGAATATAAAGATGGCCGAACACCATCCCCGTTCAGCTCGCTGCCCGGTCCCTTTCCTGTCGATGGGCTTGCAGTCGCTGAGTCCCCTTAATTAAATCCGTTTTGTTCAGGCATATGATGAGCTAAGCGCACCCTGCTCGTATTAAATCATCTCTTTACTCCGTCTTCCATTAAGCTAACAGGATTCCGCTTAGTTTACGCAGGCGACCAACGGGAGAGATAGTTTTCATAGCGCAATCCCCTTTATTCATCTACCGGAAATCCTGCCAATGAAAGCCACAGCTCGGACGTATCAAATAGGCTTTTTTTATGACTTGCTGCGGGTTTACAACATGCAGCCGACATTTTTCGATACCTCTCCCACTATCAGGAACCAAAGCCCACACCCTACAGTTCAAGTTCCACCACTCTACGACCGCACCAAGCCGATCTCTAGATTTGGAAACACGATATATGAAACATAACCTTGAAACATACGGGGCATAAATCCAAAGTGGAGTGGGTTCTTTTGGAACGAGAAAGGCTTCGATTTAATTACAAGTACAATACATATACATATACATGAACATGTATCTACCTTGATGAATTTAAACACACCGGTAACTTACTAGAGACGTATCAATTCGGCAAGAGGTTGATTAAACCATTGAGAATAAAGCTTTGACGAAAGGCACGAACAAGTATTGATCTCTCAAGGTCCCTGACTAAACCATCGATAGTTCATATAACTTACTACCCGATTATCTTATGTACAAATACCCAATGAATGAATAATGGCACGAAGTAACACAAAACCAGTGCAGTATTTCTACTACCATGGTCAGAGTGTATCAAACAAGGTAATAATATTGCAATAACGACATTATAACTGCAGGTTGCATACGCTGAATTTTTGTCTAAAAGCAGGTGCATCTTGCTTGGATACAAGTCATGTGTAAAAGGAGACTGAACTGGTTTACATTTCCCTTTGGCTCTTTGCAGAACAGACTGTTCTACATCACACTAGGCATTATAACATTCTGAGGAGAAATATGATTTGCTTATTAATCGCTAGTCCAGTCTGTGATTGATAGTATTGGAAAAACAAGATAAGAATGGGGCCATCTTTCTTTTCTCTTATAAGCACTTATTTGAAATTAAAATGAGGTCATTTCCCTAATGGCATCAGTTTCCCGAGATATGAATTGCACTTCCTTTGTGTTCTGTTTACCGATTTCATATAAATACCATACCGTAATAAATTTGATTAATTGTTAGCATGTCTCGGACCTTTTTAGAAAATTCTTCTTGGTAACCAAGGGAGTCTGTTCCAAATGAATTTTAGTAGTATGATGCTGACTATGATTGAAATGGACGCTGTTTATTCTGACATTTCACTTTCAATAGTCTGTATTGTGTGTTTGACTATCGGTATTGAGAGCAATCAACTGTAGATGGTACAGTGGATGTACTGTATAAAGAATCTTTTCATTCCCTTTAAGCCTGAGCTAGAAAATATAAATGGCACAGCAGCATAGCAATATATGTGCATTGTGGCCGTATCTCTTACACATATCGCCTGCTCCTACTCATGTCGAATTTATGAACGTAAAAAATGTATGTTTTTGCTTGTTTGTTTGTTTGTTTGTTAGGGTACTACAAAATGTGTGCGGAGTACGCGGTCTGTATGTGGCGTATGGGGTCTGCACGGTGGTGAAAGCTAACAAATCGTCCACAAGCGAAGGAATCAAATGGCAATTTTTAAGATATATAATGATACGAAAATAGGTATACTGTGCCTGTACGCGATGAATACTATGTAGAATTGACGATTTTACCCCCTATTTATCACGCATAGCCACAATAACCATATTTCCGTATAATGCGGATGTCACTAGAGGTCGCATCTAAGAGAACACTGAATGAGTCCAGTAACATAGCGGGACGCAAGTATGTCTCTTGATAATATATGCCGATACGTGTCAGGTATACCAAAGTGACGGGGATTTCAGGAAAGATTAGATTTGGAAACAGTTTCCTCATACCTTAAACAGTCAGTCTAATCCACTTTATGACACTAATGCAACAGATGTTACTTGACGGAATTTGAGAACCTGCCCGCACCTAAGTTACTGTTTACACAAATGTTCTGAAAAAGAAACAATATTTCGCTTTCAGCTTAAACATGTGCATGCTCTATTTAGTGGATCCAACATGGCCGATGTCAGGCAAATGTCACCACAGTGACGTGCATGACAACGCTGAACATTTATGTGAGTGTGAACATAAAAATTCAAGCCGGTGCTTTAGCCACTGGAGCAACGAGGAGATAGCTAAAGAGACATGACTTACCCAGGAGGGTAGCCGTCGCATGGGCGGGGTGGGCGGCTTGGTGCGGGTCAGCCCCATGCCGCGCGCCGTCTCCTGAGGGATCGTCGACGAGTCGTCCTTGGTGCCCGGCAGGTTGCGGTCGCGCGCCGCCACGTTGATGGTGATCTTATTGTCCTTCTTCCGTCGCGGCATCGTGGCCAGCGCCGACACCATGTGCGTGGAGTGCGGCACGGCGTAAGGGTAGTCCTCCTGCTCAGTCCGCCTCGAGTTCCGCCTAGAAACCGGCGGGAGGTCACCACCAACAGCACCGCCCCCACTGATATCAACACCTATACCGCCACCAGACGTCATCAACGGCGGCGCCGCCGAGGCTCCCAACGTTTCCGGTTCCGTTATGATTTGCACCATGGTGGCGGATGGCATGAAGCTGGTCTCGGCGATCTGCGGGATTTTCGGGGTGCCGCCACCTAGCGGGGTCTCACTGCTGCTGGTCATCTCGAAGCTGGAAGACATGGTTGAGGGCAGGGTGGTCGGGTGGCGGTGTAAGCAGTCTTCACTGCCCGTGGAGCTCACCATGGACGACGGGTGGAGATGTGGATTGGGGAAGACCTTCCGCTCTATACGCACCTGCGGGGGCACCAGGCGCTCCTGGTTATTGTTACCTCCGTTACCATTCCCGCCATTACTCCCGCTGCTACCGCGGGATCGCTTGGGCGCGTACTTGCTCTCGTGATTATCGTCGATCTCCTGATAGACCGGTTCAAAATCATCCACCACGTCCACATCGCCATCGTGGTCGTCCATGTGGTCGTCCAGGTCTGGGGAAAGGTCCATCTGCACGTGGCCCAGGTCGTGTGGCACGGCCTCGGCCGGCGTCGTCGTCAGGTCCAGCCCCATCTCCTCCAGCTGCCGCTCCCGCCGGAACGACTCGAGGATCGACGACGACGGCCGCTTGGGGATGGCCGGCGGGTCCATGTCGCCGGAGTCCGGCCGCGAGTCCGTGTCCTGTACGAGAGATGATCCGTCCAAAGATTATAGATACAATCTAATTACATATGTAGATATATCTAGGTAAGTAGCTATAAGTTACTGACTTAAGAAGTCACATGAAATCAGGAGGCCAATGCAATCTCAGATAGAACATTACATCGGTCTTGCATTCATTTGGTCCGTCGTGTGAAGGACACAATTGTACACATTAAATATACCTATAATACAGAGAGACAAAAAACAATCGAGAAAACTGATAGACTGGGATCAAGGACTTGTGTACCAGTTCTTGCTGAGATTAAGCAGCTACGAAATCAAATTTGCTAATGCTTTGATAAAGGTAAAAAAGAATGTTTATGAAAGCAGCAATGGCAAGAACACCCCTATAGTTTTTTCTAAGAAAGACTTTGTACCGATACTGCACTGTATGCTTGACCCTGTGTTAATATAGAGGAAACCTATGAAAGTTTAGGGTCAGAGTTCGTATCCCATTAAGTTTAAATCACGTAGTAATTCATAAGGCAAAGCCGCATGAATAAAGTAGCGATTCAAACGAAATGAGATCGAGCTCTGACCCTAAACTTTAATGGGTTTCTGAATTTATCTCACCCTTCACATTGACTGATAAAATCCCCCGTTGAGTATATTTTTTTCTAAATACTCAATGGACGTTTGATACGAGTTCCCAATGTTAAGTCTAATCTAAGGGGAAAATATCAGGGGTAAAATAAAGAGTCTCACCTGGACACTTCGGCGGTGAATCTCCCTAGCGGCCGGAGCGGGAAGCGACTGAAGACGTATCCGAAGGATCTCAATCTGTGCTCGCAAGGTGGCATTGTCACCCTTCAGGTCGGCCGTCTCAGTTTCGTGCTGCAAACCAATCAGGACACCCCATTAAAACCATGTGCCCTCAACATACATGCCAAGTAAGTCAATGTTTTACAAACCCGAAATCTCTCAATCCCACAGATATTAAACGCGAAACACCATTTTAGTTTCCTTATAGGTAGATCTTGCTCTAGCCACTTCTTCAAATTGAAAGAAATCAAAACACCATTACATAAACCTCAAGGGTTTTCACATCACACAAAGTCAAAGTCAATCACAAATGTCTAAGATCTCAGTGTCTTCTAGCCAAAGGATATTGGAATTTTAGAAGGCTTAAGCATATATGTTTTTCAGTTTACGAGTGCTAGACACTACTGTACCTGAGCATTACCTAATATATAACCAAGTGATATAACGTAGAAAGTGATTGTACGTCAAGAATCACCCAATTTCTATGTATATCATATTGCAACATTTCAAGGAGAACCAAGTTCAAGTGTATATTGTTACGCATAGTGATTTGGCATAATTGCCATTAGGCATAGCCCATCATGTTCATGATGTAATAACATATAGCACGGATCCAATGAGATTCTGTAAATGTAAAATCGCTGTACAACATTTATCGTTGCCTAATATAGTCTACATGAATTATTGCCACTCTGAATGTGTTTACTAATCTTACATGAAGCCGGCGGGATTATCATTTCATAACCAATGTACATCGCTTTTACTGGAACGCGTATAATCCTTGCATATGCAAGATGTTCCACACAGTCAATGTGCATCATGCCTGCCTAAACCACAACGAATAGTTGTCCAATATACCATGTTGGAGATACATGTATGTGAACGATGCAAAGCCAATGGATGCTAATGTGAGCTACAACTGAAGTATATCAATGAAGAGAATAATGACACAAGAAGACAGCCATACCTCTGACGTATTTGCGATACCCAACCATACTAGCCAGTGGGGTCTAATACCATCTGCCGTTTTATATTAGCTACCAGGACGGCCAGAGGCATCAATATCCTATTGACAGAGACAATGCCCCCCTCTTTTTGGTGTGTTCTCCCATTTCATTTAACCCAGCACAAAGGACTCAGCGGAAATGATGCTATGGCTTTGCATCTGGACTCATATTTCCAATCTAATTTTCCTATGACGCACAGCGCCTGGGATGTTCAGGAAATATCTTCCATGCAATAAATCAACTGGGCGCTGAAACAGGTCGGTATGTAGGGCGCGTTTATCGCAACAGTGTGCATTAAAACGAAAAGGTTTCGCAGATACATTGGTGTCGGTGGTAAAATTAGATCATTCGTCACTACTGGCTAGACGGAGTTTAAATCATTGCCTCTCATGCTGCCTTCTACGGTCTCTCTCAACATGAACCAATCATCTGCCTCGCCTGACTCCACGTGAGCGCAGCCACCCAATCAAAGCGCGTGACGTTAGAAGCGTCTGTCCGGCAGACGCCCATCGGACGGCGTTCTGTCTTAGAGTGCTGATTGGGCCTCCTCCAGACCAGACCCCATTTTCTCAAGTCATCACCCTGTCCTCCAGGGGCACTGACCCCTCTTTCTCCCCAGCCTTATCTGAGCCTCCTCCTGGGAGAGACCCGGGTGTCTCTGCAAATGTGCTGATCTTTATGATTTTTTTTCAATTTTCAAGAACAACTGGAGAATCCATCACCCTTTTTTTCCAAATATATTTTTATATCATATAGGATTACACAGCAGTTCTGCGTTTAGCAATTCTTCCACCTTTACCGATACGATGTCACACAAAGGATGTTACACAAATAGAAATCCCAGGAACTAAAATAAATGATAACTCTTTATACATTAAGAAGAATGGCCACATTTCTTTTAATCATACACCTATGCAAATATATCATTAAGAGATAATTATCTACAGAAGGTAGAAAACTGATTGTCTCTGGTTTTTAATTACGTTGTTGATAATTTTCCACATCATTTTATGCATCAATACGTCTGAAATACCAAGTTCCCTGCATCTATGATTGTATACATGTATATCAAAGGTACTAGTTTATCATTGTGTTGTGAACAGCAGTAACAAGATGCAGTCTGGAGCCGTTTCATGCGCCCGCCCCAAGCTCTCCCGGCATGACAATGAGACATGATTGTGGAAAGGAAAACTAGCCAAATAAGTGTCGCGGAGAACGACATACAACTATCACGTGTCCATTGCGTTACGTAATCACCTCGTGTCGAATGATTGGTCTGTCGGAAACTCCACTCCTAAGAACGACTAAGGAATAGTCTCGTTGCTGTTCTATGCATTAAGATATCCTGCTTTGCAAGCGAAGGAAACATTGCACAACCTTCTGAATATAATAAGATCACCACATAATACTCTGAATATAATAAAAATATAATAAGTTTACCACTTAAATGAGAGGGAAAATAATGGATAGACATTGATAAAATTCCTCATGATTCAAGAGTGTCCAACTTTGGAAAGCCACCATAATCAATCCACACTGTTAAAAAATGACGACGCTTACATTACTATTCTATATGTGGGATCTAGACACGACATTTTATCGCAGGTGCCCGTTGTCAAATGGCGGCTGGGTATCAAGTTCTCATGTTGTAAACCATGCACGATGTAGTATCAACTTGGCGCCGGATTCAACTCACCTCTTTGATCTTCTTGGACACCCAGTCCTTGATCCGCGCCGATTTCTCCTCCACTAGACGCGCCTCCGTTATCCGCAGGTGTTTCTATGGTAACAAAAAGAACAAACAGGTAAGATGAAAGCGCCAAACCAATCATAAACCGCCTAACCAGGCAGGGAGTGATGTATTGGCAACACACATGGTGTCAGTATCTGGCACGTACAGATGGTGGTTTATTGATTTTCTGGAGACGCTCGAGATATTAATTTCCGATAAACATGTAGAATTAGATAATAAATGGGATGAGTGGAATAGATTACAATGTTAATAGAATGAAAATCCAGGTGGGAGATAAATGTAACATGCTCATGATGCAGAGCTTGATTACCATCTTATTCTACGACCTCCAGCTGATATTTTTCTGAACGAGTCAAAGTTGATAATACCGAACTTTCTTTTACTAGGTCGGAATTTTACTTATTTAGCTTACTATCAACATGTACTTCCATGATTATCATATCATTTCTTAGTGTGATGCTTTTAAATAAACTATTATCTTATTTTCTAAGAATTTGTTTGCGACCAGAATCCAGATGAAACTTATTCATTAACAACAGCAGTTAAATGTTGATATATTGAAAGTCAATGCACAGGACTATTGAAACAGTTAATGTTACTGATATGTTCGGTTTTCACAGACAAATATATGCATATTTCACAGGAATGTCAGTTGGGGTCACAAAATGACTTTATCAACTGGAAATAAAAATAAGTATTTCCAAAGAAAAGGAATCCTGCCATCTGTGATATGATCTGTACCTATCGTCATGAGTATGACAGTATGTACACCACTCATAACACGTGCCATACTAAAAGGCAGTCTTCAAAACTACAGTCTAATACACAGTAAGTGTCGGCAAAATATGGCCAGCATTGCCCTAACCTCACTGAAACTTGCATCACAGATACCCGCAGACCTCCCCACCACCCCTCCATGTCCTTCCTCGTATCGCTGTCTGTCACGCCACGCCTCCAGCCCCGCTATCTCTGGCTCCACTTTCACCCCAGTCCACCCTCAACACATCACCTCATTCACATGGAGCACATTTTTGCTGACTCGGCATCTACATGACTACGTCTACATTAGCTTAGCAGATCTGAATTATAAAATCGCCGATCGCATTTCTTCGCATGCATTTAAAATCCTGACTTACTGCCCTCGACCATCCCAGATACACATCACACTGACGTTATTATTTGCCACCCACATACGGACGCCAAAGCTCTTTTAACACTTCCAGCCGTGTCAATTGCTACATTATCACGCTATACGATAATCCCCCAGCCGAAACTGTATTTTGGGGTCTTCACGCGAATAATTATATCCATCATTCAAGATTTCCAACAGTTATTCAGTTCTTTTCCGCTTTCGTATGAGCCTCACTTTTAGACTGTAAAAACGATTTTACTGCAGCACAAATACATGTATATATATACAAACCCGGACTTACATATAGGTCCGTGGTATATATATATATATGATCCAACGGAGCTTGGTCGATGTCTGTTTTTAGTGTCAGTGGCTACTAGCAGAATAGCAATATGTTGTAATACGATGAAACAAGATGAGACAGGGTGAATAGACAAATTATACATTCAACATTTTACTTGGTTGCTCGACATTACTGCTACTGATATTGAGGGAGGAGGGTTTATTTAGGGGGAAAACATATTTTGTACATGGTGCCAGGATGTATTCCTTTCACATTCCCAGGTGAAAATAAAGGAGACTATTATCTGTGTGTTACTGGTTCAAAATGCGCTATACTGGTATGACTTCTGGGGGATGTTGACTTTCATCCCAATGGGGGTATTTTCGCAGGGATGTCTTATCGCTGGGGTCTCCTGGTTGTATTTAGAAGTATGTGGCACGCAGGCGGATACTGGACGGATTCAGGATACAGGAGAAGGATGTTCCGTGTCGTTACTATGTGGTGTTGGTGGTTAGGCTTCTCCAGGGTCCACCTCTTGTACACAGGCCTTAGTCCACTCTCTCTTTCTCTCTCTCTATCTGGTGGCCTTCTTTTAGACCAAGAGGTTAACATTTATTATCCATCCATCACAGCGAGGATGTATGGAGTGAGAGTAATCCCCACTACCTATTGACAGCTTTGTGGTCCGTTTGTGCTGGGGGGCAAAAACATAGTCCCTACTGATATACCCTATAAAATGGCAATTCCTGATTTTAATTTATTCGGGAAGATGAATAATAATACAAAACACGATGGTTTAGTGGACTGGCAGCTCGGTAGACCACTGGAGGTTGACTTCTCAATAAACCCGCTAACGCTTGTGTGTTACTACGCGTCAACATCCCGTGGTTTACGGCCGCCTGTCCACAAAGCCATCGATTATTGCCTATATACATAACTAACATAGGACATATAATGCATACCAAGACCCTTCCAATCACCCTGCACTCCTCATAACAGAAAAATGTAGCATGTCTTAAAGATATTGACTTCGAATTCAATTTTTAATTCCAACTATTTATTTTCAGACTTTAAAGTGATGTTTGGTCAGTCTCATGATGGGTTGTCTCTTTGAAACAAGAAGCGTTACAAAAATACAATCTGAACTGTTTGCATATAAATAAAACTTCCCATCAAAGGAAACTAAAATCGATAATAATATTTGATTTAAGTCCCGTCCCTCTTCTTTCGATAATTGGCATAAAAATGACAGAAAAAGAAGTCGGCGATCTGTAGGACTGCATGTCTCAGACGGTGACACCCTCAACAACATTAGAGTACCGACGCGAGCACATCTGACATGGCCAGATCAAAGGTGAAATGCCAAAGGTCATGCTCTATTTCATCCTCGCCATATCCTGCGGGCAGAAATAAAGGGATTGTCGGGAGAACCTGCACTTTGGGATATGAGAAAACTGGTTAGTTCATTCATTGCACGCTATAACAGTTACATTTTAGACAGATAAATCTGGTGATGAATAATGCATTTAGTGCCAAAAAGATTGACCAATATAAACGCAGACCAGGACTCTGTTACCGGGCATATCGTAACACATCTACTGGCAAATACTGGATATCCGAACCAGACTCCAGAGAAGAGAGAAGAAAAATATCAAACTAAAATGGAAGCGCAAATAGAGGGAGCCAAAGAAAGAATGACAGATAGTCAGTAGCCACGCGGCTGCCCTAAGCGCTACTCTCTCCACAGATAATCGCTTTGATATCTTAGCCTTTTTCAATAAGGCATGTTTTATGCCCTTTCCCTCCGATGAAAGTCCGCTTACGTTTTTCTATGGACTTCACCCTGGATATATTTTCCATCCCTTTGAAATCACTTCAAGTTGTACCTTTACGATTAGAATCCCTCGGTGGGAGATATCTAGGACCCAGCCACTGTGGGTTGGTGAATTTACTTTGCTGACTTTTTCCACCCATGTTTATCAGAATGGATCTAGTGGTAGGGGATGTTTATAGTTCCGTGATAAATATGGAGAAGTCAATATTGCTCGTGCCATACCCCTCCCTACCCGCATGTTGTCCTAGCGATTCTAACATCATATTTACTGACATTCTACACATACCTCTGGCTCATGATGCAGTTAATATAGACTGGCAATCGACAGTAAAATTTAAATAGAACCGTATTCCTCTTAATCTCGCAATTTTGTATTTAGATCCCGTTAATACTGAAGAATAGAACATTCTCTTTTCTGACAGGATTAGCACGTATAGTGTATGAACTACATTGTCTAATTAGATCATGATTTACACGAACAGTCTCGTACAGTTTGTATAGCCTTTATGCCAAGACGATACCACAATTTTTATAACAAAGACGCCCACATATATAAAGTCTCACATTCAAAGGTTTACGGTATTAACTATAGGCGCCTAAAAACATCTATAGACTTCTGAACGCAGCTGTGCACGGGGACCGGAAATGCAGCTTATTCCATACCCTCAGCGGATTACGATTTCACCACATTTTTTATATTTCTTTTTCATCGGCACATCAACCTTTCTGGATGCTGATTCTGTTGCGATTCATAGAAAATAAAGAGGAGGGTTTCAGGATGAGATTTTCTCCTGTAAAGGGTGGGGTGGCATTGGCTTACCTTATTTATATTTTGCTTTGGACCCGGTAACACCCCAGTGCAAGCAAATTAAAGGCTGAAAGACTTTTGGACTTTTTGTCATTCGCTCCCCTCTTTCCCCTTTGTCTGTGTAACAGGATCAACGAGTTCTCTTTGTGATAAGCTAACCGTAGATGACATTTCGCTTCCGAGGGTGGTCGTGATTTGTTTATCTATTTGGATTTACCTACTGATAATGGGAAGAGGAAAGCTACAAATTGATATTGAAGTATTCACATCCCCCTGAGTTTATATAGATTATACCAGTCGCTCAACTCCGAACCCTTAAAATAGAGGCGATGCCAGTCAATATAATTCATAGTCACTTGCAAGACAGTCGAGTCGTGACTCAATGAGCTACTTATTGCGCGGCATGATTGCGAGTCAGTCACTTATATGAAACCAAACTGCCGTGCATACCAGAGCGAGATATCTGACATGGTGTAGACGGTCAGGGTACATGTAATTCACATATAGACTGTGAGATCAGGAATTTGTTAAAGGATAATCCAATTGGCTAACTCTTAATACACAGGAATAAGCTATTACATTAAATGATCCCACCGCGAATTAGGTATCGGCTCAAGAATGTTCCCGCTAGAAGGATTCAGTGGGGCATAATATATAGGGATGGGTACAGAAATAATTTAAAAAAATAGCAGAAAACAAGTAGTTCAATTTCGAACTGCCAAAGTACCCCATTTTCCCAATATTTGAGTGATTTCATATAAGGACCTTATTCAGTTGTAAATCAATGAACGAGGAACTCAGTAGCTTAGAATGCATATTTTAATGTCCAACAGCTTTCCTACAAAGGTTGTAGGACAAGACAGAGGAAACAGAATCTATGTTACCTTGTATAACTAAATGAACAAATTCCTTGAATCATGCAAAATAATTGGAGCTTGGCGGATCCTCTCTTCTATCATAAACTCCAAATTTTTGCATGATACTGACCGACTCGTAAACAACTTAATCTGAGAGCACAGAGCGGTGCTCCCTATGGCCAAGGAAACCTCTGATCCCCACATAACAGACTATGAACTGGGAGGCGTTAGTGCGAACCAGGGCCTAGAATAAGGCGTTGATGTCAATATTGTAATCAATAATCATGGCTCATTGATTAGTGTGGGCAGAAGGCGGCGCAGTGCATCAGAAGAGGAATGGGCGGCGCTCTCAGTGCTGGGGACTCTGCTGAAGGCTATAAATACGGCGAGGACTGAGAGAGTACAGTCAAGGCGAGTAGCTCACATGTCCTGCTCGACGGCCTGTCGTCATGCAAAGCGAGTACTTGGTGAAGCCATCCAAACTACATGGTCGCCAATAAAAAGAGCAGAACGTGAGCCACCAGTGCCCTCCCCCCACACCTTGTCCTAGAGACGAGTTCGTCAGTACAGGAGGGATGAAGCCAGGGTGGTGGGTGGGTGGTAGGTGACGGGAGGCAAGGGGTGGGGCGTAAATTAGCATGGCAGAATTCTTGGTTTGTACCCTTATTTGCTGTATGATATATGGATAATTCATATCTTAACACGATTGTCTATTTTGTTTAGCCTAATCCTCGTGTCACTCTACACAATGCAGAATCTACCCGAGGATGAAGGTTACGTTCCAACAGACCATCTTTTCAATCTACGAAACAATTCATTTTTATATGCTGAATATAACTCCTACCAAAATTGTTCTGATACAGGTATGTACTAACAGTCTGGCTGTGTGCGCGGGACTCATAGGCCAGCTCATTTCCCTGGGTGTTTTATATCATGGCGCTACGGCCTTGTAGAAGCGAGATCTCTTTATCCTAATTCCGGGGCCCGGGATCTCGCAGCTTGCGTCGACACCCTTACACACACTAATCAGCCTACACAGGGCTGAACGCGGGGCTCGCAGACCCGGGCCCGGCGGGGTACACCACCTGTCAGCGTCCCACCACCAACACTGCCATCTGTCGCCAACCTCTTCTGTTCATCTTCACGGTCGGAATGCTGGGCATTCTCTAACACTGTCTTTCCTTTTTACCGTTGATTCTCAGAAGACTCTTTTAATACATTTCATCTCGTTTATGCGCATTAGCAGAATGGTGTCATTCATAGACATTCTCTGGCCCTGTATCTTCTGATGTCGTTCTTTCCCAAATTATTATACATTCTTTTTGGATACTTTATTTGCAAGTTGTTAAACTCATCCCCAAAAAAGGGTTCCACATCACAATGGTTTCCATCAGGTCCTTTTACATATTTATTGACCAGACACTACTTTTGCTAATATATTATATCTGACGCAATATATAGATATACACAAACACACACATATATGTTGCATACCATGGGGTACTATACCATCGCATATATATACTTTCATGAAAACCCAACAGTACTTCTTCCCAACGGAAGCAATCAACGCATTACAGATGTTTCAAGGGATACCTCTTTTTTAAAAAATAACATTGGCTTGCCGGGTTATCAAGATCTGTTTGCCTTTTTTTATGCATCACAACAAAAATCACGCAAACCGACGCATCATCCAATTTCATCACTTTGATTTGTTTGACATATCTGCTATGTTCTTCCATCATCTCATATTTACAACCGTTTCCTGTGGAAGACAAAGTACAATATGATATTTTCCTTTATCATATTCCCCCTGTCTCCTCTCTTACAATGAGATATGATCACATCAAACTCTGAATATCATTACTTATTACACTTCAATAACCTGGACCCCCTTTAACTAATAAGCTATCATATCTTCTACGCTTTAGAGACACTTATGCTACCTTTTAAAAATTTGATCGGCATGTTAAACTTCTTGTTCGCCGTGTATCATATTCATACATGCTGGCTCGTATTTTCTGAATGTTATTTGACCTTCTGAGCTTGTTTCATACAGGATGATTCTTTCCTCTGACATGTGCGTGCTTCTCAGAAGTTTGTATTGACCTACTCTATTTCTGTCTTTCTGTTTTTGTCTCTAGCTTTTATTCATGCGGCGCAACACGCAGATTTCATACTCGAGTTTCATGATCCTCCTGACACAATGTAGTAGGAATACACCCACACAAGGCTCATGTCACTCTCACGTATACACCTAGGCCACGAGTCACGTTCACGTGACCCGGCCGACACCATGTGATCAGTACAGCTTCACGTTCATGTGACCTGGCTGACACCATGTGATCAGTACAGCTTCACGTTCATGTGACCTGGCTGACACCATGTGATCAGTACAGCTTCACGTTCATGTGACCTGGCTGACACCATGTGATCAGTACAGCTTTACGTTCATGTGACCTGGCTGACACCATGTGATCAGTACAGCTTCACGTCCACGTGACCAGGCTGACACCATGTGATCAGTACAGCTTCAAGTTCACGTGACCTGGCTGACACCATGTGATCAGTACAGCTTCACGTTCATGTGACCTGGCTGACACCATGTGATCAGTACAGCTTCACGTTCATGTGACCTGGCTGACACCATGTGATCAGTACAGCTTCACGTTCATGTGACCTGGCTGACACCATGTGATCAGTACAGCTTCACGTTCATGTGATCTGGCTGACACCATGTGATCAGTACAGCTTCACGTTCATGTGACCAGGCTGACACCATGTGATCAGTACAGCTTCACGTTCATGTGACCTGGCTGACACCATGTGATCAGTACAGCTTCACGTTCATGTGACCTGGCTGACACCATGTGTTCAGTAGAGATTCACGTTCATGTGACCTGGCTGACACCATGTGATTAGTACAGCTTCACGTTCATGTGACCTGGCTGACACCATGTGATCAGTACAGCTTCACGTTCACGTGACCTGGCTGACACCATGTGTTCAGTACAGCTTCACGTTCATGTGACCTGGCTGACACCATGTGATCAGTACAGCTTCAGGTTCATGTGACCTGGCTGACACCATGTGATCAGTACAGCTCTACGTTCACATGACCCAGCTGACACTATGTGATCGGTACAGCTTCACGTTCATGTGACCTGGCTGACACCATGTGATCAGTACAGCTTCACGTTCATGTGACCTGGCTGACACCATGTGTTCAATACAGCTTCATGTTCATGTGACCTGGCTGACACCATGTGTTCAGTACAGCTCTACGTTCACATGACCCAGCTGACACTATGTGATCGGTACAGCTTCACGTTCACGTGACCCGGCCGACACTATGTGATCGGTACAGCTTCACGTTCACGTGACCCGGCCGAAAATATGTGATCTTAGTTGGCGTCCCCTTCGAAATTCCCTTATATTGCTTTGGATCATGACAGACACCCAATGAATTTGCCAATCAGGACGATTTTTTTCCACACAACTCACAAAAAAATTTGCAACTGAAACCTGAAAAATGCGCGCTACAGGAAACGCTACACTTGTTTTGCACAAGTCTGTCACGTTGAATTCATCAGATTAGCCCCCATGGCATCGGAATGTTTAGACGATGGGGAGAGACATTTGTGGTCATTCATGGCTTTTGCAAATACTTTAAATTCGCCGAAATAGTCATCTTTCGGGTAAACTGGTATATTTTAAATTGATATCCAATCAAATATCATCCAGCTGGCTTCATTTCCGCTCACGATCTCATTCAATGATATCGAAGCAGAAACGTTTTATTGGCAAAAGCGATAAGAATTTGTTATAGCCATGAAAGGTGAAGGCTTATTTTGAATAAATCTTCGTCCCCTACATCTTTTCCCTCAATTTTCTCACTTTCCGACATACAATTGAGAATGATATAGGTTTTCTAGATAAGTAATTTGAGGTTGGTTTTTTTGTTTGTTTGTTTGGGTAGTTTAACGTCCAATTTGTTCAATTAGATCATGATAATTATATATATGGTACTTTCGAATTCAAGAGAGTTTCTGAGACTTTACAGAAGAATCGAACATAACATAGGAAGAAAGTCAGTGTGTTATCAAATCTGGGAGCAAGGGAGACAGAAACAGAGCGTTAAAACATGTGAATCCCCCAGGCTGAGATGAATGATAAAATGTACAAGACAAAAAGCAAAGGTCTGGTAAAGAAGATTTCTTTTTTACTTCTATGAAATACAAATCTAAAAAAAAAGTATTCCACTGTGAATTGGTCACATGCCTAAATGCAAGTTCTTTCATAAATATTTGGGATGCACAACAATCTCATACTAGTTATGATAATGAACCTTTTAATATAGTAAAGCATAACCAACGTAATGACCTTGACGATCTTATGTTAGAACGGTCGAACATCCATCTTGTTCTCGCAGCCCGCAGACCAATAAAGACAAGTGAATGGATCTGATTTGAAGCGGCATGTCGGGTTCCCATGGAGTTTACAGACCCCCTATTGGGATGTACGCCAGACCAGGGCCAGTGTTCACTGACGCTTGTTTGCCGAATTCCCGGTCATTCCACGGCTAGCTACGTGATTGGCCAACATTAGCGTCCTTCTCTTTGGACAACTCTGGCTACATCTATGCACCCCGGAACTCGGGTGAAATCCGGTCCCGCTTCCCCTGGTGTCGGCGTCAGGAACTACAGTAATGGACAGGCCACGTGACGTCTCGCGTGGTCCTACGACGACCCTACCAGAGGGCGTTGGACGACTACTAATGTTAACAGCGGTTTACACAAGGGGCACTAGGAGGTACAGGTGTTAGTCCTAATTCGTAAAGGGACAGGGGTCCAGCTGTAAGGACTACTATCACATCTCAGCACGCCGGTTGGCATTTCGGCGACCACACCTTTCCAATATTCATTTATATGAGACTGACATCTAACCCCCCCCCCCCCCCCCCCCCCCCATACCCACACAATTGCTCACGGTCGGGGACATGGGGTTGTATGTACATGTAGTGGGATATGTTATTGGGGTGGAGAGATACGGAGCATACCTGTTCTTCCAGCAATAGCTTGATCATGACAGGAGGTTATGGGATGTGATATTAGATTGATTATAGTACAGCGGTCTGTTTTAGAGTATGATATTAAAACCTACCTGTTCCTCCAGCTGTAACTGGATCGAAGAGATGGCCTTGTCCTTCTCGCGTATCTCCATCTCCAGCTGGTGCAGCTTCTGACCCGTCTTCTCCGGGCAGCGCCGCTCCGCCTCCAGTTCTTCCTCCAAGGCGCACACCTGGAGACCATGAGAGGATGGCGGGAATTAGAAATATGTCACCGGGAATAAAACCATCAACACAGAAACATAAGCGGAACCTACAGGTATGCCTGCTGCTGCTGAATACCTGCTAGGTGCCATCAAACCGAGTACCATCCCTTTGGAATGCTGTGATAATATGTTATATGACAGTGCTGAGTATATACTATGGAAAAACCAAACAAGAGTTAGTTGTGTTGTTGTTTATCGCACTCCGGCAAGATTGCGTATTACTGCGTGAGGCGAAGCCGAGAGCAGTAATACGCGATCTTGCCGTTGTGCGATGAACAATAACACGACTAACTTGAGTTTGGTTTAGAATTCATCCTACCCCCCCCGTCTAAATTACTTCTACATTAACAAATGACGTCATTTGTCAAGTGTACCCCACTAGAGCGATATTTTTCATTTTTCTGAACTCCAGACTGAATACAGTGACCCAATGTTAAGCCTATGGAGTTTTTTATAAGGGGTAGGATAAAGACGAGGGCAGCCATAAAGCACCAGGGGATACAGGCATGTTTCACCTCCTGAGTGCAGAGTAGGCCGATTGATGCAATGAACGTATAAGGATAACAAAGCAAAATGATGTAGCTGTTGATGTAATTAAGGTTCTCGAAAAGCAGTGTGAAACTACCGTTATTTTTTTCGGCAAGGAATTACTGCCTAAATTTGGGTAAATTCGGGTAGGTCACGAATCAGCTTGGATGATCGAGGCACGTTTCGTTCAAGCAAAAATACTGTTAATCTATAAATAGGGTGAACCTAGATCTCAGCAAAATTTCATTGTTAGACCGTTAACAATCAGTGCATTACCTATTTCATGTACAAACAAGCTTGCAACAAATATTCTATATATAGAAAATTTAATTTGAGCTGATGGAGTAAGGGGAATGTTTCCTACTACTCATCTCGAACACCTGAACAGAGGGCTCTCTGGTGAACCACATGACATTTCCCCGCTGTTTAATTCTACCTTGGGCTTTGATCTGAGAACTACGGGTAACAGGCAGCTTCTGCACGATGTAGTAACGTGTTTTAATCAAGTACGGAGCAGTGCACAGAACACCTGCGGCAACGCTTCATTTCCATACACTACTACCATCGCTGCTGTTGGCTGCTTGACTCTTGGTGACAGCTCCTTGTCAAAGGGGAATCTCGGTGGTGTAATGCTGAGGATGTGCACGGAGGAACTTAATCCTCGCTGTGCAATCACTGCCTCGAGGCTGGCCCTCTTAGAGAAGACCAAGGGAATAGCCCTGTGATAATATCAAGAGACGTCACGAGTTTGAGTCTGAGTTTATTTATGCCACGCATTTTGTTGGCTCCATAATTTCATGAGTCGAAGACGAGTGACATAACGGAGCCAACAAAATGAGTGGCATAAATAAGCTCAAACTCAAACGAGTGGCGTCTAGATTTTATCCTACCCCGTTTCCATATTTTTTCAGTATCAGAAAGTAGTGGCATAAACAACACTTTATGTCACGCCTGTGAAATAAACAAATCCCATGTTAAGCCTATGGCGTTTTTTATTAGGGGTAGGATAAATCTGAGTATGCTTTAGGGCATATTAAATCTCTGGGAGAAAACCCGTAGTAATTTTTAACCAAACTTGGGAACACTTGACTGAATATATATATGCACATGTCGATGGAAGTTGGTTGAAAATGCACTTGTGTTAGCATGGGTCGCGGTGTTATAATCAGACTCCTGGCCATAGAAAAGATGTCAACAAGGCAAATAAGTAATGCTGTTGTTTCCATTAATTCAATCTATATTCATACATTAAGTCTCATTGAAAATATCACGAATTGAAGAACTGGGACCATGCAGACTATGTTTACATTATAAGTGGCTATTAACCTGTGTTTTTAGGTTAACGTGTGAAGGTTGAGGAAATTGTCCCTGTCAATTATTTAACCCACCAGTTGTCACAAGGGCCAGTCAACTCGTGCCTGGTGCCTGCCTAAACACCACTGCTGATAAGGCTACAAGACAAATCGCCGACTAGATATTTGTAAAACCGGCCATGATCTCTGGTTTCCTTTCAGTCAGTGCTACGTGACGATGTTCACTCTTTTTGCATTCCATCTAAATACATCACCATCCCGGGATGTCGACTTGAAGCTTTCAGCAATGCTGGGGGTAGGGGACTTAGGGGACAGATAAAACTGAGGACCCGATATCTTCAATGCACAGATACTCTGTCATCCCCTTTCGCCACATGACGCTACTGAAGCAACTTATACCACATCATAGTGGCACCTTTCAGTGGCGTGTATATCTTCCATGCGGAGTTGGCCGTAACGTCTCAAATTACAGTCCTCTGAAACTGGCAGGCGACTATTACATATCTATTACAAGATTCTTAAACGGCCTTGCAACACGTTACTGCCCTTTTCTCCTCTTTTTCATTTCATTTACCGATCCAAGTCAGAATTAAATCAAGGAAATTCCCCTCGTTTTATTTGGGACATTAATTTCTCTTTCTGATATAATAAGTATATTTTTTTACTTAATATTTCTCGTCGTAATCATGTCCATCGGAACCAAGTGCTGACAAGCGCTCCAGCGTTCATATCAATATCCAACGTAAAACCCCCATCAAAGCTGTGAAAAAGACGTTTCAATCATTGGCGATCCAATTAGCAAAAGTAATCAGTTTTCTCCTGCCAATCATTATTATCCTTCTGTCTGTGTTAAAAAGATGGCAACGCGTGTCAAGCAGGGGCAACCACAACTGGTTAGCTCTGAAGCAATCTGCAGTTGGGCCGGGGACTCTTTTTAGACCTAAATTTTCAAATATTTCCAATGAATCCCCACCCTCCCTCACCACCCCTCCCCTGGTTCCTGACGCACTAAGAAATATCCATAGGAACGAAGCCATTGATCCCACCGCCTCTTATGGTAACCGTGGGAATATTGCACCGGAAGTAGTGTTGGCTTTGATAAGCCAGCCGGAAATCCCCAGCCTGGTCACGTGGCCATCCGTCTTCGCTGGTCCCTGGCCTCAAAGACGGCGGTGACCGCCGTTGGGCGGTGCTGGGCGGGAACCAGCCGACAACAAGTGGGTTCCAGGTCGATGGTGCGGGGAGGTCGATGGCTGATGAAGGGGAACCTGGTGGTAAAAGTCTGCACTGGGAATAACGACCAGTCTGCATTATGTATTTACCAAGGCAACTCACCATAACAGTCTGTTATTCTTAATGGACGTGAAGTACCAAAAGGAAAAATGAGCAATTCAGCCGCAAGCAGTTAACCAAATAATAAACTACTGTTACTTTAGGCATCTATAATTGTGAGGCGCATTTGCTGTCCTGCCTGTGGTAGTGAAATCATACCACGACTAGTGTATTTGATATGGAGAGTCTTGATAACCTAAGATTGATCAGCCATCGGATCTAAGGTGATGATGAGAATGATACTCTCATGCATTTATCTCCCACAAACTAAGAATAAATTAAGAAATGCATCCGATTGGGCTCAAAGTCACAGTCCCTCCTTTCTCAGACGTTTATAATAATGATTTATGAGGACGCATTAAAATCCATAATCTGTCCACAGTACATTCGACGGTTTGGATCATGGTCCCCATAATTAACATTCCAATGGATCGGGGAACCTTTTGACATTGTTGGATAGTGTGTTGCTAAGTGACATTAAAAGCCACGACATTGATTAACTATGCAAAGATACTCGATCCTTGCCTTGGTTACGACACATGTTTTACAAAATAACAACTGACACGGTACCTCCTCTGCTCCAAACCTTCCACTCTTTTACTATCTCTTAGCACATTTGCATCACACGCTGTAATTACAGGCAAGCTATGGATAATAGTTGTGTCTTTTTCTCTTTCTTGTTTCTACTTCCTTTTCTTCCCGCCGTCTTGACCTAATGGTTCTTAATCGGGAACTAAAAGGAAAAGTATTTCTGTAAATGCTATTACGGCGCGCTTGGAATGCTAATGGCTAATTAGTCGGCTACCTTGTACCCCTTGGGGAACCGTCAAGTCTAATATCCAGGCCTCTGGGCGTTAAATTAAATCAATTAACAATCTGCGAGCTCAAGGCGCATTCCAAAGGAGTGCACACTGGAGGGCGTTGAGTCAAGGGGAGTCGCGTTATCCAGTGGCCGGCGTTAGGTGGCGCTGACAGCACCAGCCCAGTGCTCTTACGTCTCTCACTGAGGATCGCCGGACGGTCCATGAGATGCTGGACAGGAAATTACTCTGCCTTACAAATCACCGACCACTGAAGACGTCCCACTGCACAGCAACCGTGCCTTGGCAGCTCTATCACGACTAGGCCACACAGCTTTTGTTCGCGTGCCTACCGTAATTCCAATTCTAGCATACAACCTGCAGCACAGCACCAGGGACTCGCCATGAAAAGCAAACGGCCCGCCCACCACACTCTCGCCACCAACATCTCCGATTTCTCTAGCCTACCCAATGACCTTGATATGACCTTGAGGTGCCCTCCAGGTGACCTCTGGCAATCAGGTACGTGTAAACATGGTGGCAGGTACTGTTGTTGAACGTATCAGTGTCCGTCACTTTCACACTGACCAAGCACAGGTTCACTTGTTGGAGGTTCACTTCTTCCAGTCTTTGGAAATTAGTCTGCTTGGAGAGTAAAGGCTGCCGTGTACACGCTATAGATCCTTGTGGAAAGGAGGTGCCACCGTCAGATATCCACATAAATAGACTGGTCATACATGTGAGTCGCTCGCGAGCAGATAAAAGAATTCTGCTCGGCTCATATTTCAAGAGATGGTTATTGTTCCATGTCCCCATTTGTCACCGGAGTCCACACTTTTCAATGCAGCAGACTGAACCTGAACAGGCATCTATAGCGAGGCGCAACAATTTCGTTTCCTTTCTACTCAGTATGACAGATGGTTTATGGGGACAACAAAACCCTTCCCGAGATTCCTACGCCCAACCTCCATCTTAGAATATGGAACAAATCCAGTGAAAACGCTCTACTTTTATTATTTTATTATTTTTAGGAGAATTCCAATACCAGATATCACTACACATGTGTATGAGGATTCCATAATGTTATACCGATTTATCTCCGATCATGTCCCAACAGTTGCTGCTGTCTTCCATATTTCCCAGTTTCTAAAATCCCAATGCCAGGTCGCTGCGACACACCCATCAGTGTAATAATTGAACTTCATATCCATGATAAAGTATATACCATCAACAAGTGTTCTGAAGGTTACGATAAGATAAGTCAGAAGAAAACGCGTGGTGTACTACGTATTTTTCCTCGGAACAAACACACGTCATGGCATATGTGGAACAAAACATAAACCCAGACTGCCTAGATTTCCCCTCCTGACAATCTGATGTTTGTAGTAAAGTCAGAAGTGCGGCCTTCCGCCAGAATACGGAGACGACCCCTGCGGGGACGTGTCTCCCACCGCCATCAGAGCCATCCCGCAGCAAATCACTTTCCGCTGGAACGGCCTCCGCACTTACTGCCGTCGCGGTCATTGATTGGCTGAGATCATGAAACATTACGCCCAATGCAAGCGCCTGGCCCCGAGGACCGATTCGGGCTCGGTGTCCGAGCAACGACGGTCCGGGGCCCACTTCGCTTAGTGTCCCTGAAGAATATCACTTTTATGATCATTGCGTTTGAGCCCAGCGTGAGAGGTCCTGGCTGTGCGTAGAGCTGTGGTGGCCGCGCTAGAAGCTCGTGAGCAACTCGACTGTCAATGGGGCAGACCTGAATTCTGGACATGAAATCCTAGGTTTACTATCTTAATCTTGATGAATTTTCCTGCCCGAAAGACCATATTGCATATGACAGATGCAACGATCGAGGAGAGAGATGCACGGCAGCCGTTATACTATCTAAAGTACCCAAGATACTGCTCCTATGGATTCACAGAGGCATCTTGAGGTTTTGGTCAATAGTAAAACTAAATGATTGTTTCTGGAATGAATCCTTCCTAGGTCATTTTAGGTCGCATGGTGTTAAGTCAGAAAGATCTTAATAGGCATGACTACAACTAGAGGTCAGTCAAAAGAATAGACTTTTCTCATTACATTTTTCCATTTCAAGGAAATGGTAAGTTGGTGAGTCTATGACCGACATAGACGTTTCCCCACCCTATACCAAACCTCTGGGAAGGCCTAACAGCCCCTAAGGGCTTCACGGGTCCAACCACTACAGACAACGGGGGACTGCGCCACCAGACGGGACGCTCGTGAATCTTTCATGGCTCCTCAGGCGCCGTCTTCCTGTGCTTTTCTTTGATTCATTCTCTTTTTCTTCTTTTCACGTCTCTACACTGGCATTATTGACTTGTGGCTGGAGACCGCCGGACACCTTTTTCTGGCCCGCGGTTTGCGCCCGACAGACCCCGGCGAGACCCGAGGGGCCCGATCGCCTGCCGTCATCATGGGGCCGGCATAGATAAGCGCCTCCGACGCCTTCTTAACGTCAGCGACGCCTTGTCTTGGCGCCAGGTGACGCCCTCGTTGCTCCCCTCTCGTCTTTGACCTTTCTGTAACTTGTCTTAATAAACTGAGTTGAAGGGATAGAAAATGAATAACAATACGTTTGCAGTGTTTACGCTTTTTATGCATTGTATTTGTCAATACATATACAACGGAAACTAAAAACTTATGTCCGCGAATTTGTATATCATTGTAAGATCCGTATAACAAGACAAACTCTGGATACTTACAGCTCAATTAATAAAAGTACACTGCAAATAGTAGAACACACTTAAATACGATATACGGCACCACTTTTTATTTCAGTGCTAATTTCCATTCCGATATCTAAAGGAAAGCACGCATATTTTATAATTTGATCCTAGTGTTTTCAATTGATAACTCTTTTGACTACTTTATGTTAAATAGATCTCAACTAGATATGCGGAAAGATGGACACTGTATATGAACGAACTCTGTAGTACTTTCCCAAACGGAATTGGTCATTGTTTCTCTGATTGAAAGTGACAGATACTCATTTACATAACAACAGGAAACTCTGCCCAGGGGAGTGACTGCCGGAATAATAACGTAGATACTGTCCACTTGCTTTTCCAGTCAATTAGAGCAACTCTTCTATCTCTCAAAGGGGCGAATAAGCGAGCCGTTAGTAGGGCACTTGAATAGGACACACAACTGTATCCTGGGCAATTCTACTTTGCATAATACTTTGTTTCAGTGTGGAACTGTCTCGTCTATTGCAGATTTTTAACTGATGTTAGTAGCAGCTGTTAGCAGAAATTTATTTAGTGTAAGCGTTAGTGACAGGGGAAATGCGTATTTTTGACTTTGTTTCCAGTGAAATATAGATCAGAAAATCTCGCGAGCCATCTGTGGGACGCATGAGCTACATAAATAAGTGGTATACACAAAACCAGAATTCAATAGACTTTTTTTGTAGGCGGTGAGAACGTGGCTAAAGGTGTTTTCTATACGGCAGCTTGAAAAAAAGAAGAGAGACTTCTTTTGTAAGTATGCAGACAAAATACTGGTAAGTTGTTATGACTGGATTTATTGTGGATATAAATTCCACTTAACCGTCTTGCTATATGCCACGGAAAACACATGTATCATCCATGTAACATACATGCAGTCTATTCTAAGTTGCCCGTGACTAGTTGCAGAGGGAACTTTGAGCACGCACCTCAGGAAGTCTACGGTAACGCCCCTTGAGCGGCCCCTGGCAGAGGGGATTTATTTGTAGAAGCCTCCCACACGTCTAGGATGTTTACCATGCCGTCTGACGGGTGCTAAAGGTACCCTCAACCGTGATGGCCCCCTCAGTCTCAATCATACGGTGAGGTCGGTAACAATTCCGGGAAATCCCGCGAAAACTTCCTCGAACTGCTGTCGTGGATTGCTTCGAGGTACCCAGGATTTCCTTCATCTTGGTGATTTCGCACTAATTCCACCTACAGATATCTAGCAGGTCTTTTTTTCATTTGAAATATTTCTCTGTGTAATCAAAATTGGCCGTCAGAGTATGAACTGGTTGTTTATAGTGCAATACATTATCGAACTAAGCAAACCATAGTATGCCGTTTGCCAAGCGCAACTGATAAACCGAAGCTTGTCTTTTATACCTTACTGCTGACTTAATCAATATTTACTTGTACAAGCCTATAATGCTTGATATGTGTGTGCTTTAAGTTAAGTCGAGACTGAAAGCAGCCAGTGTAGAAACTAAAGGTTATAAATCCTTGTATACCTTACTGCTGACTTAATCAATATTTACATGTACAAGCCCATAATGCTTGATATGTGTGTGCTTTAAGTTAAGAATACTCTGAATTCGTTTATTTGAAATGCAATGTTATCAAACTGATATATATAATCCCTTACTGGGTAGTTTCAGGCATGGATCTCTGTTTTTAATAGCGATGGACTTGTTACGGAATGAGACATTGGGATAACTAAATTAAAAGATAATGGTACTGCATTTGGCCCAACTAGAACAGGAAGTGAATAATCTTGTGGCTAACAAGTCTGATGCATACATCCTTGCAATATTGGAGGTTTCCTGGCAATAGCCTGGAATATACAGGCATGAAAAGCCATGTCTAAATGTTATCCATAAATAAAAATTAGATACTTTGATGATCAATCATAGTAGGCATATTTCATCTTATATGGCAAATCATAGGTATCAATGATTTTTGTTACATACAAAATGAATTGGGAAATTTTCCTATTCCATGATTTCCAGTTTCCATGGGAACCCTGTAACGGCTATCAATAATGACTTAAAACAGTCATCATTAAACTTTATTTGCTTCTTCAATCTTATTTCAAAATGGACTCGTGCGAGTAATGTTGCATCACCGAATAGCATTGATTGCATACCACCTGATAATTGTATGGCTTTCCAATTATTGTCCTCGTGGACGATTGTCAACTTCCTGGGAATCTTCTTGGGGATATGCTACATTCTTCCATGGAAACTAGATAATGAACCCTAAATGTAGAGGTGAAGACCTTCTTCAATCTGGAACACCTTCTTCAATCTGGAATATTATAGTTTATTATCCACCTAATACAAAGTGTCCATAGAAAACACATAGGGGGTGTGTATGGATATACCCGGCGCATACGGATATGTTGTATGCTCCGAGTGGCCTATAATGCTTCTACTGGTTCTACACCTCTAGCATCATATTTGTGGTATAAGCTTGTAACTGAGGTTGTTTTAACACCAGTCCGTGATGCAGTATGCATATTGGCATTCATCCGGTCCAGATACGGATCACAGCGTCTGCTGCTTCGCCAGACGCCGAGTGCCGTTAAATCCGCGCATGCGCCGTGTTTATCACTCTCCCAGCGCTGGCTTTGCTCTTGCAGCACTCAGCCTTTCTGTAGGTGAAGCCAATGTATGTCACTAACCGATCGGTAGTATGGTCCAGTTGTACGGCTACTACTAATACTACCCCTTCAGGCTATCAGGCTGGGGGAACGACATGCATCAGTACTAGGACTATGCCCGGAGAGCGAGTGAGTGAGGGATACCGTGTTCACCTGGTGGACATGCCATCAGGCTAAAAGCGTTCCCCGAGCCTTAATCCCGGCTCGGCTAGCCCGTCATTAGACACCGAGCTTTGAGCGCCGCTAATTCATCATAGTTAAAAGCTACCGATATACCAAACCCGCCAAGGTCCATCAAAGATGAGGGCCACCGCCCCAAGGCAGGTTGTTCGGCGTCCGTCACCATGACAACCTGCCGTGTAAGGTTTTGCTTGCTAACCATAGACATGCATTTCGGCCAGTAGTGGTTACCCCACCCCCCCCCTCCCCCCCCCCCCCTCCCACACACACACACTCGTTTTGTCCTTGGAGTTTGAAATATACATATGGAAGGAGTGTATATATATGCACGCGAAGAATGTTCATCAATTCTGAGATAATGACAAGAAGTTAGGCCCTGCAATGTTGCTCTACAAAAGCAATGTGTGTAGCTCGTCTACCTCAGTACTTAATGCCCTTTTTACCATGTTAGGCATGAGCTAACAATTCATGATATATTCATATCTTTACAAATTAAAAAATGTCAGGTCATTCATTTTGATAAATAGACAATCTTGATACCTATATATTATTTCAGGAAGGTTATATATTTTAATCGTAAAATCGTGCATGTGGCACATTAACGCAATAGAGACTGAGGGTCGCCAACTATTCATCATTCAAGGATCCACAGTTGTGCATTATCTGGGCACTTTACGCTGATGAAGAGGATTATGGTTGTTTAATTATTCACAACAAATTCATATTCCACTGTAAAACGTGACTCTTTTAGATGCTGTATAAAAAATGTCCTGTCCAACATTACCAATAAATTGTCAGAGTATGCTATTACTGTAATTGAACACAATTAACCAACAAAATGACTAATGTTAACATATGGGTCCTTATTTTATGGATATACATCTATACGTACAGAAAGAGAAAGAAAATAAAAATGTAGTTCTACCACCGTTTTGTAATGTCCTATCATGTCTGTCCTGTAGTGTTACAAATGTATTGACCACCTTGTAATATCTTGTTTTATTAACTACAGCATTCTCTCATAAAGCAAACAAAAAAGGAAGTAATGGTAATCCTTAGTCAAACAGTATGACTTACAATCGAATCAATGCTGGCATCAATGAAGAAGAATCTAGATGTGATAAAAACAGATTACTAAACCTCCTTTTAAGGAGAAATTAAATCAAGTATAATGAAAGTACATGTAATGCTTTGAACGGATGTTATCTTTGAAAACACTTTCCTTAATGCCATACGAATTCAAAAGTTGTGGCGCTCTATGTTGTTATGAATAGTGTATGCCGCTTGAAAACGGGAGGTGACTATATAGCGTGGTATTAAAATGTGGAGGTGCCTGTTCTTAAATGAACGAAAGTCACCGTTAACTTTGGGTATAGACTTTTATCGTTCATGGGTAATGAATATTGTGTACATAATAGAATATTTGAACCAGTAAACCCGCCATTCTATCCATGATTTTGTGGTGTACCTATAACAGTTCTCTAAGATGATGTGCTGTAACTACGATTCGGAATTTATCATATGCAGTTTAGGAAAATGAGCAGTATCCCATCAGTGAGTGAGAACAGTGAGTAATGGGCTAGTTTTAAACTGTCACAAGATGAGGTCATATGATAAAAGAGGCCACATAATGGATGTAGACGTCTAGATTTTCTGCAACAAAAAAATGATAACATCCACTATTCGGTCGCGTGATTTCACATTTCTGACAAGTGGAATACCAGAACATGTCCTCCGTGGAGTTGTTTGCGTTGGGAAATGACGCCACTGTGTGTGTCGGCCAAACGACAACATTAAACGGACATCACAATGACGTCCTCCAACGTCAACAGGACAGGCAGTGTGAAAACAGCCACGAGTAATGATCCGTCAACGCCTCCCCTTTCATCCCTAACCCGCCGGCAAAACCGCAAATGACTCGCCGTTATCATTTCTGTTTATAAGTACATTCCACGGCACGAACCATCGCCTTCCGCTCGCGTGGCTGACTTTTATTTGCCTTGGCAGTGACATAACAGTCGGTCCCGCCTATAACGATATAAAAGCCACCTTTTGGCTTTTGGAAACATTCTAGCGCAGTAGATAATCGACCCCGTGGGGAGACAGGGCGGGGTAAGGACGGGGCGGCTGTCAGAGCTGCTCTCTCCAGGCATTTGTCCAGCAGCCAACGCCTCCGAGTTGCTTAAAAAGACGAGCACAACAGTGTGCACGGGAGGACATGATAGCGAGCACCGCAGTGTGTCTCCGAAGTACATATATTTGTTCCAGATATCACAAACATGTGAAGCTCAAAGTCTCTCGTACTAAAAGGTGGTATAAAGAAAGATCTTATATCTTATATAAAGTAACATTTAGTCTCAATAAAGTTCCATCTAATCTTAACCAGCTACTGTCTTAGTGTCTAGTGCAAGGACATATAAACTTCCTACCATCATACATTGAATTTTTACCCGTTGCCTGCCTGCTTGTTTTTGGTGAAAGATATTCAATATATCTGATATTAGTGCATCCTTTAGTCTTATGTATTCAAGATATGTCATTTATTTTTTCTATTTTGGGAAACATATATGTGCACTTTCCCTATCACAATCTTAAGAGATCCGTAACAAATATTGATGACATATATATATGTCATGAGCCAGGATAAGAACATAATATGAGGAATACAAAACAAAAACCCATTCGCGATTTCTTGACCGTCCTTCATACTGTACATTTAATTCTCTGGCCTCAGTGACGATACCCCTTTCGCCTGCCCCTCACGCCCTACAGGGATGTCAGTTGGGCCCAGGAAAAAAAGTGGAAATATTTTCGTGTGGATATTTCTGTATAAGAGAGATTGGGAAAACTTCATTAACATGTCCTTGTCGGCCATGGCATGGGGTAGGTTCAAACCAATGTTCTCTTGGAGTAAATGAGGCTTAATCAATGTCATCTTTGCTTGACAAAAGGAAAATGAATTGCAAATTTTGAATATGAAAAAGTGGATTTCCACGGAAAAATGGAAAACTGACATCTCTGGCCCTAACACACAGACGGTCATCGATGGCTGCTAGTACACGTACCGTGACATCTAGCGATAACGCCAATCATCGCCCACTTAGAACCAATTATACTACAAATTGCCTGCCAGCCTGAATCAGGCGTCGACCAACAGAAAGGCCTCCAGCAAGCCAGCATACTGCGAGCCAGGCTCCTGTTCTATGGTATCGATCAATCAGCTGTTATCGATATACTGTTAACAGGGCCATGGGTGGGCCTCGTGTAGAGGGGCCTGCGCATAGGAGAATCTCGCAATAAACGAGATCCTTGCTATTCACTCCCGTGCCCGCGGTGATGAGTCGCGTCGGGATCGAGCCCACTTCCCCATTAATCGTACAAGTATTTTCATGCTATCTTTGGTGACATTCTATTTGTTTCACTCTAGTACTTGGCAAGATGAGCAGGATCAGTTAGCTGTCCTGGTCTAAATAAATGGCCGAAAGTAGCCACTCCTACTATCTTGAGGACAAGTAATAACTATAACTAGGCATGTATAATTTTGATTGCCTGCATTGCCTGTGTATGTTCCAGTGGATTTTGTTCTAAAAAAAAGAGCGAAGATTTTAACAGCGTGAGAGGGTGAATATATTTGACAGCCATCCCGAAGAGGGAAATAATAATTATATTTAGGAGCCATTGATTCACAATTATGAAATCGGTATCCGATGAAGAGGTTCATTGGGCTATATGCAAATTTTGCATTCGAAATTCATATTAAGGTACGACTATATAGGTAAGCATTGTTATAAATATACATCCCTAACAACCAATATTTTTCCACGTACAAAAGGTCATGATGTACAGCATCCCCCTAGTGTCAAATATCTGTTCTCTGTGGTACGAGTAGAGAACCGTGTTCTGTGGCAAAAAGCCAGGGGAGTGTATAGCATGACCATGGCCTCAGAGCATCAACAAGGGGGAAGATTTGACGATCCCGAGAAGCGAACCCGGGGCCGGAGGATGGTACAACCAGGGGGAGGCGTGATTATAAGCACTGTCTACGCGTGCCAACTCCGTGTCCTAACAGCCCCTGGCGGCCGCGTTGAACAGAGTAGCCACACACCACTCTCCTCATACAGCCACCTCGAGGTAAAAAGAAAGGGGGCCAATATTTTGAAAAGGAAGGTGGAAGCTTGGTTTCTCGTACTATCAGTGGCCGAGTCAATACGGCGGGTTGGGGCTGTGGAGGGTTGGGCCCTCAAGGGCGACACGATCCGGTCAACATTGACGACACACACGTGGGGTGCGGCGGGGTAGGGGCGGGGCCTAGCACGCCATGGGGCTACTTTCATGGTCCACGAACAAGCAGTTTCCATTAGGCAGACAATACCAGGTCGCACCCCAACAACACTAACTCAATTCTGGGAACCGGGGAGCTATACACGGTACAGACGTGTGAATGATGACGTGATCAGTCATCCCGTCTACCTGTAATTTCCCACCAGCCTCGACAACATGTAGCTACTTTCCATAGTGGTCTATTTCCTGGCCACATCACGCGTGCGTACGTGATTTCATGAGGAAAATAACATACAGATTGATATCGTAAAAGGAAACCATACTTTGTCAGTTACCAATTACCTGGACTGTCATTCATTGTTCTTTATTGAATTTCAAGAAGGTATAAACAGGTCACTGCAGAGACTGTAAAACATAATGTCTGCTGCGGGCCACTCAATATTTTTGTTTTCGCTTGGTTGGCTATCGGCGAATCTATACTGAGTCACTATTAATATTACTGATTTTGATTCACTATCAATTGATCTATTTTCGATTTTTCAAATCACTTATACTATATACATGATTATCTATTAAGCAGCAAGAGGTAAAGTCCATTTCTCTGTCCTCTCAACAAAAACTTTCCAATCCATATTCATTGTCTACTCACCCTTTTCTCTGACGCTTGCAATTTCCTTTCAGCATCCAAAGTACGCTGTTCGAGTTCCTGCATCTGCAATAATATTAATAAAAACCAATTAGGCCGCTGCTACAGGAAACAATTGAGCAAATGACTATGCAATTAAATGATCGCAGTTTAGACGCGACTCGCATCAGATTAGTAGTATGGTTAAACGTGTCATGGCTCCTCATGTGTTTCTGGACTAGCAAGGTGATTATCCCTACGTTGTCATATATACGACTGGACTATAGTAATTACAGACTGCTTATACATGTACATTGTTTGATAAGGACAGGTATAGGTCACACAGAACTCAGGACACAGCCCTCTGACTGTGGTTGACAAGAGTAGTAATATAAATCGGTACATTGATGTGAGGTAGGGTGGGGGGCTAGGGGGGGGTGGGGGTGGTTAGAATAGGAGGAATTGCTAATTAACAGACAGTCACAACATGCTTTATATTCAGTCTGAACCAAGCTTATTCTCTCATTGGTGCTGCTCATGTGATGAATTACAAAACGTTTTCCACCAGCCACAGGCGAACCTTACCTTTTCACTGCGATGAATACCAGTGGCTACATGAAAGGGCTCGGGCGGCGTAGGAGTTTCCCCGTCTACCTTTTCTTACTAAAGACTTCCAATAATGACTAGCTCCCAGCGCTCATCGCCCCCACTTTTTCCCATTCAATATCTCTTTAATGAGTACGCCGAAGGAGGTTCTCTCGATGTATAACAGCCTACCTACATCAGTGGTACCGTGAGGTTTTAACGCCACCATGCCAGGTTAGACTGAGCACTCACAGCTCAGGCACGGCCCGCTTATACACGACAAGAGCAGCTCACACATGAAAGCTCGCAGTCGCTCACTTACCCGTTAAGTACTTCATTGTAAACCTTCTGACACGGCATTAGACTGGTGGGTAGGCACATTACTATATGGGAATATGGCGCTCTGGCAGATTAGGTCACATCTATGGAGCAGCTCCTCATTGAAATGGAAGCAACGAGCAGGACTGAGCAGATAATACGGATATCAACAGCGAGCTTATTGTACAGAAGAACCCTGCCTTATGGACACCCCACGTATGCGGTCATCCCGCCTCAACTGACACCTTTGCTGGGAATAGAAATTTTCCCCTCTATCAGATGTTTATTTTACCTCTTGTGTAAGCAAACACCCCGCGTAAGTTGGCACCCCGCATAAGCGGACACCTTGCGTAAGGGGTAGAGTTATTCGGTACGAAAAGCCGTTGAACTCTGTGTAAGCTGACAAATTGAAAGCCCTGTGTAAGCGGTCATTCCGCGTTAGCAGTCACTTTGGCCCGGACCGGATGGTGACTGCTTACGTGAGGTTTCACTGTATTTCGGTCCAGCCAGGTCCAATTATGGCATGTCAATAAACTAGAATCAAAGTGCAGGAGTGAATTTTATCATTAGTACTTAATTATGAAGGTCAAGTGTTGTAAGATTATGAATAGGATATCTTCGTGAAAAGGAAAAAATATATCGATGTAATATGTACCATACGCTCTCTTCCTACTCTTTAGTAACATCACAACTTTGCAATCTGTTGATTAAGATTTACTCCATATTCATGAAGGCTTCAAGCTCTGTAATCTATTAACGTTGATGGAAAATTGAATGTCTCTGATTAATGAGTTTCTTGATCATTTCACAGGTTCTCATGAATAATTCAAGATCACATCACAGAGGCCACTCCCAGGCAACTTCCTGATAGTGAATGGGGAACTGCACTATTATTGATGTCTAAATGAGCATTTAAGCTCGAACCGAAAGCAATAGACAAGGTCAATGGGGTTTCTATGTTCTAGATATTGATATTCAAAGCTGGGGATTTTTTTTTCTTTATTGTCAGTACCTCTTGAGATGTCGAGTTTGTCAGGTACTCCAACTTAAAATCTAACCAGGCAATTCGTGTCCTCCAATGCATTTATTGTACCCTTTTCCCTTCTATACAGAGAAATATAGATATTATATCATATGAGATCATGTCGTCACGAAGTGAAAATAATCAACAATACCAGTCATTTCAAATCGGAATAGATATGAGTGTTACAAAAGCCTACACGTTGCTACTGATCGTTGGGTATATTTATAGAGCAGGATTATAAAGGCTGGTACCCTGTTGGTCAGTCCCTTTGCGCTAGCCGCATGCCAGCATCCACCAGCAGGCCCACGTCACCAGCAGACTGACCTTTAGGCCCCGCCGACAGCTCGTTCTATAAGAGCGAGCAGGTCGCCCCCAGCTGTGGCCGGGCGCTGAGCTGCTCAGTGCGCCGCGGCCCGCTACACCTGTCTGCAAACCACAACACGATTGGCTCAATCGTAAGGGTGAACCATAGGACGGCTCGAGATCGTCCACCCACATCCACCCAGCCACCGGCCACTCGGTTTTGCTTGGAGACCAACCAGCAAATACTGCCTTGGTTGTCGGGCTTTTAGTAGAAAGGTGCCAAGGTGAGCTGCTCACACTGGTTTCCCGCGCTGTCAGCCGTATCATAAGGTCTGACACTGGACGGTTCGGAGGTGACCACAGGTGACCATAGCTCAAGTGGGCCACACGAGCTGGTGCCTGCACCGCGAGCGTCCCGGGTGGACGATGACCCGGAATTGGATGTTCGGATCACGTCCGGGTCAAAGGCATTGTATCCGCTCAGCGTGTGTATTGGGGTGGGGTGGGTAGAACGATGTTGGGAGGTGATAAGGGTCGCTGAATGGAGGCGGCGCCTTGCGGCATGGCGCCTGCTCCAAGCCCCCGGGTCGGCGCCCTCGTGCCTGTCACTGACAGATATCATACCGGCACTGACCGCCCAGAATAAATTGGGATTAGTGTCAGCGGCTTTGCGATCCGTTTTGATTGCCGAGCCTGTCCCGTTGAGGAGACTGGCTGAAAGCGTCGGGGTGGGCGTGCCATTCTCTCCATCACTCCAGCCTGTCGAGGTGTGCGCGGGGATTGGGCTGGGGTGGGCTATGATTCATACAACACAGCACCCCCTTGATGTTGTTCCAGATCCTACTGCTTCGCCTCCAACTCATCATTGTCAGTTCGTGATTTACACGTGGGGCGATGTTTCAGACATATTACGTTCACCTATCACATCTCCTGAACAGCTGTCCACACACCAAAAGGCTACAGCCAGCCGAACTCTATGGCCATATTTCCCTGTCTACATGTAGTCTACACGTAGTCTCGTCATGAAGTGGTCTGTCAATATATCACCCGAGTAGGGGTACAGCGCTCAGGCCCCCGATCGATACAGCTTTCCACCCTAGTGCTTGTTCGCCAGTGGAAGAATGAAAAACGGCAATGGAACTTCAATTTGAATTTTCATAATAGGCACATCGCTACTGCCTTGTGTAAAGTATTGTAAGCGTTCAGGTCTAATATTTTCGTTATTTTTGCATCAGCAAAGCATGTTGTGATATGCACAAGGCAGTACCGACGTGCCCAATACTTAGAAATTTATTGAATGCTACTGTGATTTACCAGTATATGTTCAGTAGATATCATACGCTACCTTGAGAATTATTGGGACCGCTTAGGGTTTTGATTGTTTGTTTGGTGTGATTTAACGTCCAGTCAACCATTATAGGTCGTTACCAGACTTTCTCAACGTTCTTTTACACCATGAGGGTGGTGATCGAATCTATATGATGAATTCAGGTAGAAATCTCACCCCTACACATTTACCGAGGTGAGAGATCTTTTATTTTCCACTCCACATAGATATAGTATGAGAAGGATTGGCCTTTGATATAGCAGTAAATCTACTACTGCTGGGGGTGGGACTCTACAAGTTTGTGGTTACAAGTCTAGTGCCCTAACGACTGAGCTACCTCCCCACCCCAACGGTTAGGGTGGGTTACTCGAATAACGAATGGCCATACATTGACCAATGACACTCCATACACGAAGATTACCCCAGCCCCTTCTCTTTCCACATGATGTTTCATCACCTACTACCCTAGCCGTGTACATCGTTTAAAAGGGTACTTCATACATCATGTACATTTCTCCTACTTATGTTTCGTTATTATTGGAGTGCATCTGTAAAGCATGGCCAGGGTGAGGCCACCCGTGTGCTGGGTACTGCTCACCACACGTCGAGTTAGAGCAGATCCCCGCGCGAGCAGCTCCTGAGCACCTGTGAGCAGCTCCGACTGGCTCTTCAATCTCATTTCCCATCGCACAACTTGCACGCCTGGCAGTGATTCAGGGGTATGCCCTCTTAGGTTTACCACAAACTGTCATCCAGCAGAGTTCACAGAGTCGGCCTCAGTCGTGTAAGCCAAAGCTTGTGGCTATCTCAGGACCATTGGTTTGTGGTCGAGCCCAACAATCTTTGCTGGAGCAAGGGGAAAAAAGGAGAATGTAACATCTGGCACAGAAACAAACTTCCCCTTAACGTAGCTGAACCAAGCATAGCTGCAAATGCTGCCGTCCCTTCCTCCTCTGTCTGCCCTATACACCGTCCTCCAACCTACAGTTGTTTCTCCGATACGGACGTCTGTTGGTGCTGGGTCTGGACGTGGTGGGAAAAACACCGTTCAATTCACTTCCTGCAGTAATTTACCAAAAAGACTACAGGAAATGCAATGATAAGAAAGCCGGAAATTGCTAAAACAGTGTGGGACTGATAACCTAATCCTTCAAGTTCGCCAAGATAAATACTAATAATGAGACTTCTCCGACGAGCCAAAACAATTGTTATAAAACTGCAAAGGCACTACATAAGAACAGGCTATGCCTAAACAAAATTTTCCCACTTTTCAGGTGCCGTGAATAGCTTCACATTCAATATGTATAGTTTTGATTTTACGTAAATATGTACGTAATAACAAGTAGTTGTTATTCTATTGGGAAAGAAACGTTTTCCCACGTCTGCTTTAAGAACTTGATTATAAAAAGAACACAGAAGTGCGCAGTGGTGAATGTCGCTTGAGCTGGAACCTTTACGCATACAGAGATTCATTCCCTCCGGTTAATGACTTGGGAAATGTGGCCATGTGGCTCAAGCTCGGATGGGTCCAGTCTGAATGGAGCCGGCCGCAGTCTGGCAATTCTTTCACGCAGGAGAATGTTCTATACAAAACTCTGGTGAAGAATTCCTCACGGGTTTCCTCTTTTTCCTGCTCCTTCTTCTTACACACAACGTGAGTTATTCAAAGGGAAACTTCCATTTGTAACGCTCCCAAACAATCAGGTGTTGGTAAGGTTGTTGTACCTAAAACCAACGTCTCTGCTGGAATCTCCTCAACTAGTGAAGCTGTATGTACAATAACAACTTCATGGTAACGTGGGGAAAGAATATAACTAAAAATAAATAAAATATATAAGAGTAGCTATCAAATGCTGACTCTTATATCTGTTCTCCAATAATTCCATATCACCAAAGAGAAGCACGATTAAATTCTTAATATCATGAGAAATTGGGGCAAATCAAGCTCTGATATGTCCTTAGTGTCAGAGAAGAAGTGTCTATATTGTCATTCCTTGTTGTTTGTTTGGTTTGATCTAACGTCCAGTCAACCATTATAGGTCGTGACCAGACTTTCTCAACGTTCTTTTATACCATGAGGGAGGTGATCGAATCTATGTGATGAATTCAGGTAGAAATCTCACCCCTATACATTTACCGAGGTGAGAGTTCTTTTACTTGCCACACCACATAGACATGGTATGAGACGGATTGGCCTTTGATATAGCAGTAAATCTACCACTGCTGGGGGTGATACTCGAATCCTTGGGGTTACAAGTCCAGTGCCCTAACCGCTGAGCTAACTCCCCACCCCCATTCCTTGTTGTACTACGCACCGACAATGCATATATCAAGAGCCCATCAGTTGCCAGCCGATACAGCATTGATTTAGTGGGGCCCCTTAAGGCACTTCCTGGTGCTTCCTAGGGAGAACTCAGCTTGGCGACGTCCTTTTTCAACAGGGTACCATAAAGACAAAGCCCTTACACAGATCGACCCCGGTTCCTGCACAAGTCCTCCATAAAATGCAGCATGCCGGAAGCGCACAATGCCTGTAAATAGATGTCGCCACTGTCGCCTAAAGCCGGCCCCGCCCGCCCACCTCGGCTAATGCTGATTCCCTCCCTCCTCCCCACCTCAGGCCCATGGGCATGCGGCTTCAGTGAACAGCTCTGATAGTCCCACTTGGCCATCAGCATGCCTCTGTGTGCCGCCTTTACTTGCAGAGGGCAAGAAAACATCGACTTTCTCTAAAAAAGGACAGTACGACCACCGATCAGCCGCGAGCTGATAACTATTGACGTAGTGGAGGAAAATATGGCCACAATCCCGTGCCAAAGTTGAAGCTTATAGGATGATTTGTGACCAGGCGTGAGTGACATTAGCCCAACTTATTTTATTTATCAGCGATCATGCGCTTGTATTATCGGCTTTGCCCTTGCCTCTGCCAGGCCGAGTGGACCACTGGAGAAGATCCAAACGCAGAGAGTTATGTGGGTGGATGTGATGGTTTTGGATCCTATAGATGGCTCAGCACACATGAACCCCTGACATCTGGCCGAAAAGGTATCCTATACTCCATAGGTCAGGATGTTTACAATGTACTCCCATGGAGCTCCTCTCGTTCAATAACAATCTGCAATGATAGAACCTGATTATATAAATACACTAATCTCACACCGGGAAATTGTGATTCTTTGATGTACCATTAACCCAGCCTTCACTGCTGCCTTTGCAAAGCTCCACGTACTCACTATTTCTGTTGAACCTTATGACTCACTTTTATCTCTTAACGTAAATAAGGCCACAAGTTCCATCAGCAGTGAGCATACATATGGTGATTGAAAATGTCCTGCCTGACAGAGTGACAGATAGCAATAATCTTGCTTAACCTTACGCCGACCTCATGAATAACACAGCACAATTCTGTATTTAGTACCACGGCAAAGCAATGTCGCTAGACATATGGATTCGTAATCTTAAAACTTATGGTCGATTGTTTTAGTTGTGCAGTATTCATTATCTATGTGTACTCACATTGAGAATTACTTCATCTGACTTGGGCATCCATTATTCGACGTTCATTGTAAATATATTTCAATTCAGCCATTTGCTACAATAAACATGATGGGAAGATTCATAAAATAAAATATCCCAGAACATTTCCGCTTCTAGCGTTAGATTGGAAAAATGTAAGACGCCTGAACCGTGTTCCCGCGACAAGAATTATAGGTATTTAATCTTGCCAAAACAATCTGAAATATCTTAAAGGGGAAGAAGGAGCTTTTGAAGTAAATCAATAAGTCAAACGACAAAGCATAGTTTTCACTGAATATTCTATCATCCAGCGCAAATACTCGAATAATATAATCATACTTCCTGCTTCTATGTTTTCTACGATGCTCAACGCTCAGTGCATTGAGTGTGACTGAATTCGGACACCTTCAATAATGAGTTTCACACTACTAGTGACTTGACATGAGAGACCGTTGCCCTGTAAGTCCCCTAGGATCTATGTAGACTCTTTTGATCTTGGGGCACTGGCTCCTTTGGTGCACGGTTCCAATTCTCACGCTCCTCCAGAAGAAAGCCAAGAAGAAAGCCCGAAATCCATGGGAATCAGATAGCCCAACACTCTCTTCCCAAACACACGTAGGAAGACTAAGCTGATTTGAGGCCCTTCGGTCCCATAAAGTCCTCGCAGCTCCTGGTTTAGATAATTAAAACAGTCTGCTTTTGGGGGGACTCGGTACATCTAAATTGGAATGCGTATGGCTAAAGTCCTTTCTTTGTGAGGTCATTTTTTGTAGCTCTATATATTACATGATTTAACAAAGGTTTACCTCTGTCTATTCTCTCTGATAGGTATTAACTGAATATCGGCGAGGGAGTCAGTGCATTTTAAGATATGTCGCTTTGTAAAATCATATGAAAAACAAGCGATAGGGAAGAAAGGGAATGTGCATCATCTAAACATGCAGTACATGTTTTGGGGATTTGGTTATAGCACAAGTATAATGAAATACCCGGGAGTTTCTTGTGTGTAATGAAACTTACTCCAATGACATCTGCGTCGCTTGGCTGTACAGAACATGAATATATATACTGCGTCTACAGAAAACCAGTAGCCTGGAGCTTGAAGCCATTTGATGTCACTCTCCTGAGCTAACCGCTGATTGGGTGGCACCCATAATGGCGTATCTGCATTAACCACTGTCCTATACTGCCGCCATTTGCAGTACTATAGGTGTTTAACTGAGACCATTTCAACGGACCTGAATACATTTCTCAAACTAAGTAAAATTCCTTTATCACATGCTGGAAAGGCAACATTTTACTCGACTAGGACGGTGTAGGCATATACATTTTTGAATAATGTCACATCTGCAAGTGGTGAGGAAGCAATGTGTTGAGGCTGTAATCAATCCGGAAGAGCAATCAATCACTCCTCTTATCTAAAATTTACATAAATGATCTCCTAAATGTGAGTAAAGTCCTAATGATAAAAGCGGCGGAGATTTTATAGGAGGATGGAAACCGAATCGTTTCCACTGGGACAGATTTCGTAGATTTGATGCATCCAGGACAGAGGGTACCAGACAATACTCGTTTTCTCAACTGAGCTAATAAATAAAGGCCGAGACACTGCACTTCTTGATATCATTCCGAGATTAGGGTTGCGAAGAGAAATATAAATTAGTATAACTGTTTTGGTTACATTTATAATTACTCCATCTGCAATCTCAAATAGTGTACAATGATGAGAAAATTATCATTAATTTGATTCCTTTGTTGAAATCAGTCCTGTTTGACAAGAAAGGTGCCGACAATTGCCGTTACTGTTTTTAGAATGTCTTTTTTGATAAAGAGAAACACTTGGTCAGGAACGAGTGCGATTAGTTATTGTGTTTATTCAATTTAGTTTCTTTGGTTTAATTATTCATGGCCCAAATTGACAATCTGAGTCCACTCAAAGGGTTCTCACTGTGTGTAGAACATGGAAACACATCTTTAGAAAAGACATTTTTCCAATTAACTGAAAATGAATTTAATCTATCTAAAGGAATTTAAAGCATGGTCTTTTCAAATGGTAATGTTGCAATACCAACAGTGATCTATTAGCATGCCTCCATTGAATGTGGGCATCACAACAGAAAATGATATCTATGCAAATATAAAACAATATCAAACAATTTTTGTAACGCAATCTTTTTAGGCGCATTGCAAGCTAAGTTACTGGGAAAAACTTAAGGGAACATAAAATAACTCATGATCATGCTAGGTGAGAGCAGGAATCCCTGTTCTAAGGCTGCTTGATAAATATCATATGAAGTCCTCGAGGTACAAAATATAACTGACAGCTAATGGAAATCTTTGGCAATTCATAAATCTGTTTTTAACGGTCAATATTACATCTCTCAATACATATTTGTCACGTATCTATTCGATTTCGGATACCGCGCTGAGCTAGTGCTGTAAGTCTCTCAATAAATACTTGTGTGGTTGTGGAGTCTAAGAGTCTCTCCACGAGCAGTTCACATCATGAGCAGTTTCTCAATGAGCAGGTCGGCACTGCCTGGACAAGCCGGGAAGAGGAGCTACACCTCGGGCGACGGGCACCGCTAACTGGCGAACTTCTGAGCTGAGGGGGACATGATCCACTGCCTATTAGTGGGGCCATAAATCTGTGAGGCGGGGCTGGGTAGGGATCAATAGAGGAAGCTCTGCTGGGACACCTTGGGCCTTAACCCCTTCTTGGCTACACTAGGTGCCGTCCGGACTGTGCCGGGCCGCCCGATAACACGGTCTGATCTCGGAAGGGCCCCCGGCCAAGATCACTCCGGCACTAGCCAATTACAACCAAAAGGCGCGCCTATGAGAGGGCCAGCCGTGTTGGATTTTAAGGAGACAGAGAAATGTACACTTGTGTTATATTTTCCTATATTGAGTTAACATATAGGTATGCGAGGGTCCAGGAAACCCTATAGGTCCCACTCTATTTTTAGAGCCATTGCACCAGCTTTCGGAAACACTAACAACTCAATCAGTGGAATGGGATGCAGTGTTGTGAATTTTATATGGGTAGATCAAATATAGGATGTACACCATGCTCGTGAGGACAAGGCGATAACAAAATTGAATGAGTAATATGAATAAATGAGTGAGCTTATCGACTATGATTAGGACTTAAGCTGAAATACTCGAAAAAGAATATGCAAAGAGTATTTGGGGCACAATTCTATGCTGACGCGTCTGATCGTCAGCGGGGATTTACGCTGGGCGTCAAATGGCGCCAAGCCGCCAGCCCATAGCTGCAGCTCTGGTCGGCTGACAGGCCATTCAATATTTCCATAGCGTCATCTCCTCCTAAACGCCAAACCACGATACAGCGGTGAGAAATGCAGTATCGATGACCATCTCAAGCACCATCCACCAATGTCCACCTCTCTCTCGCACCCTTCAGGTTATTGAAAGTAGGTGGGTTTATGGCCACGTGTCTGATTCCAACAAGTGTTTATCATATTGCCTGTTGCGATGCTATTTATAAGCGTGCCGAACCACTCCAGTGGGGGACAACCTTCCCCATCCAATCATGTGCCCTTGAACTTTGACCTACCCTAAGGTCACCTAAAGGCCAGAATTCTCCGGACCAGATCTGCCAATGGGCCAACTTTGGTTCTCAGTGGGCAAAACTGGCCTGCACATGCGCATTGCCGGCGGGGCTTGCCATCGGCTAATAACCCAAGGTCACACAAGGTCAATGAGGATCAAAAGGTCAGGTCAGGATGCAAGGTCACGTGAGTCAGGGATGCCGGTGATAAACGCATGGAAATAATAGAAAATGTGCGGTGTTCATTCCTCGAAAAGGCAGATGACTTGGGTGCATATATCATGTAGATCTGGGCCTGGTTTCTAAAATCCATCTCGAGATTTTCTCCCCCAAACAGCAGGATCTCAGTTACTTACAAACTGACATAACCACTGCCCAAAGTGGAGGTACATAGCATCCAACTACACCGTTACCAATATTGCCGCACAAAGTGGTGTTCGTGTGAGGGTTTTGACAACGGCAATGGGATCTCTATACAATAAGGAGGGAATTCTGAAAGACTTATTCTAGGAATCTGCCCGACTGTATGCTGAAGGGTCACATCCAAGGAGTTGATTTGTAAATTTCATACCCAAAGACCCATATAGATCAATATGAATATGCCAGTATTGGTGGACTTCACTTTTAAAAGCTTTAGAGTTTATGAGTGCATGCTCTTGTTTATGCTGACTGTCGCGTAGAAGAGGGAACTCCTGAATACTGAAATTTGATTTATCGGGTGGCAAAACTAAAAGAAGACAGCATTATGACTGGGCCCATCCGTCTACACTTTTTAACATTAACCGTCGTCGCTGACTAGGTTGAGGTATAATCTACCTCGTCCTAATTAGAAAGTTACGTGTTTAGTATTCCAGTTGCAGTCGGGTTTCCATCATCAGTGCGTTGACCTCTTAGTCACCACTACGCATTTCAGGCAAGACCAGTGTACAAGGCACGGAAGATTCAGATCAAGTTCCAGTCCCCGATAACCATAAGAGCTTCCCATCCAACTCCTCCTCCATCACCCACCTGGTGAATATACTCGCTACAAAGTATATTCTTTCCACCCCGACATCTATTTCCTCCATGCACTGAGAGCATCCCTGGAGGGGGTCGGAGAGTCGCCTTTAAGCAAATGGCATCTTCGGGCGCCCACTTTCTGGACATTTCTTTATTCTAGGTGACGCCCTCCTATTGCGAGGCGTTCTTTGGCGAGCGGCGACCTATCTGCCCTCTAGCGGGGTGCACGCGGGGCTCCTCCATCACTGGCCGCAGCCACGCCTCCTACCGGGAGAGCGGGCACTATGACCGATAGGCCAGTGCGGTCAGTGTCTCCCGGCTGAAGTGTTACTGGACACAGGACCTGAGTGGGCAAGAAGAAGCTACGGCACAATGGGCTTGACAGGTATGATGAGGTTTCCTCATCCCTGGGTGGCAATACTTTAAGGTTTGTATCACTACGATTTTTACTTTTCTAAACGATTTCTCATTTCTTTTATTCTGTTCTGACATTAAATAATGCCTTTATTGCTCATCCTAAGAATTCCCTTTGATCTATTGAATTTGTATTTATTCCCTTCAGGGAGATAGCGAAAATATCTATAAGCACATAATACTAAACAGCTGGTGGAATTCGCATCCCCTGAAATGGAACTTCCGACCTGTATATACATTTTTAAGGACCATTCCATTTACACACATGTAGATCCTTTGTTTTGGCCCTGATCCCTCCCCAGAGCACTGTCTCATACCTAGACAGCCATCTTAAAGTGTTTCTTCGTGTTGTTCTGTCCCGGTCTCTCTTTAATGTTTCATTCTTCCAGGCGCCGGTGTAGCGGAAGAGCAGGACGCTCTGCACGAACGGACACAATGCTTCACTACCAGAAAAGGCACTTACGGAAGCAGCGTGGCATCGCCCACGGACAAGGTATTAACTGAGCACCTCACTGAGCACCTCAACTTCAGACTTCAAAACCCCGAATGCTCAATTCGAACCCAACAACCCACCCAAAGGTCACCTTATTCTGGTCTTCTGCTACTTCATGATTTAAATCGTATCTCCGTTTGACCAAATCAATCACTATCTTAAAATGCAATGAGGAAGTCTTTCTTAGATCTTCTGCTGACATCCAACTCAGCCTCCAATTATTGGTCACGGGTAGGCTACCACATGAATTTTCAATTAAAACAGCTGCTTATTTTACATTTTCCTTTCCCCCTCTAATTTTTATAATCATAATTTTACTGCCTGTCTGTGTTTTTGGGGCTACATTTTGCAGCAATAATTTATAGGAAGAAAATATAGTTTCGTCACCTCTATTGATGAACGCCCTACGGATTAGTGTTTTAAATGAATAAAATCACGATAGTTTCTTTTTAAACCTGGAAAAGCTAACCTCTTACAAAATCAACTATTTCTATACATATCTGATGAAATACGAAGACACGTTGACGGATGACAGAATAGTCATCACGCACTTTTGGTCTTTAAGAGGGGGGGGGGGGGTATTAAAACAACTCCGAATGCACGATTCGTCAGCTGTCAGCCATTTTAGAATTTTCCACCCAAACGAGTGCCTCAGCACCTTAGCCAATCAGATTGCGTTATTTTTCAAAGAACGCAGTATGTCATCCAAAGTAAACGGGATGACATCCAAAGCAACCAGTATGTCATTCAAACCTTACTAAGGTTTATTAAGCAATATATATATATATATATATATATATATATATATATATATATATATATATATATATATATATATATATATATATATATATATATATTTATATATGCAAATAGTACACCCCAAGGGGCGATTTGTATTTACACTGAGTTCGTGCATAGGTATATAAAAAATAATATGGCCTCTTGTCTGGAAGTCCTTTTGCGTCTTTATGTATCGTCATCCTCGGGTGTTTTAAAATGCCTCATAATCCCAGCTAGATTATTATTTATCTACCGTTGATCCAATTATATAAAAAGTACAGTAGAACAGTCCCGCGTAAGCGGTCACCCTCCATTCCGGGCTAAAGTGTCCGCTTACGCGGCGTGCCCACCTACACGGGGTTAAAATAAACATCTAATAGAGGAATCCGTTCCGAGCAAAGGTGTCTGTTAACCCGGGGTGTCCGTTAGGCGGGGTTCTACTGTACTCTACAACCTCACACCATTACTATATGTTAGTTTATGTATATGTATATGTATATATATATATATTCGGAATGAATGATTGAAGAAGCCAGAAAGTGGCTGACCTAACTTTTCACCAACACAGAACCCCCCAACCTCCCGTAAACTCCCAGTTTATCCTCCCGCCCAGTCAGCATTTACCCACCTCCCCTCCCCCCAATGTATTCGACGTCTCCCCTTTTCATCTGTTCGGCATCTCACCTTGCAATATCTTCAGGACCTCATGCTCCAAATCTATTCAGCAGTTCATCCTCCTATCTATTCAGCCTTTCACCCTTGGAGTCTCTTTAACGTCTCACTCTCCATGCATCTAGTTGGCATGTCAACCTCCTATTCATACAGCATATCACCCTCCCATTTATTCAGCATGTTACCGCTATCTATTTAGAATCTAATTCCTCCTTTATTTGGCACCTCACCCTCCCACCCATTAAGCATTTCGCCTCCAATCTATTGAGCAACCTCCCTCCAATCTATTCTAAATCCTCACCTCATTCTCGTCATCTATCCGGCATCTCAGCCTCCCATGTATTTGGAATTTCACCCTACCATCTGTTGAAAATTTCACCATACCATTTACTTGAGATTTCGCCCATCCATCTTCTCAGCATCTCACAATTCCTTCTTAATCTCTTGGGGATCTTGTTATCTATTCAGCATCACACCCTCCTATCTATTTAGCATATCATCAGTTTTAACAAACTTTTAAAAAAAACCCACTAAAAATCGTCATATCCATTCAGTACCTTATCCTCCTTTATCATCTACTTAGCACCTCATTTAACCATGTAGAGATCACTGGATCTCAAAGGAGCATACTTATCTTATGTGTGGGTGTGTTTATGGCAAGGCAGTAATGTTCAAGCCTTCGCCAATCAAGATACATGTATCTAAATGGTCCACAAAGTCTTAAAACAACATTGCACCAATCCCTAGCATAGGACAATGTAAGCGCGATCTTTTCAAGCCACAAAGGACATCAACTACTTTCTGAGTATCCTTTATCATTAATGTCTCCTATTCTAGGCATGTTGTTCAGTAAAAGTTACACACTCAAATACAACGGAGATTTAAGAGAACGATCCTCACCAGTTCTTTAGACGATACAGGCCTAGGTTACGGTGCAACTGTGCACCTCCAACAAAGTGGATCAAACTATTAAAATGATTCAAAACAGATTATTTTAGTAAAAGGCTATTTTGTACATGTAATTGGATCCTAGCCTTAAAGTACTATCATTCCGATAGGACGAATTGACTACAGGTTTTTGAAGATAAGACTACAGACGAAACAAGTTTTATCAGTTTCATATCATGTAGGTGTAATCAGGATCAAACACTTATGAGCCATATTCATGTAATGGATTAGTGATGGTGATAAGCGCATTCTCAGTAGAACTGAACACAGTCAATGGTTTAATACAGGCGGATTTGCTCATGCGTCTATAACTGTATTTCAAAATATTAAGGCCTATCTTAAGATTAGCTCAATTTAGAATCGGGAATGATTTCGCATAACTAATATCTTAATAAGTTAAAATGGAGAACTACCAGAGCATATGGCCTACAATTTTGTAGTGGAGTAAACCCATAGAAAGAAGGGTTCCCCTGAGGTCTTGGGAAACAGTGCACAATACCCGCTTGCAGCACCACTTAAAGGGCCGGTACAGTGCACTTATTGTCATGTAGACGTAGACAGACACTGCCTGTGTGGTTAAAGTGTCAGAAACGGGCGAATAATAAGTAATGATAATGTGCGTCGAGTGGTGAGACCTTGGCCGTAAGCGGAGACTGGCGGTTAGTGTTTACAGCCAGGAATGCTGTCCCGAAATGAACTTTATCGCGACAGGCTGTGGACTCACTGAGTCAGACCGGGATCCTTTGCCTGGGCCAGTGGGGTGCGTTCACTGTATTGTGAGTCGGTCCTTTTCCATGCACTACCATGGCCTATTTTCCATAGGATTTCTACGTATTTGCGAGTTGATATAGGATGTAACAATGGCTATATAAGAACATACTTGTGTGTCAAAATTGTTTACATTAACACTCCCATTTCAGCGACATTCGAAATGGTAAGAAATGGTATAGGGGATATGATATTATGTCATGCACCAAGTACTTTTAAACACAGACGGGGAAGCACTTGCGGTGCTTTTACAGTACTTTGTAAAGCGATATTGAACAGGGAAATTATGCATTACACCCATGACAAAATTTGATCCAAGGCTATATTAACTGCCGCATGCACGCTGTCACTAGTTTCCCTGTGTTGTGGCAGGGTATGGGTTAATATTGGATTGCAAAATGACGGTGCTTACGTTAATATGGTTCAAGGCTAGAAGTAAAACAAATCAGAAAGGAGTATGCATCTAATAGAGCAATGGTCACTAGAAATACCCAATCTAAGTTTCTCTAGTTAACACATGATAGCTCGAGTCGATATTTGTTTGTTTGTTTGGTTTGATTTAACCTCCAGTCAACCATTATAGGTCATTACCAGACTTTCTCAAGGTTCTTTTACACCATGAGGGTGGTGATCGAATCTATGTGATGAATTCAGGTAGAAATCACACCCCTACACATTTACCAAGGTGAGAGTTCTTTTACTTCCCACACCACATAGACATGGTATGAGAAGGATTGGCCTTTGATATAGCAGTAAATCTACCGCTGCTGGGGATGGGACTGGAACCCACAAAATCCGACAACCTTGGGGTTCCATGTCCAGTGCCCTAACAACTGAGCTAACTTCCCATTCCCTCGAGTCGATGATCGTGCTCAACTCCATCACGAGTGAAACCCATGAACCTGACTGGTATGCAATTCATGTTTGGATTCGATTTCATTTTGTATTTTAGCAACAGCCATAGCCATAATAGGTCGATATTGACGACATATAAGGATGCTAGGCAAGCACTGTCTCACTGTAGAATATGATATGACATAGATCCTGCCTGGTCTGTCAGGAAACGTGATTGTATCCCTTCATTAATATCTATAGATTTATCTAACTTACATAACAAATATAATGAACAAAAGGTAAGATCTATACAATGTCCTTTAAATACCCCGTGTGTAGAATTAGTACATAGACAGATGACAATATTGACACATGGTTACATCGCCAATGGGACCTATGAATGACTCATTAGTATCGTCAAAAACATGGTCGTCCTAATTAACCCTTAACGTACAGATCAATCGAGTACAGCACACTCAGACTAAGATGCCGTGTCACTCCCTGAAGAAGTGGGTGGTGTTTCTGTGTGTTAATTGAATCAATGCATCTGGTGAGACGCGGCATGGCCTGCAACAAAAGCTGCCGGCATCACAAATGGGATAAGGCCACCCTGCAAACACGTGTCTGCACCCACGGAGAGCGCCCCTTCGTGACAATAAAACCCGGCCCTTAATAGCATCAGAGCCTTTTTTCCGCCAGCCCCTAAAACAACGATAATTCAGCCCATCAGACGCAATCTCCAGAAATGCAATCTCAGCCTGCAGACTAGCCAGCATGCCCTCCAGCCACAAGTGAACTCTTCATTATTTAAGCTAGTCTTTCTTTCCCTAGGGACCTTGAAGGACTTCAGGAAGGTTGGTTTCCCGCTATCATATAGTAAGCCTTATCTCACTGTGCTTCCCTAAAAGGGGCAGGGTAAGTGGATTTACCGGGAACGTGTTATCATACGTCTGACCTGTGTAATGTACGTTGATCGATACCTTTGTCAGGCCCAGGGGCAGGCCATGGCGACCTTCCGTAACCCCTGCGGGCATACTTGTGACACATAGGCAGCCAGCGGAGACAACCACCCTGTGCGACAAGACCCATACAGTGGCCTGCTCTCTATGTACTTGTCTGCACTAGACAAGAGAGCAGCTCTGAGTTATCCGACGGGCAACTCATCCCCTTCAGCCCGCCGTCCGTGATGGCGGCGGTGGCGGTGGCAGCGCGGGGGTGTAACCTGTTTATACGGCAATGATTAATCTGCTCGCATTGGGCTCATCATGATTGCTTAGCACCCACCTAGTGGCCTACTTTTAGGCATAGTAAGTACTCCCTGCGCTGTGTGGGTGTGGGATCTGTGCCGCCGTGAGAGAGCCATGTAATAACGCTATTCAGGAACCCGGTCGCTGTCTGAGCGTCGCATTCTGTGGCGGTGTTGCTCTGAGCTGCTCTTCTCGGGGGATTCTGTAAATATTTCACTGCTAAAGACGAGGTATTCAGAGAATGTTTGCAGAATCTGAGGCAATTCCCCACGATACTAAATGTCAATATATCAGGTTTTCCTCAATCTTGCTATGATGTAAGTGACAACTCGCTACCCTCATCCATATGATATATTATATAGTCTTGGTCATATTGCAAAAGACAGGCGGTGTAGATGCTCAGATCATGACTCTTTTATGGACGTTTGTTATTGGTTTATCATAGCCCAAAGCGAATTTGAAATTGTCTTGTTTCTGATGAGAGGATCGACATCAGAGACAGGTGAGAAATCTTCACTTAAAGAAAATATTGTTTGTCAGTCTACGAAACGGCATATAAAAACGACACACAAGAAATATAAACATGATCTAATGAACACTTACTTATTCATTCTGTCTAACAGTTTCCTTTAGAATTCGATACCTTTGGGCAAAAACAACTTAAATATCTTGTTTCACTGACTGTTTCAACATGCAAATCTGGCCGTCTCGTAGGCTGACAAAATGGTGACTTCTGTCGTAAGACTATCATCGTTTTCTTATAACGATATATCCCAACAAATAATGATACTAATACTTATAAGATATGACTGGCTCAGCGAACAGGGAAGATGCAAATATCTTTATATAAGGATAAACCATATGTGACCCAAGTCGTATGCTCATATATAATATTCGGGTCTTATACTTTGAACAGGCCATGTTCGTCCTCCCACAGAGGACATTAAGATTGATATAGTTCTCGATAAAATATAAACCTTCCGTAAAGCACCACATCTTCACCCTTTGAGAAGCTGAATGTGTCTTACGCAGAATGATATGCCATAATACGCGAGCGCCGTCTCCATTGTTGGCAGCTTTACGCTATATGTCTGGGCAGACTCGGCGACCGGTTGTACGGCCTATACGTGCGCCCAGGCACCGGTCCAGCATCCCCTGTACTGCCCTAATCAATCCCCTTCCCTTTCCTACTGCCACTAGCGCTAGGGTCAGTGTCCAGGGTCCTTCGTCGCTCTCCTATGGGCTCGCTCTGACTGCTGCTTGTTATATAGACCCAATTATAGAACATAAGGGGATAACTAGGGGAGGTCCACCGCACCGACCATTCCAATTCCACCCTAATTAATCTATGTTTTGCATTTCCCTTGTGACCTGCAGGGCTATACGGTAAACCTGTAGAGCCTCTGTGGTATTTTACTGGTCCGCATGGGACTAAGCCGCCAGGTCTTCCTCCAGTGAGCAGCTAGGTTAGCTAACCCATCACGGCTCTTATCCCGGGGTGGCAGAGTAGCTCCGAGCTGGATCCTTTTTCTCTTGACACGCTAAGTTATCTGTGTATCACCAACTAATTCAACATCTTTTCATTGTACTAGCCCTAACGACAATTCATATTCAACACAACAGTCCAGTGATGTCAGATTGGGTCAGAAAAAAAGGTGAACATATTTTCCCCATGAAATTTGCAGTCTCAGAGTGACCGTAAAACATGTAAAACATGTGACGCGGTGTTGAGGACTTGTTGGGAGGTTCAAACTACTGTTCTATTGGCGTGGATGGTGCTCACGATAATTCTATATCCGGATGAGAAATGTGGATTTCCATGGAAAAATGGAAATCTGCCGTCTCTGTGAGACAAAAGGTCAAGAAGCTTCTAATTTCAGGCTTCTAGTGACCACTTCCGATATAATGGTAACTTTTGGTCTAAATCATGAATAACGCAGCTGGAAGTCTTAGGAATCGAACCAGGATTCTGATGAATCAACTGTATATTATTACCGATCACAAAACACATCCAGACAGTTAAAGCACGTGGGGAGCGGCTTTTGTCTCGATCGTGTAGTATGCCATGTCGGGCGGGATGCCTCCCGGGTGTCGTGTGGAGGGTGGAGCCCATGGAGTAGTAATGAGGGCACGCCCGTACCGGTGTACATCATGGACACATCCCAGGATCCACCTCCAGGGACCTAGCCGTCAGCGGGACCCAAGCTCAGGGATAGACTCGATAGATAGGGAGGCTCGTCATTATACTTCAGAATGTGTTAGCAGGAGTAAACGAGTGAGTTGTTGCAATGAAGAACCATAAAAACGTATCGTATTTCTCTCTTCTTGTTATCAGTCTCAGCAACGAGTATAGAGACTCTATACTCGTTGGTCTTAGTTATTCAAATGTAATCTATGTAACATTACTTTCAATTGTATAATTCTTTGTGTACTGGTTAGTTGTGGTATTGTCCTGTTTGCACTATCTGTAATATCAAAGGGATTATCTAGTGTAACTTCAGTTGGTGACTTGGACAGTACAATGCAAATACATACAAAACGATTCAAAACAAGATAAAACATGTCATCCCGCTGGACCAGTGGTAGACTATTGTCTGTACAATGAACTGTGTGAATAAAAAATAAATAAAAAATTCAACGTAATCTCATGATATACAATGTACCTATTTCAATCAGTCATTCAGGAGCAGTACTTAGTACAAACTGTCACTAACGTGCATTGATATGACAGTGTAGGTCTTAAGGCAGGAAATAAACAAACTATATTTTTAGCTGAGGAAAAACATCCTGGGAACCTTATATAACCTAAAATTTACCATCCCTGATTAACATGTCTTACATATGACTGTCAAGAGCTGACAATTACCACCAGAACAGGGTCTAGATTCCAGTTGAATAAAATTAACAAGACTGATTTAATGAACCGGCCCCAGATAGTCGTGCTGGCTTCTATACTCATCTTGTTCACTACTCTCCTCATCCCCTACATTCATTGTCAGACATTTCATGGACTTTCGGGTTCAGACCTGGGATTCCATTTGTGGCTGCCTATAGCCGCCCGAATAATAATTGTATTTTATCAGCTCCAGTGTGGACATAGTCATCTGCAGGGATATCATGTAGCTGGTGGAGACCGGACATAGGTTTATTATCAGGAGAGGACGAGGAGGCGGGTAAGCTTGTGCATATATGTACAGAGAGTGGGGCAGGTTGATTGCTGCGAATGCGATTACTGTGTGCTACGCATGCAGGGTCATAGAGTGTAACATGGCGTTTTACACCCAGTATCATATTGGATTCAGACCGAGCTGTGAATTATACGGATGCAATAGCTCAGAGATATTGGAAATGTAACACATACACTGTAGGACTAATGACACAGAATACTTGTGGGTATTAGTAATGACGCAGATCCAACTCAAATTGTGAGTAATAAATAGATTTGTTTTAATGTACGATGGCTTCATGCTTCCAATTTTAATATTATATTCCAGACTATATTCTCCCACTTCCCCCTCCCCGTTGGTGGCGTTCCTCTTTTGTTGTTAATCGATAAAACATGCAACGCTGAATTTGTAGGAACAAACTATTTTGGCATATTCGCGTTTCAAATGCGTTGATAACAGAAATAATCCAGCTGATATTTAACCACGTGTCAACCTGGTAATCCAACCAGATCCCAACACTACTGTTCCTTTTGAGTGCAGATTGCTATTCATTCCACTCCCAACGAGCAAAGACCCACTTGGGAGCCAACGTCTTAACGCAGAGATCCAAGTTCTACTGCACCCAAGATAAACACCCTCCCAACACCTCACCTCCTTACATTCAAACCCAAATACCGAACCTCATTGCCCGACCCCGTAACCAGCATGGGGCAAGGGGTGCAGGAAAGGGGCGGGCACCAGGAGATGGATGGATCCTATGGGGGTCAGCCGAGTTACCATGGCAACTCCAGGTTAGGGTCTAGAAGGCGGGGGGGGGGGGGGGTCGCAAGGGATTGTGGTGGAGTAAAAACGGCAACAACGATAAATCGATGACAAGTGATTTATATAATGTGGAATAATGAGTAAACATAGTGAGGATCCCACACGCCCACCCATCCCCGCTGGCCGGGGCAACGCGTTGGGCGCAGTCAGATGCCGGTGGGTTTACACCACTTCAAAGAGTCATAATTGTGGAGTATTGATCTAGCGGTGGCGAAACACGCGATTAGAAGCACGTGGTCAGCCCATGGGTGTCTGTGATGTCGGATCAGAGGCGCCTTATGCAAAGTGCTCTTCTCTGTATCTGTATGTGTGAAGGGCAGACAGTGTCGGCTAAATGCCCGCAGGCTGGATCCGGCTTATCCATCCATAATCAATACCAGGTTTAACCCACAAGATGAATGTGGGGGAGCTTATAACGCAAAGGAGCGATAACTTGGGTTATAACCCTCTGGACAGTGTGAAGTCATGGATCAGTAACACAATTCTTAGATATCAGTTCACGAAGGTATTCTAAATATAGTCGACTCGAAAAGCTGTCTATTTTCATTTTAGTTTTTCAGCATGGTCTTCATATATCACCTGAGAATTTGAAACACCAACAAAAAGTTATAGCTTTCTTTGTTCCATTGTGAAAGCCTAAAACCTGGACCCCCTCTCCTTCACCCCACCATCCCTCCGCCAAGCAGGCGTCTGCTATGTGAAGTGTATTTATGAATGAGAACCTTGGGATAGGACGATGGGGGTGGGGCGCTGGTTGTATGTTCCAGGATGTCGAAGGGTCAGGGAGAGCTGAGACGGGCCTGTAGCATGTACCTGTTGTTGCCTCAGGGGTGTCCGTGACAATACTGCACTAGACCGAATACTTCTGCCTCTCGCCCCAGCTGGCAGGCCAGCAAGGAGCCTAGAGCAACACCTCCCCTTCCCTGCACACAGAGAAACCATGCACATCCCCCCAACTATGCATCCACCCACCCACTCACCCGCCAGCCACACCCATCCGCAAGTACACCTAGCGTATTGATCATCGTCCGTCCCCTGCTGCCCCCTCCCTCCCATCCACCCCATTCTCCCCTACCCCTTCTGCTATCCACACTGCCAGTAGGCTGCAGCACCGGGTCCGTTACTCATCAGGTACCACGTGACTCACGCTCAAACCGACCAGCTTGCTGTCTGTGCTCGAAACAAAACCAGGGTAACAAAAATTATTTCATCCTGTCTTTTTTTTTCCATTATCAAATCTACTTTTTTCGACCCAACCAGTGGGCGGTCCTTTGTGTCCTAATCCAGTGTGTGTCTATTCAGTTCGCATTGATCCATTAACAGCTATCAATGAGACTCAAAACAAAACAAGGTGTTTTTAACATAGTCTGTTTCCACATTTATATTTACATACCCTCCTTGTCATTCAATTCAGCAAAATAAAAGTATTACTAAATAAATGAATTGTCCCATTCGCTGAGTGGTCTGCTGCTTCCTTTGTGACACTGGGGTGGACTTTCTGAATCTTTACCAGGCGTGAGCTGTATATATTAGCATTGTATGACAATTCCTTTAAGAGACTACCCTTTCATAAATTATACACTTCCACTAGGTTTGTTGCAAAGCATGGCCAATAAAAAGCCACCCCAGACAGAGATTTCGTCGGTCAGTGCTCCTTTTGTATTCAGCTACCTCCCTATTATCGCCCGTTTGCTGATGTCGATCCAACCCAGACAGAGGTAGCCTGAGCACTCACCAGCACGAGCGGGTGCGTACACGTGGCCAGGGAATGCGTGCGCGTGCCTGACAATGGCCGACAGTAACAGGTACCGTTTAACATAATTAGGGGAGCCTGCAGATTCCCTTTGTTTGTGCCAGTAAGTTTAAGCTGCGGAGGAATCAGGCCAGCTAGTTACTCAACAGCATTTCTGAAAGTTCGTTTCATTTTTGCCACCCCCCACCACCAAGTTAAACCTCACATTAACGGCATTACGATAGGAAGAACATTATTTTTATATATAACCATTAGCCTCATACAATGCATGGATTTTGAGAACTTCAGGCGAAGGATAGACTCCTTGATGCCTTGTTCAAAGCCTCTTGGCTGAAAAGTGCGATCATTACAAATTCATGGGAGCGGAAAGAAGAAATTGGGAAGACCGGATGAGACATGGCAACTAATCTGGTGTCTGTGTATTTCACGTCATGGAGGAGACTCTTTTTAATCAGGCCGCCTTGTGAGGTGTAAAATTACGTTCACCCTCTCCGCGACTTGCCGAGCCTCCCACCAGCCTCGGCAAGGGTAACCTGGCCTCACCCACCAAATGAAGACATTATTCCACGTGTTGGTCTAATTACTAAAAAAAACTTCTAATCATGCTGATTGGAGCAGAAACATGGGGTTTGCGGGTGGATCGGCACCGATGTGCATGGAGCACTATGATCTCGTCGGTGCAGCCTCACATTGCTTCCCAGCTTGCACTCTCCACTATCAATTTAACGCCTCGCACTCAAGTCAATGGGAGATTTATTAACTCTATTTAATGGTATGCTATCCTGAATCACTCGCGTTAGTGCCAAGAGGAAAAGCACGCGCCATATAAATACCGAGAGGGTGTTGTTTTCGTTCCTTTCGAATTCCATTTTTAATCAATCTGAGGGTATCATTCGCCATCTAATGGCCACCATCCATAGATATAATTAACGGGCAGCTTTCTAATAAGGCTGAGAACACTGTAATGATTTACTCTGTTTTGCCTCTCCTGGTTCCGGCTGCGAGGAATCCCCATCAACTGTGCGGTGTGCGGCGGCTAGAGGCTCTCGTTATTAGGATTGAATTACGGAAATCCAAGGAACAGAAATGTAATTCTTTCTGGCGGCTTGCGTGTCGTTTTTCTTGGTAAATGGGAGATTCCTTTGGTTGAGAGAGGCGTTCGTTTAGGGCCGTTTTAACCTTTGTCTTCTTCCTCGTCCAGAAAGGCCACGGTCAGTGCCTACTGGAGGCTGCTGACCTCGACACTGCGCAGGCTGGACCATCAATATTTATTTCCATCACAGTGTGTTTGGTTCACTGGTTTGGTTTGTGTTTGTTGTTTTGTGGTGTTTTACCGAGGAGAAACAGTGAGTGTGTTTGTTGTGTCCCCGCAGGTGTTCTGTGAGTGATCACGCACCAACAATCGTCCACCTGACCCTCCTCTGTATCCCTTCCTCCCACCCTCTCGCCATTGAAGATTTAAGGTCCGTCGCTCGGCACACCTCAACACAGTAACCCCTGGTCAACCCCCACCCCCCACTCACTCACCCCCATCACAGGCCGGCTGACCTCATACCGTCCCCAACCTAATTACTGCCTGGTAATCACCCGTTTGTCCAGCTCATCAAAGTCAATGCTGTGCATTAGTCGGCGAGCCACCGACGCAGCAAAGGTGCTGGAGGTTTTAGAGCAGTTGACGAGGGTGGTGGAGGGTGGTGGAGTGGTTGGGTTCTGGTAGAACCCGACTACCAACCACGTGTGATTGTCAGGTCCATGTGGCAGAGATTCCAGTTGTTCCGAATCCTGTTTATTTCAAAGCCATCGCTCCTATAATGAACATCTAGTTAACTATTGAGAAAAGGGCCAGACAACCGGAAAACTGGTGTTTTTTGTTGTGTCCACCCCGGATGTGGGATGTGGGATGAGTAATCAATCGTGGCTCCCCCACATGGGAGCGTCTCTGGTCACCCGTGGACCCTGGGAGACCGGGCGCGCGACGTCAGTTTCCCACTTTCACCCTCCACCCATCCTTTCTATGATCCTTAACGCCTCGTTTTAACCCATTTCCACCAAGGAGGGATCCGCCACCAAGGAGGTATGAGACTGTACTTCAAAATATTTATTTGAGAAAATACACTAATTAGGCTAAAAAAAAGTTGCAAAGCTAAATCAAAAGAGGAACTGGTGTAAGACCACTTTATCGTTGATCAACTATAGGCTCATTGATGATAACAATATTCATATTTTTACAAGAGCAGCGTGGGCCAGAGACTGCAGCTCAGGGCAAATGTGTGCTTCAGCCGATCCCCACAAAAACAATCACAAACATCGTTTTCTTCTCTCGAAACTTGTGACGGGTCGGTGGTGCGTCTCAATGGGAACACAAAAACTGATGGGGGCGGGGTGTTTGTAGGAAGGTACCCTGTATGCCCGTATAAACAGTATCTCACTCTCCCGCAGTCGGCTCAACTGGGGGATCGTCGCGACGAAAGAGGTGGCCGGATCAGAGACACGGCGGATCCCTCATTGGCCATAGGATCTCTCACCAGTCACCCCCTTGGTGGTTTAGCCTACCAGCCACTGTCTGGCCAGAGTCCTAAATCATTGGCAAGCCGGGTATCAAGGCCACATCTGTATGGACAACGGTATTGCGTGGCCGGTTTGCCTGGGTCTGCGGCTGTACACTGACTGATGATACTGTGTACCTCAGTGGGGAGAAAGTAGAGCAGACAGGTATACCTCCAAAGGATAGGTACGAATCCATTCTTCTGGTAAAAGCATGCTGTACAATATTCATTCCCAACTGATAATTTGTACATGACAGATCAATGTGCATTTCAGTAGACTAAGGTCTGGGTATAGGGATAAATCATTCAGTCCACAGTGTTACTGTAGACAATATTAGAAAAGCCTTTTAGTTTAGCGATATTTATGAATGTCAAGACTTAGACTTTCTATTCCGTGGTGCGAATACTGAATACAAAAAATAGTTCCATTTTAGTTATTTTGTATGACTAACATATCACTAACAATTTCGCGAAATAAATACGTGTTAATAGTTCAGTGATTCATTACGTCTGTCACCTTTCACCTGATAAATTTCCAAATTTGATTCCCATAGATGATATCATCTTAACCCAATCTATGAAGAGATAAGTTTCAGAGTGAGATATGTCACTTAGGATATCCTGTCAGTGGGTCAATAACGAACGGTTGTTCTATATCAACAACGCCATGTACAAGCTCGCGACAAAACACAACCTAATCTTCGAGTGAGTTTCAATTCTTTCTATTATAATGTACATAGTTCTGTAGTGCGAGGTAGGTGCTGACCGAGTGAGACCCGGTTCTGCGGAATTTCAGGGATAAAGAAGCAAACTCACAGTACTGAATTTGATAGTGTAACGGCCCAAATCAGGTTGATCCCAAGAGACCCCAAGGGAATATAGGGACTTCCTCAAGATTCAGTTTTTTTACTGGTTTTACGTCACACGACTGGTAATTGAATCTATGAGCCGAATCCAGGCATAAATCTCACCCGTATACATTTATCAAGATGAGACTTCTTTTAATCCCTACAGCTACAGCATATAGACATGGTATAAGAAGGACTGATCTTTGATATAGCAGTCACTCTACCACTGCATGACCCAAACCAGGTGGGATAAATACCATATCGGCTAAACTTGGCCACGGTCAAACGAGCCAACATTATATTGCAATGTGCAAACGGATATCTCATTAGTAGCAGCCTCAGATATGGGACCCTATACAGAGATATTTCTCAGCTAAGCATCTCCAAACAGCAGGGGAAGATCTACCATGCCCATGGTGCTATTTATTTACATAACTGATCGGCTTGAGGACATAGGCCACTGATGATCCTAAACTACCACCCTCATGAAGAGAGCTATCTGGTAATGCACTACTACTGTCTGGCCTTCCAATTTGGCCTATTTGTGTGTGCGTGGAAAGGAGGCAGGGAGCATTGAACAGCTGAGCAAAATATTCAGCTCATCTGTCTGTGTGGCTGACAGGTAATGGCAAGCAGCTGAGCAAAATACTTGATCATCATTCAGTGATGAGCGACAGCAGACTGGTAGATTGGCTGGATTTCTAAGCTCCACTATCCCTGTATTTACCACGAAGATTAGCCGTGGCCATGGTGTATTTCATAGGTATATCTAGCGGGTAGTTAGGAAGTATAGCATGCGTTTATTCATAGACTTTAGCAAGTGTAAAGCATTGGGCACATTAACGATTCTGTATGGCCGACGGGGTACAGGTAAGGCTGGACACGGAGTCGTCATATATTCTACACCATTTCCAAGAATCATGTTGGTGTGGTTATTATTTGGGTGTGTCAGATACTTTTTCAGGTTAACCTTTAACAGCTAATAACACCTCCATGATATGAGATAACTCCGAAAGCAGTTAAGGGGAATATTCTATCAAAGTACTCTTCAATTCAACTTCCTCACTTCGTCGTTGACACTGAAATGAGGGAGTGGCTACAACTTCGTCAACCTTGAAAACTAATACATGTAGAAGAGGGATACGTTAGCTACGATTATTTAAAACTTGATCCCAGACTCCGAAAAAAGATTCCGTTTTACTTAAGCTTTGTTCCGATTATTGGCTCTCACAATATACTGACGGACAGAGTTGGTTACATGGACTGCATTGACTATCATCGTATTTCTGGGGGACCTTGATAGTGTATGTCTGCATTTGTTGGTGAAAACTGGGTATGGTCCAAAACAGATTATAGCAATAATGTTATTCAGTATTCAGTGCCCCGTGGGTATTCATGGAACTCGACCAACAGCTGAAATTGGATCTCCTCGGAACGTAAACGCCTGGTCCCATGGAACCGCTTTGCTTGTAACATGTATTCTATCTCTGAACAAACATAGTTCATCCCAAAGCAAATTAGTCCCGACGTGCAGTTTAGTTGGTAGAAGTGGACAAGGTCTATGTTATGGGGAATGATTGTATATAAATACTCTTTTAACTTTGAATATTCACAGAGGAATGGTGAATTTTTCGGGGGTTAACATAAACAAAAGAAATATACCTTCTGGGAGAGAAGCTCTCGTATCCTACTGGCCTGTTGTTTGAACTTGTGCAGTGACCCTTCAAGTACATGGCATCGTTCCTTCCAGTTAACATCTTCCGCCGTCGAGCCGCTTCCTGCTGGCCCCGCACCCGCATTTCCGGTTCCGCCGTGACCATCGCTTCCGGTGCCACCGCCACCACCGCCACTTCCGGCACTACCGACGCCACCACCGCTTGTACTACTGGCGCCTCCCAGCGGCTTAAGCAGCGGTGGCGCTGGCGTGGGCTTGTGAACTGGCTTCAAGGCCACAGCACCGTTGGTCGCGCCACTAGTAGTCCTCCCATCGGCCGAGGCCGCGTCCATCGAGCCGTTGGTGGTCGTCGTCGCAGTTAACGGTAACACAGTGGGCTTGGGCGGTGGCACCGGCGGGGGTTTGGAGGGCGGCACCGGCTTGGTTACCGGGTGGGGCTTGGTGATAGGAGGCGGCGAGCGCGGCCGCACGTGCTCCAGCGCCACCGACGTCGCGCCTGACTCAGCCATCGCGTTCTTATCGATGCCGTAACGGACTTAGCTCTTAATCCATCACAGATGATCCACGTTAATCCAAGGTGAGACTCCGATGCAGACAGGAGGCAGAAGGTAATGCACGAGCCATCGTCCGGGAAGCAAGTGGGACAGTTACACAAGGCCAATCCTCGGTATCATCTTCGATGTATTTCATCCACGGTTTGAAATCACATATGAAGCGGTCGCGGGAAAGTACTACTACAAGTGGTCACACTTATCGCCACACTTCCGATAAACTGGTCACTGATACGGGCGTGAGCCACAGATTCACACTTTGGTAGGTAACTGACAGCCACTGCAGGCAGAGTGAGTGGTCTGAGGTCGGATGGCTGACGGCACGAACCAGCGAAACTGTAGAGGTTCCCTCTGCCTTGTTATCAACTGAAAAATAAAACGTGCATTGCTGTATGATATATGTATGTATTACAATGAACTGCCATAAATGATACTGTTGTGCGCATCTTTTCGTTCATCGTTGTATAAGGATATTTGTCAAAAAGCACAATACTCTCAAAATTAAAGAATATAGAAATATAACTTGTCATTGACGTCAATGCAAGAATAATTTAATGTAATAATGTTGAGCATGATGAATAAATCTTTAATACAATATATAAAGAGAGTATGTAACAAATACTAATGTGTAATGGTAACGTTCAATCAACGAGTATATATGTAAGTTCACAACAAGAACTTTGTACCCCTGATGCAGGATCCACCTCTAATAAGAACTACTATAGGGAGTTCTAGTGCATCAATTAAATCCGCCGACACGCTACTGAAAAGTAAATTTGGGCATAGGGTGAAACGAGGCTCTTGGCTGTCTGTATGGAAGAGTAGAACTCTTTAATTCAAAACTCTAATCAGAAAAAGAATATCGAGCTAATCAACTCGCCGATGTTCTCATATCATTCACAACTACTATTAATGCTTATACAGTTGTTCTCATTAAGTAACAGATAGAGGAGCCCTACTACCTGAGTACGAGAGAGGGAGTAAAATAGTACTTTGGAGCTCCTTTTCAAGTTTCACGGGAGCTGATGATCCTCACTATGCCGTAAGCGGCAAAGGGATACAAAATATGGATGCCATACATTTTATGATTTCAGACGATGACTATGCACAAACGGTAGAAAATACTACCCACGCAATTTCGAACGTTGAGCCACTGCATGGTATGCCGGCAAATATGGGTCCTTGGGGAAGAATGACTGTTAGTTACCATGGGAACATGACATAAGCACATGCTCACTCATGCACGCACGTTGGCCTACATTGAGGACACTGCGGAAGAACTGGTTGCAAATACATATAACTACAACAGACTAGGCATCAGATAGTAGGAACACAGGGAAATAGCTCTCATGAGATTCGGTCTAAAGCAGACGATATCAATTTAGCGGCAGTGGATTTAGCGAAAATGGGGATGTCCATTGCCCCAGCCACCGTATATGGAATAGGAAACAGGTAAATATATATATGGAGCAGACGACAACTGACCTTCTTGTAATTATTACTCTATATATTTCACATCATAATATTCAGACTAATGATGAATCTAAAAATTGTGTACTGCAACATTTTACAGATTAATGAGACGTGGTTTCAACAGAAAAACACATGTATAGGAGTTTAGAAAAACCGTCCCGTTCCAAGTACCCATTGGGATAACGTGAGAATATATGCCATCTTAGGTACGTGTCAGTAAAAAGTGTTTTTTAATAGCTTACTCTTTTCAGTATATGATCAATTTATCAAAGAGTATTCATAAATAACGTTCTTAAGTAGGACGAGTTGGATTTTGATCGTAGAAAGATCAGTATTCTGTTTCTGTGGATGTATCTGTCATTTTGAATTGGAAAGTTTGGTTTTAGCATAGTGAAACCAGACCGTTGAAATAAAGGAAGGAAAAAAAAATCCGTTAAAAGGTCCATGTAATCGTGAAGTTGACCAAGGTTCGGCCGTGTCAGTTCCTTTGGTTGCGCCAAGGGAAGGAAGGGGGATGCACCTGGCGAACCTCTGCAGAACTAATTCACCGACTCGTCGACTCATTATTTCTCACTCATGTGTCTATTACAGACAAAGTGCAAACACATTGCCTATCTCTGTTCACACATCTCCGTCATATATCTAGTGAATTTCTAGTTATCATCACGACTGAGGTGCTCTATTGAGAAGCGGTTTTATGTTGGTGGGGTTTTTTTTGTCTCGCGTATTTTTCACCTTCTCCTCCTTTCACTACGAGTGAGATATGAGCTGACAGCATCAGGCATACCGACCATACGTTCAGCGAGTCTGTTTGTCTCCTATGTCAGTTACAAAACAAACAATCCTTCACCCCTCTTTACACCCATGACATAAATATACGACAAACACATGTACGGACTTCATAGACAATACACGTTCTCTATCTCGTCAAGAAAAGAGGAGAATTACTTTCTTGGGAGTATTGTAAGATTTCTACATTGCTATAAATACGGAGATAAGCTGAGTGAGGTGAGATTTAGTATTTCTTTTTTTTCTTTTTTTTACATTTTCTAATGCTAGTCGGATAGGGACTTGTCCTCAAATCGGCTGCCTCAAATCAATTTAGTTGTCTTAATAACATTTGAATAAATTTACAAAATAAGATGAGCATTATTGAAGAATAACTCTGCCCATATAAAATATAGGAAAACACTTTTCAACAACTCACTATATTAACCGTTGGTCACTTCAACGAATACGTTAGTAATTTGAATAACATTCAGACATAATGTTTTCTTCTGGCAGTGCACTTGTCATTTCGTGTGGTGTGAATTGTACCATGCAGACATGGATATTGTTATCAGTGTAGTATGCATATTCAGTATGTTCATACGGTCTTGTGAATAAATATGATGCTGAACCTAAACCTGCGTTACTTTATCGCCGTTTCACGAATATTACTTTGTGAATGGCTCAGCAGCGAACATGGCATCGTTGTTTCGCAGGCACAGTTTCCAGCAACCTATAAACACTGCCGATGCCAGCATGCCACTGAAACAAGAACACAGGGGTTCTAAATATAGCTGCATGGCGTTTATAAAACAAATACACGCAGGTGCTCTCTACCTGCCGGTTTCAAATAGCCATACCGGGAAATTGCCATGTGCTTGGAATGGTTGTACCACAGGTGTACCAGGCCGTCATATGAGCATGTAAGGCACCATGTTGGGTTTGCCGCTCAGATGAAAACGTGAGCGCACGCCATGACGAACCTGGCTTTCTGTGTCTCTCACGAGAGACATGTTCGCGTGGGGGAATGATAGATGTGGTGTTCTGTTGGCGAGATAGGAACATGGGGGAAATAGGGAGGCAACGCCGTCCCTATCTTTAGGACATCCCTGTCGTGAGGAGGTACGCCCATTTGTGACCTCGTTACGCTTTGCTTTCCGCAGCGGCGTGCATTCACTTTGCCTGCGCATCACCTGACACGCACCCCACCGCCAAACGCAACCCTTGTATTCTCTCTCTCAACATCAGTAGAATTCTCATTGCAACTGGTGAAACTTTCTTTCAATTGCGCAATGCCCTGTTATCACATTGGAACTTTTCAGAAAAGAACATAGAATGCTCTTGGGTGTGTTTTTTTTCTCTCTTGTGGATTACCTTATCGAAATGCCAATGGTCCACATTTCAGTGAAGAATGATAAGCACGGTGTGCACATGTAAAGGTACTAGTTCGGAATGATGAATATATGTCAAGCTGACTTAGGCCAGGGGGGCATTTATCTATTATACATGTGTATCCAATGAGTCATAATATCTTTCGACGTAGAGAGAACCAACTTGAAGTACATGTATAATGTAGTTGTCTACAGATTGATTCTATCATTTATAAACCACTCACCTTTCCTTCTTGTCAAGAATTCCGGTTTTTTTCTATGTTCTACGTTAACACACCTCTACTCCAGGTGAAATGGCACTGCCCTGACCCACGTCCCGGCGCGCCCAGGTGAGCATGTGTTGCTAACATAGTTTACGACATGCATGCACGGGAGCTGCTGAGAGAACTGACCGTATGACCCAGCCGTGTCGGAGCCGGCACCTGGGCGCGGTTAGCACTGGGCGCAACGTGCCAACACAGGTGGACTATTTGTTGAGAACATGTTCGTGAATATGATTTACCAGTAACCATGAGGGCTCTGCAGTATACAGATGTTGCTCCCTTTACTTGAGCTCAGAAAATACAACGAGCTGCTGAGATAACCCAATATTAGCCGAGGATCAAAACAGGGATGAGTAGAACCACCGATTTCGATGGACTTGAACAATCCTTAGTCAATAGCTATGGTGAAGTGCAAGTGAATGTGTATCATCTGTAACTAGATCAATTGAGAGGGCGGGAATTGAAAAGTGGTATATGCCGACGATGGTTCTCTACTCGATATTTACCTGAATGAACCTTGTTAAAGATATACAATGTAATGACCTATAAGTTCCCATTAATTTAACGACAGTCAACAGAAATGAAAAAGGTTTGGTATACCCATTTCGAGCTTCTTTTTCTAAAGAACGTGCCAACATTTCGAACCTTAGTCCTTCACCAGGACTTGAATACAGAAAAGTGAAAGAATGTTTGGAGAAGACAGCTTTTATACTGAATGGATACTTCGCCAAACGCTTCATTGAAAGTTTGTTTATTGGATACATAACTCTTCAGTGTACAGTTCTTATATAGAGCGTCCTGACCATGCTGGACAAGCTGCAAAACAAGATGATGATTTACGATTAGTACAGAAGAGGCGTTTTCACCGAGTTCCATAAAAATAGTAAATTATCATTGAGTTTTGTGGCTTGTACAACCATGGTGGGTCGTTCTATATTTACTATATACCCGAAATTAGGAAAAACCATTAAGTCATTTTGGCCTTATAACTAATTTTTTAGTCAATGTGTATGGGAGGGTGTTCCGTATTTTCCTGTACAGAACAGTGTTCCGTACGCTATTATTACGTTATAAGGCGAAATGGTGCGTATTTACACTGTATACGGTATGGGTATATAGTAAAATACAAAAGGTAGTGAACCAGAGATAAACAGGTGAATTTCGGACTCTTATTATGTTTATCTAATCTATAGAATGATATGTGAATAAATATAATTCTATGAAAATGTAGATATTTTTCAGTACCCAGACACAGCAAAAAAAGATTTCAGTATTACAAGTACATTTTAGTCAATTTTTATCGCCACCTCGTACGGTCACTCGCTGAATAAACCTTATATGCCCTGGGCTCTTTACACAGATTCATGTGTCCTTTTAGATATACAGTAAAACCACCCTTAAGGGAACACCCTCCGTTCCGAGCAAAGAACCCCCTTCAGCGAGGTGTCCCCTTCAGCAGGGTTAAAATAAACTAAAAAAGAATTTCTGTTCCGAGCAAACTGTTCCCTTAAGCGGGGTTCTCCCTTAAGCGAGGTGTCCCAGAAGCGGGTTTTACTGTATACATGTAGGTTATCAAACCACACAAATCCTTCCCAAAAGGGGGGTTTGAATGTATGAAGGCAACCGGTGAAGGTCATCTGCAGAAAAAATAAAAGTATCGTGAATTTCCAGTCTACTTTTTGGAACAGAAAACGTCCAGTCTTTCAGGAGAGCCCCGGGCTGGTGAAGCAGTAATGGTTTTCAGGTATGTGTACATGGTTACATTAGAATTAGTGAGGCACCTGAGGAATCCTTTGTCCATCTGGTGGAGATAACGAAGAAGAAAACAGACTGCCTATTTGGGACTCTTTATTGCAAATTTAGTGAATTTCTATAATTCATCAGCTTCACCTTTTTCCGTGATCCTTATACCAGTTATAGTAGAGCTACATTTCCAACCCGGCTATTAAGTAAACCACCATACCAGGCATAGTTGCCTTCCGAGAACTCCATTCGTTGTCTCTCGGTCAGGAGAGGTATACACCAGGAAATAATCTATCCCTATCGATAGTCTAGCCATCGACAAATCTGCTGTTTCTAGCAGCTGGCTACAGATCAACAGATGTTGGATGCCCATGGCGTCCATCCATAGGGATTCATGATCCACTGGCCAGACCAGTCTTCGATCTGACGCCCTTCCTAGCTCACATGGCGACCACGGTGCCATTGGGGTTAGGCCCCCACTAAAGCCTAGGTTTTGGATTTTCATTGGCATGAATCTCAAAGTTTAATAGTACTACGTGAGCTATCATCATGCTTATGATGATCTTTTGTCCATAGGACTTTTGAAGCTGGAACTTGTAGTTATGCACCCTATACTTTCTTATGTCTGGTAGTGTGCCTTGATACGAAAAGCATCGGATGAATCTAGAGACATTTGATCTTAAGTGAGATTCACACGGACAGACTCATGTACCTTCTGCAGGGTTTGTCTCAGACAAGTTTCCTTAGATTATTTGCTGGTACATAATCTCCTCGTGTGACACTGATGTGGAGAAGGAAAAATAGCTGGCGTCAATTTTCCCTGCCAATATACATAATCTCAAGCAATTTCGATTTTATAGCTGTTTAAATTTGTTCGTTTTTTTTTTGTGAGACTGGCTTACCTCTTGCTGATATTGAGGGACTCCTGGCCTCAATGGTGTGCCTTTTCAAAGGTTCACAAGGTAAGGAGGCCTTGCGCTAGAGAATATGTACCCTGAACATAGGTACGGTACTTGAGTCTTAAGGAACGCATTCACATGGGAAAAAGCTGCAAGCTCAGAGACTATATACTTTTGGTAAGGGGGATTGTCTACCGTTTTCGTCCTTCCATGTGAATCAGATCCGTCATTTTCTGTAGAGAATGGGACAGTTTTATTTCAGAATGCTGCTATGAGGTTATTGGACAGAGGAAAAAATTATCAGAGACTGGGGGAAAGATGTGAAGTACACCAGTCCCAAGTATATGATTATGAGTCTCTTCGTGTGAATCACATTTTACGTAGTTCTACGTAGGCCTATTGTCTATCATCTCACCATAGGTATTTTTGCCAATAGACTTAACATTGGGAACTCGTAGCATGTACTCACCGCCCAAGGAGTATTGTACAAAAATGCCCAATGCCAGCAATGGGGGATGATATCAGAAATGTGCGTCAATTACGGCTTGATTTTATACAGCCGATTTCACTCCCGATGTGATCGAGATGTACCATATAAACATTTATAAGATGATTCTAAACATTCAACATTTGCACAGGGTATTTGCTTTGCAGTGGTGGGGGGGGGGGGGGGGGGGCTTCATCTTGAGGTATTCCTGGGGCTGAAGTGCTTTATTTTCAAGGATTCGCCGAGCAAAATCCACATCCCCTGCCATAAATACCGAACGCTCCCTATTCCTCCAGACTTTCTAGGCCGTAGAACAATATGTTTTAATTCAATAAAGCTTGTAACAATGTATGCTACACTACACAGTCTACAGTACAGATAAGAATCTGTGAACTTAAGTTAAATCAATCAAGCCTTACAGAAAACCGAATGCGAATGTATCGAATTTATATAAACATTCAAAGGCGAAGGGTGTTCTTACTCTTACTAAGTCTTAGGTAAATTGCAAAGTACGGTATATATACATACCCAACAACAGAACTACTTCTACTAGGTCTAGTACTAATAGTAGCACTAGATCTAGTAGTAGTACAACTACTGTCAGTACTGAGTATGGTATTCTTGACTAGTACTACTACTAGTACTAGATCTAGATCTAGTAGTAGTAGGCCGACCGTACCGGGTACAATACTACAGAGACGAGAGCCAATAGTAAAGTGCTAAGGCCTAAGCAGCCCGCGACGTTCTATCAGTATCATTGTGTTATGAATGTCTGTATTGTGTATGTTGAACCGGGTTACACCTAAGTATAAATTACATTAAGAACAATACAGCTGACAAGAGCGTTGCTGCAGCACTGATCAAGACAAGTACCACAAAGACCGACTGACACTGCGCCTGCCAGAGAGTGACAACTCTACAACTGCTTCACTGGCCGAACTCGCGACAACAAAACAAGCCACACCAGTCAACACCAACCGCCAGTCAAAATGCGGCTCATTATCCCAATCTGAAGGCTCAAACATCCAAGTGACAGTTCAGTGTATAAAAGCGGACGAGAGCAAGTATGGAGGATAAGGTTGGCATAAACGATCAACATGTTTTACCTTTTAAAGCAGCCCACGCGCACAAAGTAAATCCAAACTGTACCACCGTCGAGGGTTCCGCTCCCAACGCAGTCAGCTCTTGTTTTGGACGGAAGATGGCGGATCGATCCGTGGCCAACTGTGACCTTTGACCTCTGACCCAGAAAGGTCACACCAGATGTCATTTATATTACCATTAGATGTTAACACATATTTATGCAGCATGAAAAGTATGCCTGATATTCTAAACTGTACTGCATGTACGCACGTCGGAATAGGCATGTTCCATGGTTTCGTAACATCTGTCCAATCACAAAAACGTATTTCCACACTGCGCGGTTAGTCTTACGGTCGACACTAGATAGCGTGGTGATCGCCATAGTATAGAACTGCCATCTCGTGGAAATATGATAAACCAACACTAATCAGGGTGGAGTCACCTATTTTTACCCTGTGGTGGAGTCTAGCAGCCAGTGCAGATAATATGTTGGACGGTGAATACGCGTAGAGAAAACTATACCAGTAGACTATATTTTAGGCATCTGAAGTATTCCGTATACATATACAAATTTATATTTATATATATATGTATTCTATGAACGGAATATTGTTAGGATTCGCGCCTGGTATCCTTCAATTCATCTCCAATTCAATAGGGAGCCAAAGTGAACCCACTGAAACCACAGATACCCTTTTACAAAACACCATTTCCGGTGGCCAGCAAGAACGAGGCTTAATGCTTTATCCTACCCCTAATAAAAAAAACTCCATAGAATTAACATGGGATTTCTTTATGTCATGGGTGTGACATAAAGTGTTGTTTATTTCACTACTTTTTAATTCTGAAGAAATGTGGAAATGGGGTAGGATAAAATTTAGACGCCAATCGTTTGAGGTTGAGTTTATATATGTCACTTATTTTGTTGGCTTTGTAATGCCACTTGTCTTCGACTCGTGAAATTACAGAGCCAACAAAATGTGTGACATAAATAAACTCAGACTCAAACTTGTGACGTCTCTTCATATTACTATATACCCATGCCGTATATACTGTAATTGTAAATAGGCTACACACCGTTTTGGCATATGACGTGAAAATACTGTACGGACCACTGGTCCGTACACTAAAATACGGACCACCTTGCCATACACGTTCATTAAGAAATTGGTTGTTAAGCCAAATGAATTTGGTTTTTTTTAAATTTCAGGTATATAGTAAATATATAACGTCCAACCATGCTTGTGCAAGTCACAGAACTCGATGATAATTTACCGTTTGTGCGGAACTCTGCATAAATGCCTGGGTCTGTACAAACCGTAAATTTCCATCTTGTTCTGTGAATTGTAGAGCATGGTCAGGACGTTTTATATAAAAACCTATGGGGGTTTGAGGCTAGACTTTTGTTTTTGGTCTCGTTTGTTACTTTTGAAGTGAGGTTTACTACTATCGTCTCTGAATAACTCTGTTTTGAAACTACGATGACAGTTGTTAAGTTTATCAAAAAAATTGGATCTAAAAGATTGGAGAATGACACATATAGGGCCTAATCTCAAACCTACATAGTCAAAGTACTGAGTGCCTATATCCGGAAATGGTGTTTTGTAAATGGGTAGGCCTATCTGTGGTTTCAGCGGGTTCACTTTGGCTCTCTATCTAAAGCCCCATTCACACTGTGCGACCGGAAGGCTTCCATCTAGCGGAACACAGCTTGAGACTGGACGTTCCAAATTGTTTGCGACTGGGCGTACAAGGTCTGGCCCGCGACTAGGTGTAGCTAGACCTCTATCGGTACGCCCATTCTTTGACTACAGTGGGACCAAATATCGAACATATTTGATATCTAAAAATGCTTGCAGCTGGGCGTAGGCCTACCTGAGGGAAACTAGTTAAGCCAAATGAAATTGATTTTTTTTAAATTTCAGGTATATTGTAAATATATAACGTCCAACCATGCTTGTACTATTGGGACAGCTTATCGTCCCGCGTTACTTTGGGTAAAATTATCGCATGAGCTCGCAGAGAAAAACAACCGAAACCAGGTAAATACAAATACATGGACTATGATGCACGTATGCTTAGTCATAGTGATTATTGAGCACTTTATAGGATAAACAATGTCCTTCTTAAAAACCTAATTGATGCTAAAGGCAAGTTCTATATTTGGCCTAGTTTTTGAGATATCGTTTGCGTACCAGGTAGTTGCACTGTTTTTGTATTGCCATAACATAGAAAGAGGCGACCTGCACTCATCACCTATCTCTCAATCATGACATGTTTTACTTATAGCTATTATGAGTATTAAACGGAACAGGATCTCATTTAGGTTGTCTCTTTTTCTAAACCTTCCTACCGGTAATTTTACAGCTTGCATTGTCTGTGCGTACGGTACCTTGGTGAGAGCAACTCTATTCGCCTTTGTTAATCTGTTATACCATATAGCCTCAGCTCCAAGACACTGTCTGAAAGATGTACTGATGTGATTATTTTGCACTTTTTAATTTTCCAGCATTCGCACCCCCCCCCCCCCCCCCCCCAGCACCAGCTGTGCATCTCTATGTTATCAAAGAACTTAATTGCAGTATAGTACTTTGATGGTAGCCTATTCACTATATAAATATATATACTAGATCATTGTTGAGGTAAGTCTAGCTCTCCAAATGGCTGCTGTTTTTACTATAGGTGGCGCCACTAGCGTTGCGTGGGGTGTTTCCAGTGTCTATCTTACGATGGAGCTCGATGAAGTCAGGTATTAAAAACGGTGTGACGTAGATGGGCCCATAAGACGGGTATTTTATTTTTTATCTCACCCTGGTATTTTTAACCATGTTCTTAACGTTAGGAAATCGTACTCCACAGCCAAGAAAGTAGTGTACCCAATACTGAATGGATAATTGGGTTACTTGACCGCAGAGTTTGACCGCAGAGTAATTCACTCAGATTCGCTACCTGATTTACTCTACGGTTAAACTCGGTGGAGTGCGGACCAAGCTATTTTCATCGATTAAGAGCGGACCAAGTTATTTTCATCAAATTGGTTTCTGATTTGATCTCACCGCATATAACATCATTTATTGATAAAATGAATCACCCAATTAGCCATTGAGTATTTGGTACACGAACTTCACGACCGTGGAGTACGCGTCTTTAATGTTAATGGAGTACGCGTCTTTAATGTTAAGCCTATGGAGAAAAATACCGGGGTGAGATAAAAAGGAATATAAGTTTACCAGTTCCTACTGCATGTCTCACTAGGCCTATCTTTATTTATTATATGCTGGGGAGTTGAACACCTTCCATTAGCCCCCCCCCCCCCCCCCCCCAACGCCCCGCCCATAAACCCTCTTGAATTGTCTTTTCATGCTACATTAACTTTTCACGTGTGAAGTATAGATTGAATATCTGTACGTAAAACAACGCACTTAAATTTATGCCATGTCCTCAACTGCCCCAAGGCAGGCAAATGAATAGACTAAGATTAGCCAAATAAAAACGACATGAAATATTTAAAATCAGATACGTTGTTTATAAACATAGATATCAAGGACGGTAAAAGATAGTCCATACAATCAAGTAGATGTTGGGGTGCCTTATCAATAAGCAAACATGCATGTTAGGCCTATCCGAACATATGAGAATAGAAGATCAAACAGTCACTTTTTATTAGTTGCACAAATATACAAATGAATAATTAATTGGTATATATGTATAATCCTCTTATGATGATAGCAATTTATACCATTACCTGGTGTCAAAGGGAAAATTACTTGTTTGGATGAGACAAGCCCCACTTGAATACACCTGGTATTTGCAGAATTGCTCATTCTCAAGAGCTACACAACAATATAGTGTTCATAGAGTTACTAATGCATTCCTATGATTCACCTTACTTCAGAATTCATATCATAGCATTCACAAATGCGTTTACCAACAAATTGTTCTAGTTCATTCCATTATTCTATAAGTTCGTCTTTTTTTAGATAATGTATGAATGTCTTCAAGAAAATTAATCAAGATATATCTGTAGGGTCTTTAAGCAGAACTGTCTTTAGAAACGTATTTTGAACCACTACGCCACGAGTTTGGATGCGTAGTAATCGTCACGAGGGGTAGCCTCGTGACGATACGGAGAATCCAAACGAGAACAATGGCGGAGAATTGACACTCTACGTAGGTGAGCGTGGCGTATTTTATTTCAACGTTAACTCAATGGCACAACCTGTACCAGGGGCGGGATAATACATAATACGTTACGGTTGGAACTATAGGTCTGTTGTTGTTATGTGGTGGTGGTAGTGTTGTTGTTGTTGTTGTTGTTGTTGTTGTTGTTGTTGTTGTTGTTGTTGTTGTTGTTGTTGTTGTTGTTGTTGTTAGCATTATTCATAATTCAAAATCATTATGGGTGAGTTCATATGAATTCCAGTTTCACACTTTCTGGAACTCCGTAGCTTATTTTGTGCTCATCAAAGAGATTGCTCAGCTCCTGTATGTACATGTTGTGGTATTTGTCGATAAGTTCTTGGGTCGGGTTTTCTTCTTTCAATAGATCAATCGGACGACCGACTGAAAATGAATCAGATATCAGTCAATGATATTAGTGACAAATACTTTGTATCAAATGCAATAGGAATTACCTTTTGTACTAACCTCTTTTTGTACTAATAAAAGAGGTGGGGAATGTCCGCAGTGCATATCTAATCAGAAATAGTATATTATCATAGTTTACATGAAGAAAGCGTACGTATTTGAAACATGCGTCTTCCATTCATACGGTATACCTACCAACAGTATAGATGGGCTTTCTGTGAGGAATTAAACCAAAGGAGTAGTTGAAAATGCCACGTCCATAGAAAAGCGGTACAGTGAAACCACATAATGCTTTGACTTTTTGTTGAAACATCCTGATGAAGGATCCTTCGGGGTTATCTGCTTGTTCAAACAGATCATTCTCCCCGAAACTGAATACCGGCACAAGACTGGCTCTGAAATGTGAACGAAATAGTAAAAAAAAGATAGCAAAGTGAATATTTCATAAGCTTCATGTCCTCCGTCGATGTATCGATGCTCTTTAACATCGCACAATTGGTTACACTTTTTGTTATAAACAATAGATGGAACTTACTTATTTGTTATGAATAATGATTGGTCTTTCCCATTATATTGCCGTATTTTTTATGTCAACAAGTCATTATTCAATTCGTACATGTTTTATATTTAGTGATCAGCATGTTGTTTTATTGGTTTAAAATGATGGAAACTAACCTCGATAGTGTCTATAATTCTAATAAATATATGTCTACATTTACAAAGAACCATATTGACTAAAACTAATGTGTTTATGTTGAATCAAATTACCACATCCCATTTCAAAGTGTCCAGTGGGGAGACACAGGAGGGGCACATACTAGGAGTTACAAATAGTCCCAGATATGCCCCCCCCCCCCCCCCCACACACACACTTTGCAAAACAAAGGAAAAAAATCATTTAAAATCCCTGTGAAAGTGTCATTCCACAAACTAAATTTGGACATTGAAATGACCCTATAGGGAGCCAAAGTGAACCTGCTGAAACCACATATACCCATTCACAAAACACCATTTCCGGATATTGGCGCTCAGTACTTTAACTATGTAGGTTTGAGATTATATGTGTGATTCTCCAATCTTTTAAATCCATATTTTTGATAAACTTAATAAATGTCATCGTAGCTTCGGGGCAGAGTTATTCAGAGATTATAGTAGTAAACTACACTTCAAAAGTAACAAACGAGATAGAAAAAAAATTCTAGCCTCAAACCCCCATAGGTTTAGCACTATGCCTCGTTCTTACTGGCCTCTGGAAATGGTCTTTTGAACACGGGTATCTGCCATTTTAGCGGGTTCACTTTGGATCCCTATAGTGTACATGGTACATGCGCGTCTCGGCCGCTTCGGCATCTCGGACACCTTTTTGTGCGGTCAACTCGGCCCCCTAGCAGCCGCGTTTCGCGCTCCTGCTTTCGCGGGTTAAGGATAGGGTTAATGTTAGGGAAAGGGTTAGGGTTAGGGATATCACACATGTTTTTTAGATATTCCTATGTTTTGTAAGATTCATTATTGTGGATAATAGACAAATACTATGATACAGCAAAGCTTGTGTCTTTGAAAATCCGTATTTTAGGTTAGTAATCACATTGGAAGACATTCCGCGTTATCGCGCATGAAGGCGTGAAAGCTGTGAAAGCGGGGGGGGGGGGGCGAGGTGCCGATGGGTCCGAGGTGCCATAGGGGGTTCCGAGATGCCAAAGGGGTCGAGACCTCCGGGAATCGTGTACATAGGTTCTAAGCGTTTCTGGGACCTTCGCTCCCTGGACCCCCACTGACCTCCATGCAGTCCAAGGTGTGCACCCCCTGAGACACGTCTATTACAGGGCTACAAACCTAGGAATGACCTTGATTGAACAGTTTGGTTAGCCCAGATAAAAGAATAATTAAATGAGACACATCTTACCCCGTTCTTAATGCCATCTTCACAAATCCCTTCCTGTTTTTCAGTTTTAGGCTATAGTTTCCGGGCCTGGCGTACAATGCCTCCTCTGCACCTCCGATGACGATAACAGCTGCGTTTCCCGTCCCTTTCTTTGTCATGAGATACTGAATGCTTTCCTTGCTGACGTCACAGCAGCCTGTAAGAGAAAGTATATTTGTCATTTGGATCATTATTTGAAGAGATGAGTATACATTCATGCATACATACATACATACATACATACATACATACATACATACATACATACATGCATACATGCATACATACATACATACATATATGCATGCATGCATGCATACTAGTTGTATACCACTGTAGAGTGGGGATCTTTGGAAAACACAGGTTTTAGCTGTCTACATTTAAGGCAGAGTTTGAGTGAGTCACGCATTGCCCTTCCGGCTGGCAGTAGATTTTCTAGGTTTTGGAGAGTTTAAACATATGTATTAGCAGTTTATTTGTCTCCTCGTTGATAGGTAATAATATACTTCAGTCGCTCGTGCAGATCAGCCATACAGTGTCGAGTAAGCCTGGGGCTGTGCATCATTACTCTTAAGGTTCTGGTCTGTGTTATCTGCAAGGCATCAATGTCTTTCTTGTTTCTCCCATCTACAAGATAGCTACAATACTCAAGGATTGATCTAAATACCACTCTGTAGATTCTAGAAGCTATATCTAGGGACATACTATTCCAAACCTTATTGACTTTATTTATTCTTGAGTTATGTTCTTATTGATTTCTCTCAAGTATCCTGAGAAGTTGAGATCTCTATTTATCGTCACCCCTAAGAATGTACAGTAAAACCCCGCTTCTGGGACACATCGCTTAAGAGGGCACCCCGGTTAAGGGGGCACTTTGCTCGGAACAGAAATTTTGATTTAATTTATTTTAATCCCACTTAAGCAGGGTTTTACTCTATAGTGATTCACCTATTGCAGCTTGTTTCCCTTACACAGAACATCCAGTTTTGGCAAGTATGGTAGTCTCCTAGGGGAAGTAAACCTATTTCCATTCGTCAGGAACAATCCCACTATTCATTTAAGAAATAACATTAGCATAGAATCTTTTATAACTTGTCCTAAGATGTAATCAAGTCCTGATCATTTGCTTGGAGTAATCTCTTTTATCAATTTCAAGGTTTCGTTCCTTTCTAATTCTCATCACTCTCGCTCGTGGTCTACATTCGTTTCCCCCATTTAAGCTATCATCAGGGTGTATTCCTTGTTACCAAACACCATGGCTAAGTTTCCGCCTATCCGCTAAATATTCATTTAGGGAGCGTTCATTATTTATGGCAGGGGTGTGTGGGTTTTTCTCGGTGAATCCTCCAAAATAAAATGCCCCCCTCCCCTCGGAAATACCCTAAAATAAACTGCCCCCCCCCCCTCAGAAATACCTCAAAATAAACCGCTCCCCCCCCCCCATTCAAATACCCTGATCTACGCCCCTAGGCAATAGCCTTAAATTGATTCTTTCTCATACATACATGTATTTGTACACATATAATGTAATGTTAAGTAAATAAAGCAAGGTGAATTCTGGCATGCAAATTTTAAACATCTATAATCAAATCCTCTAATATGCAGAGAAATGTGGACTGTTAATGATGGTTTAAGAGCAATGACTGCAAACTGGCGTACCATAGTTATAGGATTAGATATCCACCATCTAGGAAGTGAACCCTTAGCCTGTCAGGACATGCTGGCATGGTCCCGAGCTTATGTACCTGCTGCTCTGAGACCTATCTTAAGGGGGTGTTCTATTGAGACAGTGGAGGCATCAAAAGGACAACTTGTATGTGCTAAGCTACATTGCACAGCAATCACCTGACATTGACCATTGAAATGAGTATAGATACTAATACAGTGGAGCTGCACCGCATAGGGTCATGGAGCAATCTCCTAACAGCGGTATTGCCTTTGATAGTCTTAGCATATTCATACACAACCTACAAACTCTAAAATCATTGCAGAAAATAGTCCTGGCTTGTTTTTCATATATTTGAAGTTTTTAAAAGATTGTGAATACTAGACCATTTTGCATGGCAGACTACAAGACGTCTTAGTATGATGAGCTCCCAATCCAAAGACATGGCAATGCCAGGTGTCACAGTACCTCACTTATTATCTTCTCTGCCACAATCACCATGCTTATATATATGTAAATTTCTTAATTCTGCTAGAAGAGAACAGACACTATTGGTCTCTAAATTGTATAGATTATCCAAAATACACAGTTCTAGAACCTCTTATGTGGGTGATTCACAAGAACATAAATCATTGAAATTGAAACGCCCCACCCAAGCAAATGGGTCCCTTATCTAGTCAGAGGTATTCGTTTGTGGTACAGCTTCGCCAGACATATCATCAACCAGTGCACAACACTGATTAGAACGAGGACAATTTAAAGATTTATCTATACCTCTTCAAAAGTGTTGAGGTTTCTGTGTGTTAGGCCTGGTGTCCACCAACTACGATATAAATTTAGACCTACCAATATGGCACCTATACAAAAAGCAAATACCGGAGACATATCGGGAACGTGCAAAATCGTAGACACATGTCTAGACATGCCAGTCCACCATGCAGTGTATAGGGTTTTTATCGGTGTCTAATCGCAGAAACGTCGTCAACTGCCCCGATATTAGGTGACCTTCCAACGCGATTTATATTTTTTATCGGCAGGTCCATCGTAGACCATATCGGTGCCATATCGTAGTAGGTGGACGCCGGGCATTGGACTTAAGTTGTTTAGCTACGAAGGCATCGTTCGCTTGCTTTAATTCCTTTCTGATTTGTATATTAAGTGCATTGATTTAGTAAGCTGGCTGTATTGGCTTACGTACGTGTTGCTTATTAGATTTGATCCCTTAATTAGTACATTTTTAGATAGTTAAACCATTACGAATATCAGCAAATGCCAGTGAAATCACAAGTTTTTTCAATACTTACCCATCCAGAGAACATATCCCCTCAGAATTGGCCACCTGAAATTCACGTCGAGTGTTAGCATGTGAGATGTAATACCAGGAAATTTCTCGCTAAAACCAGTGGCTTCTGAAGCAAAGTTACCAAATAAACTGCAGCTCATCACTCCATGAGGATGGGATCCTATGATATAGTTCTTGTCCACACTGAACTCCGCAGTTTTTATCAACTTTAAGGGGAAATAGTCGCGAAAGTATTCCATATGAGCGGCCTTTCGCAGCCAGTCAGACCGACGACCCCCTCGTTTTGATGTCTTTTGGATATAAACATCATAGCAGAACCAAAGGAGGTATCCAACGACGACCCACCAGTAACTGGTGAACAGTAGCACAATAGATCCGATGGAAAACACGAAGGGATAGAAGAGAAAACAATTCACGTAGTAGAGCACGCTCAGCATCTGCAGGCGACGTTTCAGAGGGATTTCCAAGGGTGCAAAATCAACCCCAAAAAGACTGAAAATATCCCCCTTATTCATGGTTCTTTTGCCTCAGAGATGAGCGAGGAGGAGTTACATACGTAGCTTCTGATTGTGAGCGTACTGTAGGCCTACTACAACATATATAAGGTCAGGTACCAGAGACATATCACTGACCTGCATATCCTGCAGAGCTCAAAGTCCGCCAGTGATGACCATTGACTTTTGATCCTTGATATAGATGCATGATCTAGATAAATATACCACAGGAATAACATGGTAAAAATTTGATAACAGAAAGCATTTGCCTATATGAATATGTTCTAACTCTATTCATTAGGAAAAGGGCCATTTAGTATAGGCGGATCCACTTGACCATGACTTAAAAACAAGCGGACATGAATGCTGACTTGTTCAGACAGATTCAAGTATACTTGTTATTCTGGATGGTTACAGATAAATCTCTATAAGAGGATACACGTAAAAATCATTTGTTCAGTCATCACATGAAAATACCTTCCACAAAGTGGCCGGTTGTGCAACCGTTACCTGTGACAGTGTTATATTCTTATATGTGTTGTAATATGTTCTATATCCGTTTATTTACTGGTAGATCCTTGGCGGCATGATTAGACTGTTTCGATAAATAAGCCACATCGGTGTAAAGGATACAGGTGAAATTATTCTATTCGTGATCGAGGTATTATCATGGTCCTGGTCTATAGTTATAAAAAAGCGAAAGAGGTGGCGTTAAAGGGCAGCTGTGTACGTTACTAATTTGTCATTACATGATCTCATATCGCAGTTTAATGGAATCACCATAATGGAATCACACCTTTATTATAAGATCAAGTTGAAGGATGATCCACTAAAAAGCAGACGAGTTGATTTTGAATTGAGCGGTTTTATTGGGAGTTGTAGTACATCGAAATGGGGGGGGGGGGGGGGGGATAAGAGAAAACGTGGTTACTGAGCCCGAAGGGATGGCCGTTCGAGGTCTTTTTATACCATAAATACGTCCCGACGCCGGAGGGACGTATTTATGGCATAAAAAGACGTAGAATGGCATCCCTTCGGGCTCAGTCACTACGTTTTCTTATTATTACATACCTAAATATAAAAAAAACCGCCTTTATGTACTTATTAAATGTACCATTTGACCCAATGGTCACAGTGCGCCCGAATATTTACTACAGGCGCAGTGCGCCCGAACATTATTCACACTGTACTCCTAGCAGCGGGTAGTATTTCATAGACATTCGGCCATAGGTATGTAATAATAAAATATCTTGGTTGAAACGTTTCATCTAGACTTCTTCAGCCACTTTATTATCACACCGATGCAGACAACCTTTTACACCAGGTGGCAGATATATGTGGACCGTGAAAAGGGGGTTTACCAATAAGATCATAGCAAGGAAATATCCCAGAGCGACAGTCAAACCACTTATGACTTTTCCCTCCTGACTAATGTGCTACTGTTCCATCAAGAACTAAATATAGGGGAAGGCACTTATGACACCACACACATCGTTACTGAATAGTATGCTAAGCTATAGAGGTTAAATGGCGGTTTCAAAGGAGAAACAAAATATCCAATAAAATATATCTAGAACCTGCAGTTCTGTGAAAAAAAATTACATGAGCATTTGTATTCTTAATCTGTATGGAAATGGTGAATGGATTTGCTAATTTTGTATTTCATGACTGTTGAGTGACATGGAAGTTGGACACTTTGTCTGAACCACCGTAAACATTGGTGGGTAGTGTATGGCGAACAGAATAGTATGGTTTATGATGGATACATCGCACTCAATCACAGGGGAAATCCAGGGTATGCCCCAGTGGTGGGTGGCCCCACCTATGAAGAGGGATTCTGCCAACAGTATGAAATGACTTTATTTTCTGTATCAAATCTTTTTTCATGTGTAAATTTAAAAAAAAATTATGTTAGTCTCTGTCATACATGAAAAATATGTCCAGTTTTCTCGTCTTATCCCAACTGACATCTCTGCAATACCAGCCACAGTCTGCCGTTTACACAGCTTGTTTTGATATCACACCTCCTGAGACCTGAGACCTGAGTGGAGGCTCCCAAGTATGCTGTTTATTCACTTTAGTATACCACATGAACTGGTGGTAGGTGCTGCCTGTTGTTGTTGTTGTTGTTGTTGTTGTTGTTGTTGTTGTTGTTCTTCTTCTTCTTCTTCTTCTTCTTCTTCTTCTTATTATTATTATTATTATTATTGTTATTATCATTATTATTATCATTATTATTATTGTTATCATCACTATCATTATTACTATTATCATTATTTCAAAGGTTTATATCTATCTGCTTTTGAAAGCGTTGGAAGAAAATGTGAATTTTTGTTTAAGATGAAAGCAGCCATTGTTGTAATAAAGATGATTTATTAACATAAGGTATACATGAATAGGTACATCATTTCACTCTATATTACTCTGAAGTAAAATCCAGTACCAGTTGAAATTGCTTACGCCGTAGTAACAGCTTAAGGCCCGGCGTCCACCTACTACGATAGAATCGTAGACCTCCCGATATGGCACCGATACAAAATGTCAAAATCGGTGCCATATCGGGAAGGTGCAAAATCGTAGACATATGTCTAGACATCGGGGCAGATGACCACGTTTCTGCGATTAGACACCGATAAAAACCCAATAAAATGCGTGATTGATTGGCATCGCAATACCGACTGGGCTCTCCCACCGCTCACTCCAGATTTATAAAGTATATGTATACCTGTATAGATCTGCGGATAGAATCATATCTAAAGAAGAAATTAGCTGCCAAAATAGTTTGAAATCAATATGTATTGTATATCAATTGATGGGAATTAGTTGCCATACATGAGCTTGTGCAGTTTAAAGTTAGAACTTTTACCATCATCATATATTACTCTGCTGATGATAGGCATACCATGTGCAACTCTGTTAAATTGACAACCGGAAATGCGCAATATCACAATAGGCACAAAACATACGCTGTACATGTACATTGCTTATTCTATTCAGATCGAATCTATAAGATAAAGATGGCCAATTGAATCTATGAGATGAGGATGACAATTGAATCTATGAGATGAGGATGACAATTGGCCAGAATATTACTGCCATGCAGAGGCCAATTTATATACCTCTTTGCAGTGCAAATGATAATAAATCTCCCCATTTCAAGGACCACCTGTTCCAGAATCGCAGAAGATTTAAGTTAAACTTTTCTCGATAGCAGCCTATTGCTATTTTGCATAGCTTAATAGCATATGGAGACATGGTTAATGTGGCTGTATGGAGTCTGTTGCGTGTTGTTTTGTATTCGAAATATTCACCTCGTTTGGACTCGAACAGATACACTGACCAAGTCTCCTTATTGTTTATACACATGTACCTAAAAACGCCATTTGACAATAAGTCACATGATACGGACTGCACGAACTATTAACTGGTGTACAGTGTGCACGAACGTAATCCGTACAGCTGACGCATAAGTCTAAGACATTTGCGCAGGTATATGTATATAATGATATGACATGTGTACATCACTGTCCAAATTTCCCTCGTTATTAGGTCATAGGGGTTTTATTTACCAATCACGTCACATAATTATTACTATTGGGTAGCGGGACGTTTCGAAATTCGAAGAGGGGTCTTTGTACCAACAAGTAGACAAGTTCTGTCTTACACAGTATTTGTTATCTATATTCAAAAATAGATATATTTGAAGTTAGATATAAAATAAGGTATTATATCGTTTACCTTCAACTTCTAGAAACTTCCTTCGCCGTTGTACCCTATATTGGTAAGCTAATATTCATTGCAAATTGCGTATAGCATGCCGGGAGGTTCCCCAACTGTCCTCTCAGCATATTGCGTGCAGAAAAAAGCATGAATAAAGACTCAGTGCAACTTGGGTCAGCAAATAGTCAGTATCTACCAAACTTGAATAAGCAAGTTTATTCTAGCATGTCCTACTCAGTGTACCTGGAATACCAACTACCCTGGTGTAGAATGCTTTGTGCATGTGTTATTGAAAGAGCGCTTGTTTGTCCTATTTGAGCTCCACACTTGTCGATCCCGTTTCATTAGTGGCTGACTTAGAAGATCCATCTACTTGCCCTCTCCTTTTGCACCGTCCCCTGCAGAACATCGATTTTATCTCCTTCCGAAAGGTAGGCCCGCTGACACTGTACAATATAAAGTTTATTGCGTGGTTAAGGAGATCCAGTGAGTACAACACGGTGTATAGATAATCGGGAGCGTGAATCTGAACTCCGGCTCCGAAGACGATATTTTGGACACACATGGGGCACGTGAGAATGACGAAGGCCATGGTGACTAAGATGATGATTACCACAATGTTCTTATTGTCGGCCTGTGACCTCTGCTTTATTTCGCGACTGTAGTACAACATGAACAGGAGGGCGCTGTTACAAGCAACCATGATGGAGGAGGGAACGATCATATAGATGATGAAGTCAAAGGTTCTTAGTAAGACATGAGTCTTGGCATTTATAACATGGGTAGTCCAGTAACAGTTACCGTTCGGGAGGATTTCATAGGTGAAGAAGAGGTAGATATAACAGAGGGCTACGAGGACTACCACACTTGCGGTGCCGATGAATGCTCGTTTCCTGCTGGTAAACTTGACAGCTAGATGGGGGATGCTCATGGCAAGCATCCTCTCCATGCTCAGCACTACCAGAATCCAGGCACTGATAGTCCTAGAAGAGTGGAGCACATACTTGGACAGGCGACATGCTGTGTCAGAAACTGACTGGAATTGAACACCGAAGAGGATGTCTCCCGTCCATGCGATCGGGTCGCTACTCAGCAGGAAGATGGTGTCCATAACTGCCAGCGTTATGAGATAAACGCTGATGCTGCGCTTACGGAACTTGGCCCTCAATAGAACAGCCACGGAGAAGATGTTTCCGATGATACCAAAGATAATTATGATCAGTGGGAGAGTAACAATGACATACTCCAGTGTGGTCTTCGGCTGCGCCATGCTGGAAATAACCACGGAGGTTTGGCGTGTTTGGTGTGTGCCTCTGTACTAAGAGATGTATATGGCCCAGTGATTAGGAGAGACTATGGATCAGCAAGTGGAGCACGCCTGCCCTGGGCCCGTCCCATATACAGTAATACACGCCTTCTCTGTTTTTCACTACGGTCTGGTAAGCATGGTTAAGAAGCTGGGAGAGGTGGATCTATAGATTCTATGAAGGTCTTATACCAAGGAATATTACATGAATTTACTAGGCACATATTGACATCTCCACAAAAAAAACTTTTGTATATGATTAGACCATAAAGGTCCTCTCACTGAAAAATGGACTTATTCATAGGATTCTGGTATGATTTTTATACTCCATGGCATAACAAAGATGCGGGGAAAAACACTTTAACAGGCCTGGAGCTGGGGGTGGGGTGGGGATGGACATGGGGAATGCGTCACTCTCTCCTCCTGCCACGGATCTTGAGGTCCAATCTGGTCCGCATGTCATAATGATTTGAATACAAATTACATACAACTCCATGCTGTACATTCTGATGATGGATCTAAACATTATAAGTAGAAATTTGAAACATATATTTAACTCAAGACTCAAATATACATACAGGTGGTAGTTAGAGGGTAATGTGGGGCACTCTCTGACATCTAATGTTTATTGGTGTGTATATCCTGAATAGAAATAGATCATAACGGGAGATGGTAGGTGACGTGCCTTCGTCTGACCTCAATTCAACAAGCAAATGTCCGTTTTTTGCGACATCGGTTCAGACTATTGCCCAACCGTGTCGATAGTTAGACTGCCCTGTATACGTGCTTACCTGTCATTGCAGATGAATCCACACATGAACATATTCAAATGAACGTGGAATTTAAGTAAATTGTCACTATTGTAAATTATCAATATACTTCTTGTATGATTGATTCATCAATGTTTTTACGATATGATAACATGTAGGGAGTGGTCATTTTGGATTTTCAGCCGAAATTGACATAAATCTGGAGGTTTATATAATGATATTTCCTGTGTTTTGGAAGATTGAACCTCCTTGATAAACATTGTTAGCTCCTTTTAATTAGAAAAGAATAATAAAAAAAAAAGTGTAGAGTGTGCTATTGCACCATAATAATAAGACTGGCAGATGTTTGTAGATTATACTGGAACTATTTATTCCTCCATGTTATCCCGGGGGCACTACAGTGCTAGGTAAGTACCTCAGGTAATTAACTATTCCTATGTGTGAGGATAGAAGATGGAAGCCACATGAGAGCCTGCTGCCCTACATTTGAATCTAAGTCACAGTGACTAGTACACCAGCTGCTCACAGAGTGGCAGCATTGGTAGGGTCATACATATAGACAAAAGAGGAGGGTCACTGGAGTAGCCACCTACAAATACATCTAGGCCTACAGACTATACATAATAGGATACTACAAAAAGGTCATTCAAAATGAGCAGTAATAGTCATAATGGCAATAGATCTGTTTCTATTTCACAAAGGTATACAATATTTAAGCCTAGTTCTAGGTGTGCTAGCCTGTGGATAGTGAGATCCAGGGTTCAAGGCTATCATGCCACTGTGTTCTCCACTTGTCTGTCGTCATCATCTCATAGAGCTGATCTTGTGTGAATTTTCAAGGTTGAGCCACAAAGGGAACTGACAGGTCAAGAGGGTTAGTTAGGGGCTGTCCATAAATGATGTCACACTTAGAGGGGGGTTGTGTGTGGGGGGAGGTGGGGGGTAGATTGAAAAGTGTGACACAGCCTAAAAATCACCTAATTCCAAGACCTTAGAGTCAACTTTCCAAGACTTTATAGGCAAATTTGGCCATGCTGAAAAAGTGTTGGGAAAAGTATGATAATAAGATGGATGGATAGCCTGATAAGGCTGCATACACAAATCCACTAAAATAGTCAAAGACCTAAGGAAAAAGGAAGCCAAATTCCAGATCAAGGAGAGTCAGTACATGTATATATGCTACAAGTAGTTACGTGTAACAGCAGAGAGTGCTGTTATACTTGGAAGAGCTCCCTGTTTCTGATCAATGAGGACAGGTTTCTGCCAAGGATGCAAGATGCCTTTTGTCACATTTTCACCTGATGATTTGGCTGATCATGGCATCTAGCACCACCCTCTGACTATTTGACACTTTTTGGCAGAGTAATAGCGGATAACACTCTCAGGTCAATGATTTCTTAGATACATTTCAGATATATCATATATTTCATCCTTAAGTAGAAGTACCAGAGTCGAATCGCCATAGAAACAGTAACATAGAACAACCCATTTTTAACGAATATTACCGCAATCTGGAAAATTGTATTAGTTACCCGATAGTTGATTATGTGTTGTCTTGTTCCCAAGAGGACGTTATAAATCATGTAAAAGCCATAATCTGTTCCAAAGCTAGTGGTTTCCCTCATGTTAAAACTGAAATAATTAAAGCGGGCTTACTATTGCTTATCAGGCAAATAAGACATCTTCTAAATTGTTCGTTTCTTTTGGAATTCTTTCCAACCATGTGGAAAATAGCCAAAGTAGTCCCAATACCAAAAACTGGTAACCTGAAGAAAATGGAAATTGGAGGCCAATTTCTCTTTTGAATACGCCTAGTAAGAGTAATAGAAAAGATATTGCATATTGCATTTAAAATTCAACTCAAGACTCAAATATTCTAGCAGAAGAACTTCTGCAATTTGCTTTACACTGCTCGTAACTGAGTAACTGAGAATATTATTATTTGAATACTGTCCATTTTTGTTTGAGAGTTACAGAAGAAAATATGCTGTTGAACAAATTGTACCACCGTGGATTAAGGATAGCCTCAAAGAGATTTAGCAGACATCACAATATGCTTGAGCTATTAAATCTTTGTAAGGTTGCTGCACTCTGGAAAAGACGGGAAAAAAACCAGATGTACCAAATAATGTATCGTAACAGATATAATGTCACATGGATCGACGATGCGCCCAGAATTACCCGCTCATCGGACAAAATCAGGTGTCTTGTCAACTAAACCAGGAGTTCTACGGTTCTTAATTCTCCGTTCAACAGAGGAGTTGAATTATGGGACACACTACCATCAAATATCCAGAAGATTTCTTAATTAGATTCCTTTAAAGAAAAAATTGTAACATATCTATAGGAATCCAAAGCAGATCAATACTTCTGTCTTATTATTCATATACTTCTTCCTTATCTTCTTGTACTTAACTTAGCCAGTTGGCTATTAAACCTTTTGATTCCTGTAAAAAATCAGGCAACCTGTATAATGTATGTACCATTTTGATGTATCTGAAAAACTTGGCTATGGCAGAGATGATACTGGTTCAAAATAAGAAAAAAATGAAAAAGGATGTCGCCATAAAACTAGTAAAGCTGATGATATCAACAAAGCTAGAATGCAGTGATTTTATCCATTAAAGGTGGCACCCCACTACCCACAGGTACCCATGCCACACAACCACCCATAACCAACATGATACACTGTGTTGGATTGGTCTGACCCCAATTTGCGCCAGTACACGATGGGCAGAAACCAATCAGGGTAGGGGATACAGATTTTGTTATGACAAAATCCTATCAGATCCACTGAAAGACCGGGCACCAGGGTGCGCCTACAGGTAGCACCGGGTTACAGTCACTTGCTCAGTAGTCGCCGAGGTCAACGCCACGTCCACATAGCATTTTATCCATTATGGCCTAACCTGGAAGAAACAAAATGATATTCAAGTAATTCTAAATAATTGTTTATTCAAAGGTATGTCATTATGAAACAAGTTACCCCATGAAATACAATCCATAGTGTAAACAAAATGTTTTAAGCGGGTTATCAAAAAGTATCCAGATATCTAAGATGATATTCAATGAGATAGGGATGTTTTCCTTCTGTCATATGACGAGAGAGATGATATACATCTGGTCTCCTACGTTTTTTCCTAGGAAATCCTAAGAAGGATACATAGCACACCTCAATTGCTATCCTATACATGTATTGTCATCTTAAGGTCCTGTCATGTGAACATGTCAGTATTATGCTCTGTGTTACTTATCAAACACGTAAATATCAATGCATATACTCTCTTGATATGGATTATGTGTAATGCTTCAAAACTCTGAAATAAGATTCAACGAAATATGTCTAATTGTATAGTATACAAGTTATCTACCAATTTGATATTTTAGCTTGCCAATTAAATGTATCTGGATACAATTAATCAGTGACAGACTACAGGTTCACATTCTCGATTCTTCAGTGGTTACCTCCCATGAAAAAGAAGGCCTTTCCCTCAGTGATGATAATTTCTACTAAATTTTTTCTACCTTGAAAAGAGAGTAAACCAGACTGCACCCCACAGGGTGAGAGGGCAATACTCTCTACGAATCCAACACCAGATAGAAAAAATAGAACACTGATATACTCAGCTATAGCTTAGGAAGGGATTATCTTTAGGTTTCTCTGGAGATTGTGCTCACCCAACCAATAAAGTAAATGCTGAGCAGTTGCCAGGGGGAAATGGTCTGTTATGGGGTCAATGATTATGCACAAGGATAAATCCCCAAGTGCACCACCTGCAACTTTTGTACAGTGCCCATTTTGTGAGCAGGTTGAAATCAGAAATGTGTTTCATCAGATACTTGGAGGAGGAAGAGGCGGAGTACCCCAATGAGGAAGATGTTTATTTTGGTATTAATTCACCCTAGTAGACTAGAGTGGACTAGATTTATCCTTGATCAAAAATCCAGCATGGCATATGATTGGTTGGTCTAAAATGACAATTACTACAGTAAAGTATGAAGTATCAATAGCTTTTCAGTGATCAATGAAATCAGGAGTTTTGTCTCATGTAATATCTCCCACTAAATGAATGGTGTATTACAGTAGCTTGGTCAAAGATGTAATAACTGTTATGTTATGCTATCGCAAGAAAGAAAATAGGGGGGCAGGGGTGTTTCAGAAAGTGTGACATAATATTTTGGGGAGTTGGTATGAAATGTGTGACAAACTGTGACAGGGGTTGGGGGGGGGGGGGGGGTTCCTAAAAATGCCCTAAAAAGTGTGACATAATTTATGGACAGTCCCTTAGTTACCATTATCTCTAGACACTTGCTGGATCAACAGGACTGTCTGGACAATATAGATCAAGCTTAGCATGACAGACCATTTTAGTCCGTTCATGCAGGGATGGCATGTCATATCACATGATCAAATAATCAAATATGGATTAGGACAAAATTGGCCTGACCCTTGCTTCATACCCGTCCCTTAGAACCCTGTCACATTTGAGATGATGTAGGTTAGTTCTTGGTAATAACCATTCTGAAAAATGTTATAATGCTCTTCAATTGCCAATTTTCAAAATAGTCGCCACGGGACTTATCTGCATTGTTCATGCATCTAAAAAAAAGATTCCGAGGGGCTCCCCTAACTATTTACCAGGGTGGTGGCCTTAGTGCATTATATTCGCCAAAATAGTCGTCCACCATTACAAATGCCAGCTGTTTCCATTCACCGATCTGGCATGAGTCCTGAATTCCCGACTGCAGATCGGTGCTGAATAATTGGCTAGAGGATAATGGCTTTCATACATTTCTTGTTTAGGTTATATCTATTCTGGAGGTACATGTAATTACCAAGATAACAATATTATATTTTTAGCAGGCTCCAGGGCCGTATTGTTTGTTTGTTCTTTCATTTCCTCATAGAACTATTACAGCATGATGGTATGTTCAGTGTTGGATTGGCATATATAATGAAACTATGGCATATGTGATTATTACTCTCAATGTGCGTCTATTATATTCTGGGTAGCATGTGGGTGGGGAAGCTTAAGAAATCCAATAATGGTATTGCTATTTCTTTATGATTGATTACTATTTCTGTGACCAAGGAGTCCTTTTTGTTAACACTTTAAACTTTCCATAGCTCTCATTTACCCTGGTTTTGGAGGAGTGCAACACACCGGAGGCAGCTACCACAGCTGGTGCTGCCACCTGTTGTACCATTTATAGCGCTGGGCTACCACCACTGATTCACACCTCTGATGCTGCAATATCAGTTTACCAAATGTACTTTATGTTTTTCTTATATGTTGTCCAGAAACACCTGTAATGGATAGGGAAAGGTCCATTACAAGCCACATGCGTTCCTAGTGTCATTCATCGTTAGGCCCAAAGAGTAGAAGTATTTAATTAATTAGGGAACATTCATTATTTATTCAGGGGAGGGGTATTGGATTTTCCCAACGATTCATCAAAGATTAAGTGCCTCCACCCCTCGAGAATATATCAAAATGGAATGTCCCCCAGGAAAATACCTCAAAATGAAGCACCCTCTGCCCCCACTCGGGAATGCCTCAAAATGATGCACCCCCTGGAAAATACTCTGATATCCATCCCCTAATGCAATAGCCTTAAATAGAGTCTTTCTCATATACTCATGTATATGTATACATTAATAGTGTGGTGAGTATGGGCTTCCGGGCTGGTCGCCGGGGGATGCTGGGATGATTGGGTTAAGATCATTTTTTGTTCCGAAACTCCATGGTTGGAAACTGTATAAAAGCTCGATTGTTTGATATTTTTTTATATTTACCGTTACAATATGTATACAGTAATATTTAGTAGACAAAGACAGGTGAATTCTGGAATACAAATTTTAATGGTCTATAATCAATTCCTATAGAGGAAACCTATGAGAGTTTAGGATCTGAGTTTGTATCCCATCGAGTTTGAATCACGTAGTAATTCACAAGGCGAAGCCACATGAATTACATAGTGATTCAAACGAGATGGGATCGAGCTCTGACCCTAAACTTGAATGGGTTTATGAATTTATCTCACCCTTAACATCGACTAATGGGTTATCATTGGTGACATTATCCCCCATTGGATATTTTTCCTGAATATCTAATGGGCGTTAGATATGGGTTCCCAATGTTAAGTCTATGGAGAAAAAATACCAGGCGTGAGATAATGTAGTATACTAAACATGAATCAGTTAGCCAACCCTTGAGAAATGTGAACATCTAGGGATAGTTTAACACTTTAAGAACGGGTGCCAGTGGCCGAGCTACAGTGGATGGGCACACAGTTGTGCACGTTTAACTAAACAAATTGGACGTTAAACTACCCAAACAAACGCAGTTGTAAAAACCCATAGTTCAAGTGTTTAATCACATGATACTTTATATAAATTCTTAAGTTTATTATTTCCAGTGTTGTAGTTATATCACCATTACAGAGACCTGGTTAAAAGAGTATCACACGCCGAACCTCCTTCAAATTGATGGTCTATTTTTAACAAGGTTAGACAGAAATTATGAGGAAGAAAAGGTTGGTGGAGGTGTTGCATTATATGCAAAAAATAATATTTTACCCTATTTCACAAAAATAGATAGACACTGTGCCTCGACCCCGAAATATGAAATACTTACCTGTACGGTTACTGAACCACACAAAAAGAAGTTATTAATAATCTCTGTCTATCGCCCTCCACACAAAAATGTTAGAGCCTGTTACGACTACCTGAACACAATACTGTCAGACAATGAGTTTAATAACTATGAAATTTGGATCCAAGGGGACTTAAATATTAATGCTAATACCAGGATGAGCCCTAAGTATCGAGTTCTAAAAGCATTCTTGATCAGGAACAACCTAAAACATCTGGATACCCTAGACACTTATATATTTAATAATGGTAAAAGCAAGATCGACCATTTCTATACAAATAGCAGGCAAGTGATGAAATCTGGGAATGTAAATCACTACTTCTCGGACCATGTTGCTATATTTGCACAGCGAAAACATGCAAGGGCTAAATTGGTCAAAGAGACTGTAAAGGGTAGAAACTTTAACAAATTAAGTGAAAAGGTCATATCAGACCATATGAGAACTTATGTAAACCCTAATGATGAACGAGATTTAAACTCAGATCTGGAAACCCACATCTATACATTGCTAGACTCTGTATGCCCTATCCGTAATTACACTATTATTACAAAAGGAGGTCTAGAGCTTCCCAAATCGATAATAGACTTGATTGAACACAGAGCAACCTTACTCAAAGAATTAACTAAGAATAGACATACAGATTTCAATTCCCTACGAGAGATACAAAGGTTACGAAAAACTATAAATAAGCAAATCAGAGACCACAGAGCAAAAGAAGTGAATCAAAAACTGGAAGCAAACAAAAAAAAACCAAAAAGACTCTGGAGGACTCTTAGTGAAATATGGGAACCAGTCCCTGCAAATAGTGATGGTCAGTACAAACAATGCTCAATTGAGGAGGACCGAAATTTAACTGACACTGCTGACCGTATGAACAGTTATTTTGCTAACATAGGCCCTAGCATTTTGACTTTACTTGGTAGAGTAGAAGACGTCGCTAGCACTACATATTACGAAATACAACCTAACGTCTTACCTCCTAAGGAAGTATCAAACAATGATGTACTACAAATAATAAAGAACATGGATTCTAATAAGGCAACCAGCATGACTTGCCTTAACTCTGGACAACTAAAGCAGATTCTGTTAAGTAACCCCGGCATAATAACAAAGTTAATAAACTCAGTGCTTATAAGCTGCATCTTTCCAAAATCGCTCTTACACGGAACTATGACCCCTCTCCCTAAATCGGGAAACTTACAGGAATTCTCTAACTGGCGACCAATCACCGTTGTACCCCCTATGTCTAAAATAATTGAAAAGGCTATTCAAACACACATAATTACCCACCTAGTTAAAAATGACCTAATCTGCAGAAACCAATTTGGCTTTATGCCAGGACGATCAACCAGCCAAGCAATTTTTCAACTAGTCACAATCCTTAATAATGCCATGAATACAAGAACTGCCAGCCTATGCACTTTCGTCGACCTGCGAAAGGCATTCGACAGCGTGTGTCATACAATACTATTTAGAAAATTGCAGAGTTTCGGCCTAACCAGCGATTATAGGAGACTAATTAAATCATATTTAGAAAATCGCGCACAATCAATAAAAATGGGTAGTACTATGTCAAAAAAATTACCAATTACCTGTGGAGTCCCACAAGGCTCAGTTCTGGGCCCCACGCTTTTCATTATGTTCATGAATGATCTATTCCAAGTAATTAAAAACAGCACAGCTCTAATGTACGCTGATGATTTGGTCCTATTCTCGAAAAGCAAGAACATAAATGACTCTGTATCAGAAACCCAAGAAGACCTCAATAATATACAAAAATGGATGAGCAATAATAAACTACTTGTGAATACTAAAAAAACTGTCCAGATGTGCACCTAGTAAACTTGCTATTTCTGCAACTGCCTGTCTCGGATCCAATTACATATCAAGCACCAGTAGGTGCTGAAGTATTTTGGTCATGAGTGATTGGTCATGGTCAACTGGGCATGCCTCTAAGGCCCTGAGACACTGGGTCCCTGCTCCCTGTTCCCTGCTGCCACAAACACCGTGACGAATCCATCGTATCAGTGGGCATACCCTGGATTTTCTTTGCGATTGAGTGCGATGAATCCATCGCAAAAAGGATCATAAATCCTGCCGACGTATTTCAGCGTACCCCACGCTCAATTACCATTCATTGAATATAAATACCACATAAGACCCCTGGTGAGGAATACGATAAGTTTAATACATAATGGTGTATATACTGCCACCTGGTGATTATTATTCGAAACAAGCCTTGGTCGTATGTTACCAGAGAACTAGTTCTCTGATGTTACGAAGCTCAACTATATCGTATTGATATATTTGCAACTATCATAATTATACATTCATATACATTTATCAGACATACTGACCAATGTCTAATATTAGAAATGATGTGTACAAAAATGTTTTCATGGTTAAATAGTAAGACACTATTAGAATTCGTAAAATACCTTTCCAGAAGAAAATCAACATTGTTTAAGAAGGGAAGTAAAAAATAAACCCTTTGTGTCAATTTCGGACAGTTAAAGAATGAAGGATAAATTGATACCCCCCCCCCCCCCCCCCCCCGGTCTTCAAATGGGTTCCCATCTGTAATGGAAAGCAACGCACGCCCAATGTCGAGAATATGTTAAAGAGCGCTATAGGTGTGTTGATTGGTTCTGTCCAAAGCGAGGCCGAGTAAACCAACCCGAACGAGCGCGCGCGGGGAGAATGCTAAAGCCGATACCCACACTGGGACTTGGGGAACACGGTGCCAGCGTCACCTACTACACTTTAGGTAGGTAAACTGTTATCATCCTGTCTCATTGAAGTGCTTATGAGCTTCGCACGATCATCAAAGTGTTATCTGGTCCGCAGAGCATTCATATTAGTTTGACAGGCTGTTGTTGGTGTTTGTTTATTGGGCGCTGTCCGAGCCGGTCCGTCGCGGTCTACTGAACATATGCCAAACTACAAATCGGACAGCCGTGTTAAATGCAGCTCGGAGGTTGGCTGAATGCTATAACTGGACATAATTATTTGACGGTTACAGAAGATTCACCACGCACACTAATGAATATAGACTTGTGCTCTTGTTCCATCTTAAGGAAAAATATGTAGATGGTGACATTCATTTCAAATGATGAATGAACTCATTGTGATGTTTGCCGAGCTGTCATTCGAGAAGCCATACCCAGGTAGGCCTGCCGGGCAGCCGGGCAGGATACTCCGGAGCGGTGAGCCTTCACCCCGGTGAACGTGACTCCGTGGAATACCGCCCCATTTCACATGTTAAAACTAGAATATAGCTGTAACCAAACTACACAGTTTATAGCAGTAGTTTATATGTGCGCCAATATAAATCAAATACACATTCCACAAAAGTTAATGCAGTTAGACTTGACGATTTAGGACATTAGCAAGTTTACATAACTATCTAGTCTATATCAATTTGGGATGGTGTGTGCAGTTTTCATTGATTTTCTTGTGAGTGTCCAGATGTTAACATAATCATTATGGGCGGTGACATGAGCATATACATTGTATGTACATTATATATATTAGACCTAACGAAAATTAAACTGTTGTGTGTTTGTTATACACTGTATGCTGGTCACAGCCAATGTATTATTGCTCTACTTTGTTGATTCATATAGATTTACATTTATATATGTTCTTGGAATTGGTTGGATAATGTTGGCCACCATGTATTTTCAAAGTCTCTAAACATCTTTTACAGATATCTGAACCCCAGGTGGATTACTCATTCATCGGTGACACTAAGTCAGCAATTATGGAGAACTGTGAGCATATATCTAAATTGTGACACACTCTACAAATAATGGGGAAAAACACACATACATTATAAAAGACTTTCAGATTTTGTGAATATGTCGAATGCGAGAGGCCTTCGACGTCAAGGATCCATGTATTCCTTAATCATGAGGAATGACCGACTGGACTTACACATCATCTTCATCTGGATTTTATTCCTGCACACGGTATCCTCCCAGACCCTCCGTAACTTCCCACCACTATTCAACGCAGCCAAAGAAAGGACGCTTTCAACAACCCCATCTCAAAGTACATGTGGAGTTCCTGTGCAGAGTGCTTATTGTCGGAGTTCGACCTTTTCCAATTCCGTCTTGGAATGTCGACACGAGTTTTGTGTGCAGGAGTGTCCGAGAAGGACGTCCCTACCTGTGCATGTCCAACTTCTGGTGGCAAGGAACTACGGTGCTTGCATCACAAAAGACAGCGTTAATTTGCGCCCTGGAGCCCCAGGGGGAGATTTCTCTGCAATATTTATAGCAGGCTCATCGTGCTATCTAACCCCTCAAAATGCACCAAGTCTCGGTGCCAATGGAGCCTTTACGTTGACGTTTTGGTACTGGCAACTTAGTGGTAACACGGGGTAAGTTGTATGTTTACTCTATTTATAACATATTTAGCAAAATATGTACTTTCAGTTGTAGCCGCTAGTAACTGTGAATCCCGTTTGGCGAAGTCCCCAAATTTACCTATATATGTATATATCTACACGTAAATCTGTCTCGTATGTAATTTTCCGACCATTTATAGTAATATAGGCCTAAATTAATACTATATGCAGATTGCAATTTCTTGATTAAAGGCTATATTGAGTATTGAACCTTATTCGTAAGTCCGTCTATACCTTTCTGTATAATCCGCTCTATTCTAAGTCTTATTAACGATAGAATGGCGTGATCTGCTACCATGGTGATGAATCAATGGTCTGTCTAAGTAGATCGAGGCAATTTTCCTAATTCTCCGGAAATTGTGATTGTGTGCAGTGATGCGTGGGTGCCTGTGCATGCATGCCACCTAAAGTCCATATATCTGAAGCTACAGGTAGATGTCAATGCACACGGCGTAGAGGAATTATATCTCTATAAAAAGAATATGGTCCGTGTGAGTATTGATAAAAAGAAGGCCGCGAAGAAAATCTCTTATAAAAGGTATGTGTGTTAAGAGTGGGGATTTTCAAATACATTGTACGCTTAATCCATGATCCAGAAAAAGAGACTCCAAACACCCAAAACATTCTCAAACGTGTTTAGATAAGTTTCTTTCTCAAGGCAAGATTTGATTCCAGTTTTGTGAGAACATCACGCCAATTCTGAGTTGACCCCCACACTGAAGCCTGTTGGGGCATGTATGCAGGTTGGTCTGTGGGTCCTTCGGATCCCGCGTGCTTAACGCTAATAGTGGTGGCACCTTGAGCTTGAGTGAGTGTGTGTGGGAGGAGGGGGGGGGGTGGTGGTCAGGACGCATGGGTCACACGACCAGCCATCGGGAAGAAGTCCCGTAGCAATTACAAGTCAAAAGGCGTGCTCACACGCCTGGTCCTGAAGCCCTGCTAAAGCCACTGGCTGAATGCTTTGTTAATCACTTTATTCACATACAGTTATGGATTATATTCTTAAGATTTAAGTTGCGTTGTTTTTACTCCTGAAGTTATGCAGCTATGAACTCGTTAAGTCAAAAAGAACATGCTATTATTTTCGATTGATTATAATATTTGGATGTGTGACCAACTCCTGTAAGGTCTAAAACGATATATGCAGGCATCTGTTGGTCCGTTGCATTCTGGCTGATTAACAACTTGTTTCCAGTGCTGATTTCAGAGATGCCAGTCTCTGTTTTTAATCGTAGTTGTAGCTATAAAATGTCAATAATAAGGAAAAAAAGGAGGACTCTGAATATTCTAGCTTCTTGCTGTTCTAGAACTTAGTGGCATTTCTAAAATACCAAAACATCCAAAATAAAAATATCAGATCATGGAGAAGTTCGGCAACGGTGTGAAACATGCATTGCTATATTTCGTATTTGCTTTATCCTGACGTGTTAAATGGCGTGTGACATTGGGTATTGTTTACATGGCGCACATCGTCCTGTAGGTACATTCAAGACCCCCCTTGATCCCCAACGCGGGGAGCACTCGCCTACCTTTAGCCAGCCTCACCCACCCACAACATGGCCAAATCAATTACACCAGCCGACCCACGAGGGACAGGCCTATATCGATCACAGCGGCGTTGCCATGGGAACTGGGCACGCCATCTTTTGAGTCACGCGGAATGTAGGTCGGCGTCAGTGAGCGAGGAGCCGGGTATGCACGGCCGAGCACGCGGTCGGGCGGGCGGACGTACGCGCTTAGTAGGCAGGGTGTGTGTGTGTGGATCGCAACAGATTGCAGTGGGAAATTATATGACTTTTTGATGCCTGGATCAACTGGCCCAATGTTGGTAGAGGTAATTGTATAGGTGGTGGGGTCCCTGTTGCAGATTTATGGGTTTGGGACACTTCACTTCACTATAATATAAGCACTCAGAATACCTTTGATATTTTATAAGATTATAGGTTAATCAATAATTACGCCGATTGGAATAATAATGACAGGGCTCTCTGAAAGCTAATTGAGTAACATTCCCATGTATCTAATCAATTGATTATTTACGTTCATATTAATTACAGTTATAGATAGCGATGCATTTCTCTGAAAACCATATGGTAATTATATATCATACAGGGTACATGTACATGTATACATATAAGTGCACCTCGTTGAGCCCAAGCAGACATCATATCACTACACGTAGGCAGATGGTAAACTGAGTTGATGGTAGAAATCCTAGAGTTTCTACTCACTTTCCACCTTGTTCCATAGTGTCCACAAGGGACCGAAGCTCATCACGAATTGATAACCACCTGCTTCGCCTACACGGAATTGAACAATACTTCACACAAAGCAACTTCTGGACTCCCTGCACTCTCCAGTTTGGAGTTTGGATTGCTTTAGAAGGAAATCTTTCATGCCAGACCATCAGCTGCACCTCTTTTGTGTTGGTCTATGGTCCCTCTCGTTTGGTGTTCGATGGGGGGTAAAACTTGATGTTGATGTACAGAATTTAGTCAGTATGCATGGCCTCAGTTAACTTAACTCTAGATCGTGTTAGGGATTTCCCGTGCGTCATATTCATAATGTAATGTGCAGGCGATCACTAAAGTTGCCTTTGAAGGTCTTGAAAACAAGGAAAATCATGAGATTTGTGCTATGGTTGAGCGATTATTGCACTGCAAAGATGAGATAGCTCCATAAGTGGGCTTTTAGTTTTATGCCCTACTCTCTCTAATCCTGTCTCTGAATGAAATTTTAAACGATTTAACACATCAATATTCCATTACCACCATTTTTTCCCATATACTCCTGTGATGACAAAATTGATGGACTTCGATATAATTACACGTCTGTCTTTGAATAAAGTTCACACGGATTTAAAGCATCAATATCCCATTACGACCACACTTTTCATATACTTCTGAAATATTAAAATGGATGGGCTTCGATATAATTAGAAATAATGATACGTTTGAATTGATTATGCGCGAGGCCTTTGAGAGCGGAAGTGAAATGATTGACTGAGGCAGTACATATAATTGCTTTTACGGTTAAAACACTGGACAAATTAGATAAATCTCCATTAAGACATGCAAAGAGATAATGAGTTGCGTGACATTCATACGTTAAAAATACTATGCATGTACATACATATATATACATTATAGTTTAGAATAAGAATCTTGAAATGCACACACATACACACACACACAATTATATATATATATATATATATATATATATATATATATATATATATATATATATATATATACTCCCGGTAGTGTGTCTCCCTGTTACCCTTGGGCACTCAGTAGTGCCCAAGGCTCGTTAGAACATCAATTCCCCTTTATACTTCTACCAAGGTAAGTAATCGGGTAATTACCTATATATATATATATATATATATATATATATATATATATATATATATACAAAGACTTGAGCAAGTCTAGGTCCATACGTAAACACATCTTTAATAAAGACGTAGCCTACGCTCCTGTACTTTATGACAGCCATAATAAATATTCTGGCAGTTAAGCATTCATGTATATTAGCACCTCAGCATGCACAGTCATGTGTGCTACTTGGCGTGTTTCCGGGACAGGTCATTGAGCAGGCGCTAGTCAAGAGACTCTTTTCTGAAAGAATTAATTCTAATAATCTATACCGCCAGCTGTTGCCTCTATGTTGTAATACCTCAACCACGATGAGTATGGCTATAATTCTCCATGTGGCACAAGTGTCGCTCTAATCGAGCTTCATGATAAAGTTGGGTTTTTTTAAAGTACGGACTGATGCTTTACGTTATACTATTATAAATGCAGGTGCCTGTTTATCAGAATAAACATTTTAGTGGACATTGTAGCATAAGCAGGTAGTAATCAGTAGACCTGTGCTCTCATTGTTGGGCGTGGGCAGGCGATAGGGTGGCTCGTGGGGGGCACAGCGGGGGCCACGCCCACACGACACCCGAGTGGGCTCTAATTACCCGGGATCGGGTAACGGAATGTCGTCTGCCCTTGTCAGCACGCTGTCAAAGCGGCTACGCGTCACTTGCACCCGCGCCACAATCACCCGGTCACATTCTCCCCCCTTGAAGCTTGGCGGCCTATACCCGTCCACGGGCGGCATGCGGGAGGTGTCAATGGCCCGTGTGAAAGTCGGGTAGTGATTTTTTTACTGTGATATACACATATGTATATTGTTCAAAATAAAAATTATATCTTCAACAAATGTAGAATCTGTTTTGTATTTGAGCAAGTATTATTAAAGATAATTTTCCAAACATTTTTTTTTTTTTAAATTTTCACTGAAACTTCTACAAAGACATTCTGCCAGGTGGCATGTTTTATGTGTCTTATAATACTAGTTCGATAATTGATTTAACATACAAAACAATCTTAGCCATTAGTAGCCAATATGGTGATTAATGGAGGAAGTTAATGAGATGAGATGAATTGACCTTCATATTTGCCTAGGTCATTTCATGGCCTGTCCATACCCTTGATTTTAACAAGCTTTTTATAATAAGAGGTGCCCAGAGTCGGTCTACCAGGCCGCGGCCGCGGCCGGGTGTGTGTGGGTACAAGCGGGCGAAAAAAGATGCCCAGAGTCGGTGTCACGCCGAGGGGAGAACGTGACCGGGTGATTGTGGCGCGGGTGTAAGTGACCTATATTCGTCAAAGCACGTGTCGCCATAAAGTCTGTGACATGCTATCCAGTGACCGGTCCGAGTCGGCTGGCACACGACCAATGTGGTCTTAGTACATCCGTGGCAGTTCCCAAGAGAGGTGCACAGATATTGGGCGCGTTGGTCACACTTGTGAACTGAGTCATGGACACCAGGGTCCCGTGGCTCGGGTCAATGGGGGGTGCTTATGTAGAGAAGTGTTGACCAGGGTTACATTACGGTTATATAACTCCAGCCACACACCGAACGTTTCAATATTTCCCTTCAGGTACATTCGTGTGGCTTCATGTCACATGATCTCATAGATTCAATCCCTTTTGACTTTCCACCCCATATCCGCAAAAATATATATACATACGGACATTTTTTCACTACTTGTCAATAATATATCCAATGTTTGCCTAGACCTTAAGGTGGCAGTTATATATGGTGTATGTTTAAACGGTCAGAACCCCGTTGTGATTGATATATACATACCTTTATATTAGATGGTCACATGTCAATTAATTTATAGCCTGCAGCATAACCTTAAAACAAAACTTTCTTTTACATATTAGATCTTAATGAACAATCACACAAGATTAGGGCGTTTCATAATGCAATGAAATTTGTTTGTGGATCTTGATACCCAATTTTTAAAAGAGTCTCTCTGAAGGGTAGGCTGGATAAGCTAAAATAGCATGTTTTTACATACCACAGGTTCACCTCTCCGATAGAGATCTATAGAAACTAAAGTCAATCGATCCAATGTAACAATACGGCCATGTAGCCTCGGGCTAGTTTGTTTGTGTATTAGCAGAGGCCTTATGCTAATAGGGGTCGAGTTTGTGGCTATATATCCAGCATTGAGAAGGCTGTGAACAAGTCTGGATACATTCTGTATACAATGACCTGTGCGTCGGCTTTAGATCCGAACTCCGTTCGATACAATTAGAGTCAAGAGGATTATTAGGACTGCCATATTGACCATTCAAAAGACATTTCCGAGTGTATTCTATACTTACCAGATACTATATATTAATTAGACTATTAGTTTATGACCAGAGGTTGCAACTGTTCCCTGTTGATCGTATGGACCATCAAGAAAAGTATGATTAAAAACATGTCAATCATTGATTTAAAAATCCCAGAATTAATTGGAGATTATTTTCTGAACCATTTGATGAAAAGAGATTATGTGGTTGTTTCTCTCTTCTTTCCAATGAATTGTGTTAAATAAAATGTAAATAAAAAATATAGGGTATCCTGGCCAATAAATTGTATTACCAGTCCTATTACATCAGCACTTGTTAGCTATTTTCTTCTCTAATAGAAAGGCAATCCTAAACCTTTCAATTAGAACAATTCTGTATAATCATTCCATCACGATGAGACCCTTTTTGAACAAGGTTGACCCCATTTTTTTCTGCTCAATTTGCTTTTTAGCCTGGCCCCTAATCATGGATGATGTTGGGATCGAGACCCCAGATGCTATTTATGCATACATTAATTTCTTATAATCAATCCTGTCCTCTTGGGCCTAGTTTTATGTCAAGAGTTCCCCTATTACGTACGCGGGTCTACATCCATGCACAAATCGCACTACTTAGAAAAAGGCATCCATGCTATTAGCTTACAGAAGCAAAGGTACAAGAGTCCTTGACACAGAACAATGAAACAACCACAATGGACAGGGGCATTGGGCGTCCTTGGCGTCATTGATGATGCACAGAAATACTGGGCGTCATCTACCTCATTGATAGCAACTGCTTGAGCGACCTGGCAATCGGGGAGTGTGCATGGAGCTAAGAAATGCACAGGCAGTGGCCATATTCTCCCCATAATAATGCACAGGTACTCAGTATCCAAATGGTGCATGAGCACACTGCTGTCTCCAAGACCCAGCAGCATGCATGTTTCATGTATTCGGCACCCTGCATGGAAAGAGTCCTTGACCCAGACAAGGGGAAGGGCAATGTGCCTCACACAGGGACGTGGTATAGGAACATTGGCATTGTATCCAACATTGTTTGTGACCTGGACACTGTATTATTACATGCCTATGACAGAACTTCTATGAAATACTACCCGCTGCTAGGGTGGCAGTATAAATAATGTTCGGGCGCACTGCGCCCATAGTGAATATTCGGGCGCACTGTGGCCATAGCGAATGTATCAGGTCAACAGGTACATAAAATAAGAATAAAAATGGCATTTTTCTTGATATTTAGGTATGTAATAATAAGAAAACATAGTGACTGAGTCCGAAGGGATGCCATTCTCTGTCTTTTGATGCCATAAATACGTCCCTCCGCCTTCGGCGTCGGGACGTATTTATGGCATCAAAAGACCTCGAACGGCCATCCCTTCGGGCTCAGTAACTATGTTTTCTCTTATTCTGTTCAAATTGACATCATGTATTCAACATAGAGGTCGACTTTATAAGCAATAGGTAACCACCACTCCGGGGTCCTCCAGTTGATGGGAAGTGTATTTCGTTCGTCGATCTATAAATGAGCATGAAAGTACCTCTACCCCAGATCTCCTACTTATCTCCATTCAGCTGATGTGTTCCAGTGACAACTTACTCCAGTATTCTAGTGATACTGTTAACCATCTACATCCAAGCAGATATTTTACTTTGACACACCCCAGGACCATTCGAAATACAGCTTATCTAAGCTAAGGCTAGCCTATCCCCACAGCAACACCTTCACCACAACCACGCACACCACTTTGTGGGAGGATAGAATACACTTACAACCACAAAGCAGAGTGAGCTAACCACCGGCATATCTGTCCGGCCCAACGGTATTGGTACAAATTCTCAGGCCCCAGTTTTCGAGTTTCTGCAGACGGCTTCGAAGCTTTTATCTAGGTGCATCATGAAGATAGTAACTGTTTTGGTCGAAGAGGGGGCGATTAAGGTATCAGAGATAGAATTGCTGATTTCAGTAGAAATCCCCTTACAGATCTTGGAAAGCAGAAAAGATCGATGGCTAATCCTTATCTGTGTCATTTCCAAGCTCATCCTCTTGGGAGTGGTTATCTTAATTAACTCCCATACACTTAAAATGATTATAATAAGGTATTGTTGGCACTTGGTTGATAGAAATCTGGTTGGAATCACTCTCCATATTGTTCCATATCAGTTGACTGTCTGATCAAAAGAAATACATAGTTTTGTTTTCAAGATTACAATCAATGACCATTCTATTCACGTGACTCCATTCAACAAATGTTTGTGTTATTTAGGTCTTTTTATTGTGCCTCTCGGGGATTTGCCATTAGTATAAGAAAAAACCTAGGTCTGTCTACCTTCTTATTGTAATCTTTAAACAAGCAACCAGTTATCTGACCAAGGTCTATTGCATATGTCCCCTGGACTAGCGTTATAGTTTCACCGTTAGTTCCTCTTTCCGGTCCGAATCCAGATTGCGTTGAATTTAGAATATTTTTTTCTTCTTTAAATCGTGGATTACAATTTTGTATGTCCCGTAAATTCCCGCGTATAAGACACATCTCGTATATGAGACACACCCCGTCTTTTGAAAATCCTGGGGGTTGAGCATTTTGTGTAATACCCGCGTATGAGACGCCCCCTGACTTTGGGAAAATCCTATAAGACGCATCCCCCTCCCAGCCCACACGAACCCCCCCCCCCCCCCCCCCCCACCCCCAACCCTACCTTGTCATTTCCAGCGGAAAATATGGTTCCAGCCACATGTATTTGTTGAAAAAAGTTGGGTTCTTATATAGATAATATGTATGTATTATCATGCAATAGTGTCATAATAAAACATTAAACTTTCATATATATATATATATATATATATCCTGTGATTTGAAGAAATTTCAATTGGCCTCGGGAAAAATCTGCGTATAAGATGCACCCTGAGTTTGGGTGAATCCTATAAGATGCACAGGGGTTTGGCTCGTGTCTTATACGCGGGAATTTATGGTAATATGTTTTAGCAATTTGCCAGGTAAATCCAGGTGATATTAAGATATCACACATGATTTTGTCGCATTAAAAGATAATACATGGTTAAACTTTAGTATGAGTCGTAGGGAAATATACGTTGTATATTTGTATTTCGCCTATTAGCATATAGGGCAGATAGGTAATGTTCACTGGGTGCTGCATGCCCCCCCCCCCCCCCCCAAGTAGATGTTCTCTACTGTAGGAGGTGAAAATGAAGGTGTTCTTCACTACTGAAGATGCGGTGAGTGGGTGATAATAGGCCACTTTCACAACATTAGCTTACATATATGTATAAAGCCTTTCAGTCAGTTTAGTAAAGGGCTGGTTCCACCAACACGATAGATTTCTCGCTGTATATCTCGATATATCTTGTATATCTTAAGGGCTGATTCCACCAACCAGATGGATTTGCCGTGGTATATCTTGGAATGTTTTATAGTGTCTTACTGTGTCGCGATGTGTAGTACCTCTGTGATAGATCAAGTATTCGCACGGTCACCGGTAGGGTGTGGCGGGACTGCCCTTGTCTCGGCGCCACCTACAGGACACTACCCATTGGAAGATAGCATATCCAATGACATGATACTATTGAATCTTACTGTATTATTATTGTTCCGTACAGGACCCAATGAAATGACCCTGTTGATATTGTGTATTATATAAGCCTGTGCTGAATCCGAAATAAATCAGACTTAGATAGAACGCACGTGTGGACCTTCATATCTTGATACATTACACCTCCACTGTCTCAAAACGTAGCACGCGATGTCGTGTGTCTATTTTGGTGCTCCACCACCACGACACCTCAAGACAGTTTGCGACAAATAGGCATGCGATTATTCAATCCTAGCCCGATCTAGCAAGACAACCAAATCGGGCCGAATCTTGCTATATCGTGTGTATTGGTGGAATTACCACTTAACAGTGTCGCAATATGTCATACCTCCTTTGTCGCGATACATCAGGTGTGACACCTCAAGATCTATAGCCAACATATCGCAGCATACAGCAATCTATTACGACAAGAATGTGGCACGGGTGCTTGATCAGACCGATGCATTATGGCAAATATGCACGCGATTATTCAAGACCTAGCAAGATTTAGCAAGGCAATCAAATTGTGACTAATCTCGCTATATCTTGTGTGTTGGTAGAACCAGCACTTTAAGTCAGTTGAATTTGGTAAGAACAAAGCTCCACACTACAGCTTCTGTTCCCCCATGGGGGTGCCATCTTGCAGGTGCTAATGTTGGTCATCTGGTGACTGCTGCGCATGAACTGATGATGGCTGTGTTCCCCATAGCAGTAAGCTCATATGTGATTTGTTATATCATAAGAAAATAAACACGGAAAGATAGTGCAGGGTGAAACCTATAGTTCCAGCTGAACTGCTGCATCTTTTATGGGCCCATCAACCTCCCATTAGCCCCAACTGCAATGAATTAGCTGCCACAACAAAACTGCTGTGTCACATTGACGAAACTCGATTGTCACTATGCCTGTGGCGCCACAAATGAAAAACTGATATTGTGTATGAGGGTGAAGGTAAAAAGGCCCGGTCCCACTGAAGCGACGTGATCGTCGTACATGTTTTATGGTTCCATGAACGCCCCATTGGCGGTATTTATGACCCCATCGCACGCAATTGCAAGAACGATCCAGAGTTAGACCCACTGATGCGATCGATTTGTCACAATGTTTATGTGTAGGTTTAATGTACACATATATACAGGTCAGGATGTGCACTAATATTATATAAGGTTAAGGTTGAAAATGTGTCTGAGGCTTGTTCTGAGGTTGAAGGTTAAGACATCTTTGAGGTTAAGGCTGGGTTTGTGGTTGACAATGATGATGTATTTGAGGGTGAGATTGTGGGGGTTTCTGAAGTTAAGAATGTGTCTGATGTACAGAATGAAAATCGGGGTGGGATGGGCCTTAGAATAAGGATGCGAATGGTCGAGTCTAAAGTCTATAAGACACCGAAATTGGTTCCCCGTTCATCCCGACCATCGGCTCGGTGAGAGTCGGGAATAAAATGTCGGTGTCGGTGACGTAGCCACGCAGAAAGTGCCAGTATTAAAACCCCCAAATATAATAGTTACACACATTTCTTCGAGATAAAGAGAACACATTTCTACATGTATTATATAGACATGTGTATAATGCCTGCAGTAATAGCTGTCAAGTACTTGGGAAAATTGCATCAAACCTCCGCGATGATCATGTTCATTGTTGGATGCTGGTATTGTGCGCCGTAGCAATAGCCAGGGCCATATGGCGGCGAGGTCAAAATTATGAAATGAGGGTGACAGACCAGCGAGAAACATAGCGGCACGGCGAAAATCATATTACAAACCAAGCAACCCCGACCCCTCTGCTCCAACTTTATCCAACGTAATGTATCCTACGATATTTATTGCCGATGTCCGTATTCTATCACCTTGCGACGATCGAACTGCAATAAGTTGCTGCAGTTGGGCCCTGGTCTTATTAGAAACGAAGAAAAACGCACATATTGAAATAGATATATGAAAGCCACAAAGGTTCAACTATTTTCAGTTATTGCACATCAAACGTGAACATACCCCATGTTGTGATGAATAGTTCTTATTGAAACACACAATATAATGAATCTCAATGAATACAGGTGAATACATTTTGCGGAAATGTAGCAAAACTGTCCAGGTTTAGACATTGGGTCACTAAATCGTGCTGACCTTAAAAAAATGAGTTTTTAATCTTCATCTTACTATTTCTGTATCTAATTAGAAACATATGTGCAGTAATTTCTTCATGTTGCAGGACGGTTCTTGAGAAATGGAGTTTGACCGGGGAGGTGGTACTTCGAGTCCAGGTGAGTCAGTCAGCTCTGACCATCTTCTACCGAACCGCAGCCGGCGAGCAGCAACTCTCCTTCCCCGACTCGCTGCCCGCTGAGACATGGACCTACCTCGCCATTCAGGTAAATGTCTAATCACTATGCTAACACTCGAAAATGAACTCAGTCCAGTGAAGAAGTAGCACCATTTCATTAGCATCTGAAGGTGATCAACCTGAGGAATGAAACGTTTGTGTGGTTGTGGTTAGGCAATTAGTAAGGCGGATGCACTGAAGGTTAAGAAATGTTATCAATATTTTGATGTGTGCCCGAGTAACCGGCATGCTGCTATCCATCCTTCATCCCACCTCATCAACTTAGCCGATTACCTGTATAGGCACAGTTCGACACTGGCAAACTTCGCCTTTCCAGGCAAACTGGCATCGTGCACAATGTATTATTCTTTGTGCATTAAAACGAAAGGATTATGTTAGATTTCATTCTAACAGAAATAAGAAAACGGATAGGGGCCATCTATAAAGTACGCACACAGAATTTTTTTTAATTTGGACCCCCGCCCCCTCCCAATCGCAATAGAACAAAGAACGAGCATATGGACAATTTCCAAAATCTTTGACCCCCTCAGTGCGTATATACTTTATGAATGGCCCCATTTGCAATCGTGTCTCTTTTGTGTTTTAATTAGTGTCGCTCATTTTAAAACAAGTAGGCCTACCTGCTAGATAAAGCAGTGTTTTGCATATTTGCAATAGGATTTGTTCATATATGATGATCAACAAAAGGTCACCTGAAATCTGTTGATCCAGGAAGATCTTTTTATGGACATTCTTTGCCATATATATATATAACTCTAAAATAGAGTATAACGCTCATAAAATATACTGTACATAATTCTGGAAAGACTTTTGTCTCAGTTATTCTACCTTCACAAAATTAAACCCTGCCAGTATAAAAGTTCCTTTGCCATTTGTGTCTACCTTTGTATGCCAGTCTTAGGAGTGGAGAGCTGTCATCAGTAATCATTTGGCATTATAGCCATTTTCAATTGTTCATCGTCATAACCAAAGCAACATTTATTGCTAATGTGAAATGCATGTGTTTCTGGTTCAGGCATGTATCTTCTAATATTTCTCAGTTTCTCTAACAATCAATTTTGTTAAGTTTTCGGTGCTACGAAATAGATTGCATTAAATGTGTCTGGTGTTGGGAGTCCCTCCTACTATTTCACAGAAATCTAGGAAAATATAGTGATCGTGCAGGCTATCGTAGCTAATTGCGCTGTATATATTGCTAATATTTAAAGTTCAAACTCGATGTATTGAATAGAATAGTAATGTGAGAGGCGCATACATCTTGTTCACGTATACGCTTTCTGCCAACACAGATGTCGGTGAGTCATTTCCCTTTCAGCAGTCATCTATTGGAAATTTTAGTTGTAACTCCTAGCTGTCTCGCGTCCTTTTCATGGATGGACCTAGCAGATTAACAAGTATAAAAACTAACCTCAATTCTTCCTCTGAAATGATAAGAGACTTAGAGGATTGTTAAGATACTGTCTGTGTTTTGGATTTTCACATATGGTTAAGCTGTATTTTCCTTTAATTTTAAGCAACACAGGTAGCATAACATAAACCAAATCAATGAAATTCGTGTGATATATAGACAGTGCCTTGTATGGCCATATCGACTTATATAACCTATTATATAATCTTTCAGACAATATCATCTATAATATCTGTTGAAGGTCCATCCATCGCTGAACCTCCCTATTTGAATACATACTGGTGTGAATTTTAATATGTTGCGTTCCCCTGTAGTGGGACGGTTTTAATCTGCCTCACTCTCCAAGTAGGCTTGTTCATACTCCACAAAGTTTAGAGGGAGTGGCTTTGAATCCTCTGCTCTTGGAGTGTGTGTGCAGTAATGATCCACGTGTTATGGTACAGCTTTGTGTCATTCTAGTACAATTCCTCCCCCATCCCTATGAATGGACACTCATGTTCAAGGAATATATAATTTATATCAAAGGAGATAGATAATGTACTCACTATTTGAATTAGGATGCATTCAAATAAACGGTCCATTCATGTACCACAAATTGAAGTCAATGTTAGTTAAAAAGCTCACTATGAAATCCAGTTTAAAAAAAACCACAGTAGCGAATATTATGTGTTCGATAATTCTCACGACCAGTCTTCTATCATATTACTAGTTATCCCTCACTGTCATAGACAGTAGTACACGTACAATGCACGTAAAGTCTCTGTCAGTTATGCCATTACATTACCATCATAAAGATGGGGGTGGTACAGTTATGAATTATGTTGATATTCTCCTGTGGTTCAAGTAATTTAAGCGTGAAAGTAAGTTGATCAAAACGATTAAGGTTGTCAGAAACAAACTGTTCATCGGAAAATATCCATACCACTAGTACCTAGGACATTTTGAAATGAAAAAAAGGGAAGACATACATACATGTTCAAACATGATGTTAAATACTAATGTAAAGAATGTCTCTGACATGCATATAAATTAGTTTTTATAATAGCTGGAATGAACAGAACTTGGTATTTATCTTAGTATTTAAGAAGCTCTTCCTCTTTTAAGGAATAAGGAAATGTGTGATCAGGAAAATATACCGATAGTCGTTACCTGAGTATTTACACCATACTATTGAATCTCATTTCCAATATATTATACAAAATTTCCAAACGATATAAAAATCTAATGTCCCTGGTCTTTGTCTCTCCCCGGTGTTAATTTTATCCTCCATTCACAATTTTTTCTCATTTCAACCGTACAGAATCCTTGTAGGTACAAAATGGCTTGTGTATCTAGGAATCTCTTTCCCCCTTACGTTCAAAATTCGTTACCAATTATGGATGTTGATATTGTTGTTAAAGCTGAACCAAAATATTGTACTGCGTTTCCGGTTTTGGTAGCTTAGATAAAGTTTCCTACTGATTTCCCGTCCGTAGCTTTGCCAACCATTGCATTTTTTAATATGTTAGTCAATATCAACGTTACAATTTGCTTCGTTACTCTTTTACTATTCTACTCACATGAAATGCATTTACTTCTCATATATATGTAGTAAGACATAACGTCAACATTATATGCCGACCGTTGCAGGAAATATACATGTTCTTTTTTTTACAGTGGACAGGAGAATCTAATAAGCTGACCCCTAGGAAATATCTCTTGAATTAGAAAGATGTCATTCATTGTGTTACAAATGGCTGGTTCCTCCACTGGTGTGATTTTATGACACTACCACATTGTAAGTCTAACGGATACGATTTGCTTTGTGCCAGGTATATGACCGGACGTTGAGCTACTTCGTCGACGACTCGGGGCTGGGATTCGCCCCACGTGGCACGCAGTCTCTCACTGGACGCCTGGTAGATTCCAACGGATACATGCGCATAGGTCAGACGCAAGAAGGTCTGTGTAGTCTCTATAACTCGATAAATGCCATCTTCATCTAATTTTCCTTTTAAGAAGTACCAACACTTAGGAGATGATTAAAGTACTAACCCCGTCGCCAGCCAATGACTGGGTGGTAGTCGCCGGTTAAATCTTAGAATGGCTGGTAGTATAATATAAAGATGTTGGCAGTTAGGTCCACTATTTTATTTCTATTAAGCCAACTAACATACATTAAAAGAATCTAGCAAGACACAGGTGTCGCTCAGATTGTTTTAGTGATGTGTGGTTTGTGATATGCAGTCAGTCACAACATGGACAATGTACAATGTCCATGGTCACAGTGACTGGCTTAATGAAATCAGGGACCTGTTTCACTAGTTTCGTGACATGACTGTGACACCATACAGACATTGGGGTTGTCTAGTTTCGTGACAACACAAGTAGCTGTCCTTAGGAAAAGACAGACCTCAGACATAAGAATTAGACAAATCTACACATCATGGACCTGTTTCACTAGTTTCGTGACAAAAGTGGCACCAACAGTGCAAGCAAGAACGGACAAATTGAAGTCTAATGTCTAGTTCTTATGAAACCGGACAAACCGGACACGCCATCTAGACATGTCACGAAACCAGTGAAACAGGTCCCAGGTCTCTGCAGGAGTCATTAAGGCGTCAATGATCCCTGCATCTAACCCATTGCGCGAATAATTTTTCTCCTCTTTTCTTTCCGTATTCGAGTGGTCGTATCAGATACATGGTATTTGTCCGCTCTCAATATACATCACCCTTCACTCCTTGCTCTTCTCCCCGTGCGCTCAACCCCATTCCTCATGTTCTTTCTCCTTGCCGATTCATTTGATTGTTTAAAGAGTAATAATTGTTACAGTGCCGATCAATTTTCGGCATGCATCAAGTAAGCAATGAAACTTAAAATTTTATTTTCATAACATAGGCGCTGATCAGTTCCTAGGCCGACTTGAAGATGTTAGATTTTACGTGGTTACCTTAACAAACAGGTAAGTTATGGCTAAATCATATGCATGGATACATCTATACTAAAATATCCATAGAATTGTTTTCTACGTAATCTCGCCGATTGGGTGTGTACTCGTCCTGCTTGAAATACCACCTTTGACCTTGGTGTTGGTTTGGTAGAAAATAAACGTTAATATGGACTATAGTTGTAGCAGCCAACTTTAAGTACATTTCCTAAGAACTTTACTTTTATCTGTAATTCATCATGAAAGTTGTGAAACGGCGTCATTAGAATATTTTATATTTATACTATATATCACAGCATTTTATTTTCAAGCTGTATCTATATTGCCTATTTGTTAACAGGGTGTTTCTAGTCTAAATATATAATGAATAAAGTATATCCGACTGTCCCAGAACACGACTCTGGCAAAATAAATCTTAGTGTAGTTGTCCAGCTTTATGTAACGCATGCCGGATTAGCTCATAGTAGTGGATGTACTGCTTACTGGGGCCATGATCACTGCTGTGAGACTTGGGCAAACTGGCATGCACGGGGATCAACATCTAACTCCCTGGAGCAAAGCACCAAGCAGATCCTAATATCAACTTTCTAGCAAGGTATCTGCTAGGTGATTTTGGGTGTCGAGATAATGAGGGTAAAAGTTTTCTGCAAGCTTAGTCTTAGGAGAACACCTGCTCTGTCCATGATTTGACATAATGTCTGTTCGCCTGAGTGGAAGTAACCTCCGGAACGAACTTCGATACATCAGACTTGAATATGTGTGGACTGGGGGCATGAATGATTAAATCATGTCCTCGAGAGTGCCATTAATATATTGTTATATGTTGATATTGTTTTGAAATTCACACATACATAATCGAACAAACATGGCAAACAGAATATATAGTGGACTATTATGACATGATTACGATTGTGATAGGTCAAATTCCTACATGTGTACATATAGAATGTTGCCGTGACCATCACTTGTGTGATTTGAAGACTGTAATGGTTGTACTCAGGCACTTATAAATTCAAACTCATATCTTTTCCAAAATAGCATTTTAGAGAAATGGAATCCAAAAACCTGGAAACTAAACGGCGTATAACTTGAAGCCGAACCTAATTAATCTAGATAAATTGCATTTAAACTTTGTATAAGCTGTATACAGAACACACCCTAATGTGGTGACCTTGACACCCGTCATCCAGGGAGGTGGTCGAGGTGTTTCGTGGATCGCTACCGGAAGTGCGCATTCAGACTTCCTGTCGGTGCCCGCCGACACATCCTCGCGTGCGCCCTCTGCACACGCGGTACTGTATCCGGAACGGCGTCCCTGACAATACGGGCGACGAGGTGCTCCGCCTCTCCAACTACTCACACCCCTTACAGTACCTCAACGACGGCGACTTCAACAGCTACTGGGTGTCTGCCTTTCTCGATGACGTCACCATCCAGGTGGACTTGGGAGATGTGTTCCAGGTACGGGTATTTGGTCGCTATCAAATGAAGAAACCAGACGGGGATAGTGATGCCTGTAATATGCAGTGAAAAAACTTTTTGCAAAATCAGACGGATTTCATGATGATCAATTTTTGCAAAATCATCGTTTACTAAGTATAAACATGTACATGTACAGGTATACCCAGGAGATTAAATAGAAATGTCATACACAAATATTTTGCTTAAATAATAAACATATATTCGTTTACCTAGGTAAGACTTTTTCTTAGATGAAATAAAGCGTGTTCTAACTGCACTCAATTGTGGATAATAATTAAAAAGTAATAGATTTTCGAGAGTTTTCTTGAGTAAATGGATGAGTCATTCATAAAAGTTAATTTTTCTCAGTAGTTCTTGGCTTCACATTATTCATCAATTGAATTTGAAAATCATATTACATCTGATTTGTCTGTCTACATAAAATAAATACAAATACATACTTGAATTTTCCAGGTGTTCTATGTGGTTCTGCAGTTCTACAGCCCGCAACCCACTGTCGTAACGATAGAGCGCAGAAAGGACACAGACTCCCTGTGGGAACGTTGGCAGCTTTATGCCGACGACTGTGTGAAGGCCTTTGGTGTTCGAAACAACGGCGCCCTGGAACAACCTAATTCCGTTAACTGTATTCAATTTGGCGCGTAAGTTCATGATTCATTATTCTGACACATTTCTGTGGGTGTATGTTTCCCGTTTTGGTACGGTTTCAGCATGTAGATGACAATGGACTCTTTTATGTATGGTAACAGAATTAGTAGAAACTGAACGAGAGTTAGACTTGTCAGTGTTTATGCCACGATGGGAAGGTCGTGTATTACTACGCGAAGCGTTAGCTGAGCGTAGTGAGGAACATACCTGACCAGAGTGGCATAGACACTAACAAGTCTAACTCGAGTTCGGTTTCGTATTTATCCTACCCCGTTTCTACGCTTTTGGATGACTAAAATATAAATATCGATTAAAGGACCAACCGAAGTCCAACCGGAACTTCTTTCGGGGCAGCTTACAATCTGGTCGCTGATTGGTCGATTCACGGACTTATATCTATGGATAGGAAACGCGGGCCATTCCCGTGTTTGTTCAACGATCTGTTGGACTCGGCTACGCTTGAGTGCGTTTCGCGGGTATAGCGCTAATTTCCGTATGATCCGCTAGGAAAAATTCGGCGATGGTTCCATTTTAAGCCACCAGGGTTGAAAGTGGCGCTGCTGATGTTTTTTGTTTGTTTATTTTTAATTGAGGAAGCTCTTTCTTTATTTCACTTGTAATACATACATTCATTCTTTCCTGAGTGTATAATCATGACTTACGTTCCTAAGGTGTTTATTTGTAATCCTTTATTTTATTTAAAAAGTCAAAGTTTCAAAAATGTTCCCTGTCAACCAGGCCTTGCTTAATTAAGTATTTAGCTGTCTTCCCCAATGTGCAACCTACTCAGAACAGTTCAAATTATATTCCTACCCCTTCTGGGAGTTTCCAAACAATTGGCAGAGTTTTGGTGACTTAAGATGATGGCGCCACTGAAAAATGACTGATTTTGGAGGGTTCACCGGTGAAAAGTCCAAGTTTCAAAAATGTTCCCTCTCACCCAGGCCTTGCTTAAGTATTTAGCTGTCTTCCCCAATGTGAAACCTACTCAGAACAGTTCAAATTATATTCCTAGCTCTTCTGGGAGTTTACAAACAATTGGCAGAGTTTGGGTGACTTTAGATGATGGTGCCACTGAGAAATGACTGATTTTGGAGGGTTTGACTGTGAAAAGTCAAAGTTTCAAAAATGTTCCCTGTCAACCAGGCCTTGCTTAAGTATTTAGCTGTCTTCCCCAATGTGGAACCTACTCAGAACAGTTCAAATTATATTCCTAGCCCTTCTGGGAGTTTCCAAACAATTGGCAGAGTTTTGGTGACTTAAGATGATGGCGCCACTGAAAAATGACTGATTTTGGAGGGTTCACCGGTGAAAAGTCCAAGTTTCAAAAATGTTCCCTGTCACCCAGGCCTTGCTTAAGTATTTAGCTGTCTTCCCCAATGTGAAACCTACTCAGAACAGTTCAAATTATATTCCTAGCTCTTCTGGGAGTTTACAAACAATTGGCAGAGTTTGGGTGACTTTAGATGATGGTGCCACTGAGAAATGACTGATTTTGGAGGGTTTGACTGTGAAAAGTCAAAGTTTCAAAAATGTTCCCTGTCAACCAGGCCTTGCTTAAGTATTTAGCTGTCTTCCCCAATGTGCAACCTACTCAGAACAATTCAAATTATATTCCTAGCCCTTCTGGGAGTTTCCAAACAATTGGCAGAGTTTGGGTGACTTTAGATGATGGCGCCACTGAGAAATGACTGATTTTGGGGGGTTCACCTGTGAAAAGTCAAAGTTTCAAAAATGTTCCCTGTCAACCAGGCCTTGCTTAAGTATTTAGCTGTCTTCCCCAATGTGAAACCTACTCAGAACAGTTCAAATTATATTCCTACCCCTTCTGGGAGTTTACAAACAATTGGCAGAGTTTGGGTGACTTTAGATGATGGCGCCACTGAGAAATGACTGATTTTGGAGGGTTTGACTGTGAAAAGTCAAAGTTTCAAAAATGTTCCCTGTCAACCAGGCCTTGCTTAAGTATTTAGCTGTCTTCCCCAATGTGAAACCTACTCAGAAAAATTCAAATTATATTCCTAGCCCTTCTGGGAGTTTCCAAACAATTGGCAGAGTTTGGGTGACTTTAGATGATGGCGCCACTGAGAAATGACTGATTTTGGAGGATTTGACTGTGAAAAGTCAAAGTTTCAAAAATGTTCCCTTTCAACCAGGCCTTGCTCAAGTATTTAGCTGTCTTCCCCAATGTGCAACCTACTCAGAACAGTTCAAATTATATTCCTAGCCCTTCTGTGAGTTTCCAAACAATTGGCAGAGTTTGGGTGACTTTAGATGATGGCGCCACTGAGAAATGACTGATTTTGGGGGGTTCACCTGTGAAAAGTCAAAGTTTCAAAAATGTTCCCTGTCAACCAGGCCTTGCTTAAGTATTTAGCTGTCTTCCCCAATGTGGAACCTACTCAGAACAGTTCAAATTACATTCCTAGCCCTTCTGGGAGTTTCCAAACAATTGGCAGAGTTTGGGTGACTTTAGATGATGGCGCCACTGAGAAATGACTGATTTTGGGGGGTTCACCTGTGAAAAGTCAAAGTTTCAAAAATGTTCCCTGTCAACCAGGCCTTGCTTAAGTATTTAGCTGTCTTCCCCAATGTGGAACCTACTCAGAACAGTTCAAATTACATTCCTAGCCCTTCTGGGAGTTTCCAAACAATTGGCAGAGTTTGGGTGACTTTATATGATGGCGCCACTGAGAAATGACTGATTTTGGAGGGTTTGACTGTGAAAAGTCAAAGTTTCAAAAATGTTCCCTGTCAACCAGGCCTTGCTTAAGTATTTAGCTGTCTTCCCCAATGTGCAACCTACTCTGAACAGTTCAAATTATATTCCTAGCCCTTCTGGGAGTTTCCAAACAATTGGCAGAGTTTGGGTGACTTTAGATGATGGCGCCACTGAGAAATGACTGATTTTGGAGGGTTTGACTTTGAAAAGTCAAAGTTTCAAAACTGTTCCCTGTCAACCAGGCCTTGCTTAAGTATTTAGCTGTCTTCCCCAATGTGCAACCTACTCAGAACAGTTCAAATTATATTCCTAGCCCTTCTGGGAGTTTCCAAACAATTGGCAGAGTTTGGGTGACTTTAGATGATGGCGCCACTGAGAAATGACTGATTTTGGAGGGTTTGACTGTGAAAAGTCAAAGTTTCAAAAATGTTCCCTGTCAACCAGGCCTTGCTTAAGTATTTAGCTGTCTTCCCCAATGTGAAACCTACTCAGAAAAATTCAAATTATATTCCTAGCCCTTCTGGGAGTTTCCAAACAATTGGCAGAGTTTGGGTGACTTTAGATGATGGCGCCACTGAGAAATGACTGATTTTGGAGGATTTGACTGTGAAAAGTCAAAGTTTCAAAAATGTTCCCTGTCAACCAGGCCTTGCTCAAGTATTTAGCTGTCTTCCCCAATGTGCAACCTACTCAGAACAGTTCAAATTATATTCCTAGCCCTTCTGGGAGTTTCCAAACAATTGGCAGAGTTTGGGTGACTTTAGATGATGGCGCCACTGAGAAATGACTGATTTTGGGGGGTTCACCTGTGAAAAGTCAAAGTTTCAAAAATGTTCCCTGTCAACCAGGCCTTGCTTAAGTATTTAGCTGTCTTCCCCAATGTGGAACCTACTCAGAACAGTTCAAATTACATTCCTAGCCCTTCTGGGAGTTTCCAAACAATTGGCAGAGTTTGGGTGACTTTAGATGATGGCGCCACTGAGAAATGACTGATTTTGGGGGGTTCACCTGTGAAAAGTCAAAGTTTCAAAAATGTTCCCTGTCAACCAGGCCTTGCTTAAGTATTTAGCTGTCTTCCCCAATGTGGAACCTACTCAGAACAGTTCAAATTACATTCCTAGCCCTTCTGGGAGTTTCCAAACAATTGGCAGAGTTTGGGTGACTTTAGATGATGGCGCCACTGAGAAATGACTGATTTTGGAGGGTTTGACTGTGAAAAGTCAAAGTTTCAAAAATGTTCCCTGTCAACCAGGCCTTGCTTAAGTATTTAGCTGTCTTCCCCAATGTGCAACCTACTCTGAACAGTTCAAATTATATTCCTAGCCCTTCTGGGAGTTTCCAAACAATTGGCAGAGTTTGGGTGACTTTAGATGATGGCGCCACTGAGAAATGACTGATTTTGGAGGGTTTGACTTTGAAAAGTCAAAGTTTCAAAACTGTTCCCTGTCAACCAGGCCTTGCTTAAGTATTTAGCTGTCTTCCCCAATGTGCAACCTACTCAGAACAGTTCAAATTATATTCCTAGCCCTTCTGGGAGAGTCCAAATAATTGGCAGAGTTTGGGTGACTTTAGATGATGGCGCCACTGAGAAATGACTGATTTTGGGGGGTTCACCTGTGAAAAGTCAAAGTTTCAAAAATGTTCCCTGTCAACCAGGCCTTGCTTAAGTATTTAGCTGTCTTCCCCAATGTGCAACCTACTCAGAACAGTTCAAATTATATTCCTAGCCCTTCTGGGAGAGTCCAAACAATTGGCAGAGTTTGGGTGACTTTAGATGATGGCGCCACTGAGAAATGACTGATTTTGGGGGGTTCACCTGTGAAAAGTCAAAGTTTCAAAAATGTTCCCTGTCAACCAGGCCTTGCTTAAGTATTTAGCTGTCTTCCCCAATGTGCAACCTACTCAGAACAGTTCAAATCATATTCCTACCCCTTCTGGGAGTTTCCAAACATTTGGCAGAGTTTGGGTGACTTTAGATGATGGCGCCACTGAGAAATGACTGATTTTGGAGGGTTTGACTGTGAAAAGTCAACGTTTCAAAAATGTTCCCTGTCAACCAGGCCTTGCTTAAGTATTTAGCTGTCTTCCCCAATGTGCAACCTACTCAGAACAGTTCAAATCATATTCCTAGCCCTTCTGGGAGTTTCCAAACAATTGGCAGAGTTTGGGTGACTTTAGATGATGGCGCCACTGAGAAATGACTGATTTTGGAGGGTTTAACTGTGAAAAGTCAAAGTTTCAAAACTGTTCCCTGTCAACCAGGCCTTGCTTAAGTATTTAGCTGTCTTCCCCAATGTGCAACCTACTCAGAACAGTTCAAATTATATTCCTAGCCCTTCTGGGAGTTTCCAAACAATTGGCAGAGTTTGGGTGACTTTAGATGATGGCGCCACTGAGAAATGACTGATTTTGGAGGGTTTGACTGTGAAAAGTCAAAGTTTCAAAAATGTTCCCTGTCAACCAGGCCTTGCTTAAGTATTTAGCTGTCTTCCCCAATGTGAAACCTACTCAGAACAGTTCAAATTATATTCCTAGCCCTTCTGGGAGAGTCCAAACAATTGGCAGAGTTTGGGTGACTTTAGATGATGGCGCCACTGAGAAATGACTGATTTTGGGGGGTTCACCTGTGAAAAGTCAAAGTTTCAAAAATGTTCCCTGTCAACCAGGCCTTGCTTAAGTATTTAGCTGTCTTCCCCAATGTGCAACCTACTCAGAACAGTTCAAATTATATTCCTAGCCCTTCTGGGAGAGTCCAAACAATTGGCAGAGTTTGGGTGACTTTAGATGATGGCGCCACTGAGAAATGACTGATTTTGGGGGGTTCACCTGTGAAAAGTCAAAGTTTCAAAAATGTTCCCTGTCAACCAGGCCTTGCTTAAGTATTTAGCTGTCTTCCCCAATGTGAAACCTACTCAGAACAGTTCAAATTATATTCCTACCCCTTCTGGGAGTTTACAAACAATTGGCAGAGTTTGGGTGACTTTAGATGATGGCGCCACTGAGAAATGACTGATTTTGGAGGGTTTGACTGTGAAAAGTCAAAGTTTCAAAAATGTTCCCTGTCAACCAGGCCTTGCTTAAGTATTTAAGGGTGATTTTGGTCATGGTACCCCTCAGAAATCACCCATTTTCTAAAAGTCACCCTTGAAAACTCCAAAATTTGAAAATATTCCCAATCTAACAGGACTAATCAAACCATTTAGCTGTGTTCCGAATTAGAAAACTACTCAGAATAGTTGGAATTACAGTTCTATGCCTTCTGATGGTTAAAACTACCTGCTGCTACTGTGGTGCCGCCCTGGTGGCAAAAACGGGAACTCGAGAACAATAGCGAGTCATAGATAGATAAGCCAGCAGGCCTGGGTTGCCAATCCAGGTCATCCAAGTCCGTGGTCGATTTATGTATGCCCCTAGAGGCATAAATCGCACTTTATGTCATGGCATGCCGCATAAAATTTGCCTATGTTATGCGTATGGACCGTTTTTATTAGGGGTAGGATAAAGTATACGAGTAGAAATACTGATGGGTTACAGGCTGTCTTCAGAGATGGGTGATTCGCCGCCCGAGTGAGGCCGAGGCTCTGATCTCACTTATGGTGTTGGCTGGGTTCCGCCTGTGTACGCCGCTGGCTACCTAACATAACCGGTATATCTCCGCCGAGCCCCCTAGCGGATACCCCGGGAACCAGCGTAACTTATGGTCTTGTGTCTTGACCGGATAACTATAGGTTGCCATAGTGTCCGTCAATTATCCGCCAATTAGAATTTAGCGTCCTATTAACTCAGACACGAGAAATTGGACTTCAAAATTTATGAAATTGAGACGGTTGAATATGATAATGTATCTGATTTCTCACTGCAGACACTTTTGTCCTTCTTACCTAGCAGTGGTAGATTTACTGCCAAAGGAATTGGTAGAAACCGAACGAGAGTTAGACTTGACAATGTTTATGCCACGACGGGAAGGTCGTGTATTACTACATGAGGCGTAGCCGAGTGTAGTGAGGAGCAGACCTGACCAGAGTGGCATAGACACTGACAAGTCAAACTCGAGTTCGGTTTCGTATTTATCCTACCCCATCTATGCTTTTGTATTACTGTTAAAAAGATAAATATTAAGTCAACGACCAACAGAACCTTTTTCATAGTAGCTGACATCCTGCTCTCTGATTGGTCAATATTGTTATTACTCTAGTGGCATAAAAAACACTTTATCTCACGGCCTGCCACATAAAATTTCCCTATGTTAAGTCTATGGCGGTTTTTTATTAGGGGTAGGATAAAGACCAATCCTTCTCATACCATGTCTATGTGGTGTGGGAAGTAAAGGAACTCTCACCTCGGTAAATGTGTAGGGGTGAGATTTCTACCTACATTCATCTCATAGATTCAGTCAAACCCAAAGTAAGTTAAATTGGATGTTGAACTACCCTAACAAACAAACAAGGTGCCATGGTGCTTGATGTCGGGGATAATGGTGACATCCTGGGGGATCCTTTCCTCATGCTTCGGGTTAAGTAGCGGTTGGCTGTTTGTCAATTACTCGCCAATTAAAATAATCCCCCAATTCATCTTCAACTGTAGTAGGCCTTTATATAGAATTGTCGACTTATCTATCCTCATATTGGTGGAAGACGTTTTGACGTCACGGGAATAAATTAGAAAGATTTTTTGAGGCTTTATCCAGAGGTGTCATTAGCCACGTCTTAAATACTTCAAGAATAAAATAGATAATGAATCTCATCTGATATAATGAAAAAAATATTCAAAGTTTATGTTGAAAAAGAAAAATATTTCCTTCTTTTGAAGAAACGGAGGCATTCCTTACTCCAAGGGTAACATCACGTTCAGCGTGCTGGCGCCGGAACCCGTGGCCCGGCCCGGCCACAACGACTTCTACAACACGCCCGCTCTGGCCGAGTTCGTGAAGGCACGTCATGTGCGCGTGCGTCTGCAGGGCCACTACTACGTGCAGCAGCTCCGTCATAAGTACTATGGCATCTACGAGTACGTGGTCACCGGGCGGTGTAACTGTAACGGACACGGCGAGACGTGCGACCTCACCAAACGGCCCTATATCTGCAACTGCCTGTCTTCAAGTAGCACTGAGGGAAACCAGGTGGGAGACATCTTATATGTCTTTCTATGAGAACAAATCGTATCAAAATATTGTCAAAATGAATTCATGTGTCTAGAATGGTTTAGTGAACGTCTGCACAGTAATTGTTTGTTAAGTAATTAAAATGCACATTATTCAGGGATTGCAACATAAGCTCCCTCTATTGAATACGATAGGGACTAATCATACCCAACCTATAGTTCTAGTTCCGATCAAATCACAGTGCTCTAAAGCTATGTATGACTGGTCCTGCTGCAGCCTATACACCTACCCTGTATTCTCAATTGATACTAAATAACTGAAATTGTTGATATTGCATGGATCCATCGTGGATACAGTTTTGTACCATGAAATATAACACAACGGTTTTCATATTGCCATCTTCCTTATCGGTCGCACTATTTCGTGTTAAAATCTGTCGTATCATAGATATTACACATACATGTACAGTGTATCATTTTATTAAATGCTTGATATAGATATTCATAAGAAAAGGGTTCAAACAGAATTAAAAGTAGGAGCTAATTATATGATAAACGATATCAGGATACATTGAAATAAAAGTGGAGATTATTATCGTTTAGTTTGGTAGCGTGCAATTGTATGAAGCCAACACAATTTGTTTCCTCTATTTTTCATTTCTTCATACTAGTAGAATCTCAGTACAGATGAGTGGCTTTAATTATTGGCCAGTTTCGTTTAACATGTCATTTGTTTGTTCTTCTGTAATATGATATTACCAGAAACTCAGAAACATAGACATACAAGGTGTTGAAATATGGATATAGATAGCATATCCCTATTAGGTTTAGCAGACATATAACACTGAGTAATATTTCAGGGTATTCATCTGAAGCTTCTAACCGAAATACGTGGAATTAAACCTGGGAATCTTCCATAAAGTCAACCCGATTCTTTGTTTAAACCCACAAAATGTAAACGCTCTCCTATAAAATATTCTCTCTTTTCCAGTGCGAACGTTGCCAACCATTATTCAATGACAAGCCGTTCCGTCAAGGAAATCAGTTGAATGCCTATGGCTGCCGTCCATGCGAATGCTACCTGCATGCCACGGAATGTGTCTACAACGTGTCCCTGGATCCCTTCCCCGGGCAGCACGACCGGGGCGGCGGAGGACAGTGCGTCGATTGCCAGCACAACACGGCGGGCCCGAAATGCGACACGTGCGCCCCGTTCTTCTACAGAGAAGTCGCTAAGAGTCTGTACGCCGAAGATGTGTGTTCACCCTGTGACTGCTTCACTACTGGAGTTGACGGAACTGACTTGGACTGCTCCAAGGTAGGTTTTATCATTGAAACATGTAATTCATGCTAGTGTTGTTCTTCGCAAACAAGGTGGACATTTAAAAAAGAACATTGGAAAGATAGTTTTAAATTAATGAGTAAGTAGCCTGAGCTGCAAGTTGAAGATCCATGTCGATTTCATTGCTTCGCTGATTTTGGGTTTACACATTCACCCAAGAGCCGCTAAACGGAAAAAGCTCAGCTGACGTTTGTGCTATTAAAAGATTTGCCTTGAAATCATGACTCACTCGGACAAATTACTACACAGTCGTTTAGGGAGCTTCTACGGCCAGAGCATAACACCTTTAGACTGAATGTCCTATTCGTGAACCTCCGTGCTTGGACAAAAATTAAGGAAAGTCCTGAACTACATTGTTGCAAAATATCGTTATATGGATTAAGTCCTTACGGATTCCTTTCCACAATAACTGTAGATAATCGTGGCTTATGCACCATGTAACCTCGAAGTAAAACGATTTTAGGTTAGCGTTGTATAGGGTTGGATGATACCATTTGGGTTCTTTTCTGATTGAAACAATCCTATACTTAATTATTCATTGCAAAAAGAAATGTGTTTGCTTCTATGTCCGTTGAGCTGTACTTAGCGTTCTGATGACTGTTTCTCACAGGTTGGTGGCCAATGTAAGTGTAAGACCTTCGTCGCAGGCCGACGTTGTGAGAAATGTGCTGTAGGTTACTTCAACCTGCAGGCAGCCAACCCTCAGGGCTGTGAGTCCTGTCAGTGTGACCTGGACGGCGTTCGAGCGGGCGACGTTGCCTGTCACCCTACAACTGGCCAGTGCAACTGCAAATCTGACGTTATAGGTAAGCCTTTCTTCTTTTTTTAACCCTTTCAGGGCCGATAATGCCTTGAGGCATTCCCCCGCATAAACCTGAGAATGCCTTGAGGCATTCCCAAGCGTAGACCTGAGAATGCCTTGAGGCATTATTTATGAAATTTAGTAATATTTACAATTTTCAATTATTCATGAAGAAATAATCGAACAATGAATATGAAACTTTCAGAGGATATACCTATGATATAGTATTTAATGATATTTGGTTGAACAAATAATATAGATAAGGGTGGTATGTAATATCACGTGATCAAATAATAGAATTTTGATTTAGACAAAAATGGGCCCGTCCCCTGGCATTATACCAGTCCAAAGTACCCGCCACGACCAACAGGGCTCTGCCACAGACCCCCGTCTTTAAAGGGTTAAAGAAGTGTTTATTGACGAAAAGAGATTGACATTTATACAGGTGATTTTCAACTACAATCTTCAGTGTAGAAAGTAGACATAAATGTGAGCAGTACACGAGCAGTTAACAATAACAGCAATGTTATACCGTTGCATCATAAAGAGTCTAGATATTGCAGAAATACAGTCATAAGCCCTTCAGATTTAAGTACTGTATACAGTATATTATCTCGCTCCTGGTATTTTTGTCACATGGGCCTAACCTTAGGAACTTGTTCTCCATGCCCCTATGAGGATTGTAGTCCATTCTCCATGGTATATTCCCCTTTGCATCGTCCGTTCTTTTAGCGTGTACAGGGGTGAGATAAACAGTGGAAGCAACTCGTTTTGGTCAAAGTTGTTGTTCTCCAACTCGTTTGAACACTACGTGATATTTACTCCGCATCAAACTTGTGGAGAACAACATCTTTGAACGAAACCTGTTGGTTTCTTCTTCAATAGTGATTGGTTTAAAGTTAGCTCATCTATTATTCATTTGTACTTCTTTATTGAAAATTTGCTGAGATGTAACGGTTGGTTTTCCGCATGAAATTCCATTTGATCCATGACATTATCAAAGAGAAAAACATGATTTTGAACATGATTAGCGTTTTGGATTCGTAATACTTGAGCGTGCCATGTGAGTACGTATTGATGGCACCACGGACTTGAATGTATAATGTTCATGATGACACTGAATAATCTGAGAGATACCAATAGACATAAATCACCTTTGCTCCCAGGATTGAAATGTGACCAGTGTGACTACGGCTACTACAACCTCACATCTACCGATGCGCGGGGCTGCACCCCGTGTCAGTGCGACCCCAAGGGCTCCCGGAACGCCTTCTGCAACCCGGTGGACGGGCGCTGTCAGTGTAAATCCAACGTGGTCGGTCGCCGCTGTGACGAGTGCGCCGAGGGCTTCTGGGATTTCGAGAAGGGCTGTGTCGACTGCGGCTGTGACGTCCAGGGCACCGAACTGGGCACCACATGTAACCGCTTCACGGGGCAGTGCAAGTGCAAGGTCAATGTCTTTGGGCTCAAGTGCGACCAATGTAGGCCGGGGTACTTCGACCTGGGAGGCTCGGGGGCTTTCGGGTGCACCAGCTGTAACTGTGACGAGGCGGGCACGAAGGCGCGGTCTACGCTGTGTAATAACGTGACCGGTACATGCGAGTGTAAGGCTAACGTGAAAGGCCAGCAGTGTAACCTGTGTAAGACGGGAACGTTCAACCTGACGCTCACCGACCCGCTCGGCTGCCAGCCGTGCGACTGCGACATCACGGGCACGTTGGACGGCGAGTTGATGAATCCCGAGCTGCTGAGCTGTGACCAGGACAGCGGAAAGTGCCACTGCCTCAGCAATCGTATCGGGCGCCGCTGTGATGACTGTGATTCTGGTAATTATATGTTCGAATATTTATTAGTCTTTAATACAACAGTCGTCTTTACAATTTTATTATATACCCATGACGCGTATACCGTAAATACGCACTTTTTCGACATATTACGTAAAAATACCATCCGGACTATGGTTCCGTATCGCACAGTATGGGACACATTGGCGGCACATTAACACTGACCAGTTTACATGTTGTTTTTACACCGAATTACGGTAGAATATTAAATTTGGATATATGGTATATATATATAGAACAGCCTACCATGCTTGTATAAGCTACAAAACTCAATGGGAATTGACATTTTCCACGGAACTCGGCTACACGCCTCTTTCCATAGAACACGTCAATTCGCCATCTCGTTTTTTTTTTATCTTGTATACGGCATGGCTGATTGTTCTATATAAGTATCGGTAACGTAAATGTTGGATTATGGAAGACATATATATGTTAACATAGATGGTTATATAATTGATCACATTATTGAAAAAGAGAATTTAACGTATGTAATTTCTGTTGTATTCATTTTTATCACAATTTGTAAAATACCAGTCTTGCTGCTTCGTAGTTCATTTCGTTTAAGCTTTTCATTAAACTTACGTTCAGAATTGATAAATGAGTAATCAACATCCACTGGAGAGAGCTTTGTATTGACTATATTTAGTGTGGTGATTTGGATGGTCGATGTGAATATCATCTTGAACATTAAAAGTGTGAGTTATATCTGCGCATCTGTGAGCACTTAATCCCTTTATCATCCTCTATGGGAGGGTATCGCTGACTCCGATACCCATGGACTGTTTAGAGATACATGTACCTGTACCTTAATTATAGCTCAATTGATGCTGTCATACTGCAGGACAATAAGATTAGCATAGCACAAATACGGGATACTGGACAATTAAGACTCCAATGTAAGTTTCATATTTTCAGGTTACTACGTGAACCCAGAGCCGGGCGGCGGGTGCCTGAACTGTAACTGTGTTCGGCAGGGAATCATCCCGCGCTCCAACTGCAACTCGCAGACCGGCCAGTGTCAATGTTACGGCGGCGAGTCGGGTATCGCAGGCCGCGCGTGCGGCTCCTGCAAACCAGGATATTGGGGGTTCCAACCAAACCTAAGAAGGTAAGCTCTTCAGACAACCTTGTTACATACCTATATATCTGTTAAACTTCTTTCAATATGTCCGTGGTCAAACCTTATATCATTGTATCTTTCTTGATTTGTCTTATGAACGATTATCCTATACTTGATTTTTATACGGGACATATCCTTTTTTTCAATTATTCCATGCAATATATAACTAATAAGAAGATGATAAATACAGATCATGGTGCATAATCGCCAGCAGGTTAACATAGCCAATGATTACTGGACTGATGGCACCACGGACCGATGGCACCTGGACTAATGGCACATCTTCGGACCGATGGCAACATTTTCCCTAGACCGATGGCACCACTACCTAGACTGATGGCACCACTTACAAAGTCGATACTCTTTATGCTATTCTTGCTTCAACCTTATGGGGTAGGGCAGGGGGTGCTAATTGAATTAGATTTTTTTTTTAAATAAGCTATAGGGTATTGCTAACTTTTTTCTTTTATATTTTCCTGGCCGTTCCTCAGCCCCAGCGCCGGCCCACTCGGCACCTGCAGAGGTCCCGCCCTGGGGGCCCGGCCACCCACTATCCCGGCCGGCCACCCGGCTGGCCATACCCGCACCTTCACTTAAAATTTAAATGAATTACCACAAAGTGATATGATTAACAACAGATTCAGATAATGGACAATGGACTTTCTTAAAACATTTATTTAATCTGGATAGCACTCACCCTGTATATGATGACTGGTCTTAACATGCTTCCAGTAGTGATAAATACACAGTCATATAATAAATCACAAGTCAGATAAATAACATTATTTCCTGATAAATTAATGTAATAATGTAGAGGCATATGGGTATATATTTTCCATTTAAACACATAAATAAAAAGCTGCCCATAAGTCCAGATGAAAAATGAGGCGGTGCCATCAGTCTAGGCAAGTGGTACCATCAGTCCAGGCACGGGTGCCATCAGTCCAGGTAAAACTGAAAAGAGGTGCTATCAGTTCAGGTGCCATCAGTTCGTGGTGCCATCGGTCCAGTTACCTAGCCAATGATAATTCTTTTAACAGAACGTGTTAAACGGTAAATCAATGTTTTATTTAGTGGTTATTCTTGTTAATCTATCAGGATGACCTTAGTCTAGTGTAAGTTGACCTATGGGCAATAGTCCTCTAATAATACCTAACAACCAAAATAAACATTTCTCTCTCTCTCTAGGAATTTTAACTGAGCATCGCTCCAGTAACTGGTTCTTGCTAATTGGTCGTTCCCCTCTGTACGCTTCAGGTCTTAGCACTATGCGTAATCCTTTATTAATACTTCTTTCCACTTTCAATTGATTTTTTAACCTTCGATTAAGAAAGAATAATGATCGGCTATTGGGAGGAAACCTTTTTTCACTATTCCTTTGTTGGTTTCTTTATCTAAAAATTCCTTAGCTTACCAAACATTATCATTTTGTCATTTAATTTCATCACAATTATTTCTGAATATTTTACATATGTTAGGTTTGAGATCAGTAATACACCGATCTAGTCAATTTCTTCCCCTGTTTGTATTTCTTGCCTGTGTAAATAAAGTTTACCTCTTGCATATTTCCTAAGTGTTCGTTTATTACCATGATATATCGCCCTAGTATTGATCGTTAGTCTATTTGCCTGGTACCAGTTTTCGATTATTTCTAGCTTCTTTTGCATTTCTGTTTCTACAGTGAACATCTCCTTCCCATTCGCCATTATAATAAAAACCGTTTGCATGTATGATATATTCTTATGAATCCAGGTAGCCAGTAAAGTCATTTACATATATTAGGAATAGCAAAAGGCCCAGTATAGGACCCTGGGGTATTCCCAATGCTATATCATTTTGTTTTGACCTATGGCCACAATAATCAGTAAAGCATTTGCGGTTTATCAAATATAATTCAAGCCATCCGATCAACAATGGACCTACTCCAGCCTGCGCCAGTTATGAATCAGGATACGGCGATTTACACAGTCGAAAGCTTTGGCTATGTGGACATACAATGGAAAAGTAGAAAAGTCACTAGCCAAGGATTTCGGCATTAAAGCTGGGTGTATCTTGAGCTATCGGATTTGTGAATTATATCTACCGTAATGAAAGCGTTGGATTTTCGAATATAAACATAAGTAATTTCTCAAGGGGCCGTCCATATGCAATGTCATGCAGCGGGGGGGGGGGGGGGGGGGTCTAGTGTCCATAACCAAGAATGATGCTGACAAGGGGGGAAGGGTGGGGGGGGGGGGGGGTAAAACATAGCATGACGTCATTTATGGACATTCCCCGGACAGTTCAGTAATCATATTTACACCCAACTGTATAAAAGAAATTTACCCTGAAATTCGAACATTTCCTCTCTTAAAGCTGTTCTAAGTGTGATTGCGACGCGGCAGGCAGTTTGAACACGACATGCCACCCAAACACGGGCCTGTGTGAATGCAAGATGTTCACCACCCTGCGCCAGTGTAACCTCTGTGTCGAAGGCACCAGTAACCTAGAGAACGATAATCCCTTCGGCTGCAGTAAAGGTAAGCACTTATAGGCTACTTTTTTATATATCAATGTTTTTCCTATTTATTTCAACGGCAGGTTGAATAGAGAATGTTCTACACCTAAACTATCTAGAGAATTTTTTTTTAGGATCAATGAAGAGGTATAGAGAAATTTGAAAAAAAAAGAAGTTTAAACTCGAATTTGCAACGTTTCGGTATCAAGTAGCTTTTGTATAGAGAAAATATCCCATTCTCTTGGCAATAGGAAACCATCTATTTTCATGATATGGTTATAGTATAGTGAAACATGTATCTAATGACAGCTCCTAATCAGAATATAATAGCATGATGCGGCGAGGTCTACCCAATCGTCTACTATGGACAATGTACACTGTAATATAAAATCGGATGTAAACAGATTAAATATATAAAAATACGGTTAAAGTGTCTTTTTTCCCGTTTTGTTTTCACCAGCGCCATCTCAACAACCTCAACCGGAGCACGAGCCATTATCTCCAACTGCTCTGCGGATCTTTTGGGCACCTCCCGATTACCCGAACGGCATCATTCTTAACTACTTTCTCTATAGGGACGAGACACAGATAGCACGCCTAGATCCAAGCAGTACGTAGTTACTTATCCATGTAATAGTCAACTTGAGGTTCATCTACTTATAACAAGCATAAGTATTGTAGCATAATGATTAATCTCTATGAAGAACGATTCCGCTGTTCCATGCGAATCTCTGGTGAAAACCTGCCAATTAGATATCAGTATGCAAATGAAAAAATATGTCTCATTTTATTGTAGTTGTCATGATCCAATTGATTGAACCCCTAAAAATAACGCATTCATGTATGGAAAGTCTTATAGAACTATTGACCTTATGGGAGAACCACATGAATTCACGATATGAAATAATTAATCAATTGACACTAATGTTATTACGGTCTCTCCTGGTTTGCCTCACAGTTTCAGGTAATAGATGTTAAGTTGTGTGGATGTTGCATGTATGTGTATATATCTTTTACTTTCATGCTATATATCATATCTGGATGTACATGATTACGGTTAATCATATACATACAACATGCTCAATATTTCATATGCCTATGATTCATCTGTAAAGTGTGTTATTTATGTATTATCTAGATTAATACGACCCCAATGCTGTAAAACAAATTGCTTTTATCCTCACTTTGGTTTCTTGTCAAACACGTTTCCAATATGCTTCTACAAGAGTTATGATGCTAAGAAAGTTAAAAACAATATTCTAAATATCATTAAAATAATATACATGTACCTGCACAATGATATCGAGAATAGAACAGAAATCACCAATCATAGTTTTTGGTCAGTTACTGTCTGTCTTACGGTTTCTCTAACCTAGATATCATTAGATGTAAAAGATAAGGAAATATTCATATTTTAATTTACCCGTAGGCATTTTGAGCCACTTTATTACCACAAGAATGATTAGGTCTTTAAATTGACCAGGGAAGATGAGTTAGTCATGCCTTAAGTCATGCCTTAAGCAAATTATCTATTTCATATACTACTGAGCAACTCTGCCTTTGTGTCCCTTTTCGGAACATGGTTGAGCAGATGCATGTAGACTTTTCCTGTGCCGAATGTGACTAATTATCTTTTATAACACACAGCAATAATCATCTTCTGTATCGGAACTATACGAAATAACAACAAATCCTAAATTTAGATTCCAGTTAAAACCTATAGGAAAAGATTCCAATATGTATTGATACTAGATCTGGGGTGAATTATATATGATGAATTAACATATACAGTCAGAGGACACTAGTATATGGTTATACAAAGTACTCATTGCCTTCTTTTGCCCATAGCCCTGGAGTACAACGACACCGGTCTGGAGCCCTACACGGATTACCAATATCAAGTGGAGGCAGCCAATGCCTTCGGCGTGACAATAAGCCCCCGAGTGACGTTCCGCACACCGGCCGGCCGCCCCTCCGGCCGCCTCGACCTGACTGCCGTGAACGTGGGCCAGACGACGGCCACCTTCTACTGGAACCAGCCCGACGCCGTCAACGGCGTCATCAAAGACTACAAGCTCGTGTCCACCAACGTCTTTGCGCCGGACACTGAGGAGGTGCACTATACAGGCCAATCGCTGAGATACACCGTGACGGGCCTCATCTCGTACGCCGTGTATAACTTCAGTGTGCTGTCGTGCACGGCGGCAGGGTGTTTGCGGAGTGACCCGTTCATCATCACAACGGAGTCGGCGTTGCCCACTGGTCAGCAGGCTCCCACGGTGCATGCCCTCAGTGCCTCCTCCCTGCTAGTGTCCTGGGAGCCGCCCACGTCTCCCAACGGTAAGAACACGTGCAGATGTATCGTTGTTTTCCTGTTGACCCACTTTGTATGGTCGGAGCAGCTCTTGAACTGCTCATGTTTATAAACTAAGAAGCAATATTGGATGTATGACTGCGAAGTCTATCCACACCTCATATATATGCATCACGGACCTGTATTAGTTTAGTTTTTCTTGTGATACATTTACATGACCGCAGATTTTGAGGTAAATATATTGCTATGAAATAATGGAATCACATGGAAACAAATTTTATAAACAGCTGATAGTTTTGTGTGAAATGTTACATTCAGGCACCAGAATAGAAACCACATACATATGTGTATACGTGTGTGGATGTTTTGCCCATTCCAGGAATAAATTTGCATCTCCCGTAATCATTGTTATTATCTTCTATTCAGGGGTAGTCTATTATTACGAGTTGTATATGCGTGGTCAGCTCGGGCCGGACGGTAAACGGGACCCAGAAAGACAACGGATCTTTCATCCGTCAGGGGAATACATTTCCTGGCCCGTATCGGAGCAGTACCCGAACACACGCGCTCTGCCGCCGCCAGCCACCTCTTACACCGTCACCGGGCTCGACGCCTACACGGTCTACGAATTCCAGGTACTCTGTGAGAATGACGTAGGCAAGACAGCCAGCCCCTGGTCCAGCAACCAAACCCTCGAGGGCGGTGAGTAAATCGTGTGGTTTTTGAATACAAAATTTAGTATGCATATTCTACTGTATACGGTCGAAAAGTAATGACATATTATGAGAAAACGTGGTTACTGAGCCCGTACGGGTGGCCGTTCGAGGTCATTTGATGAAAAAATACGGCCCGACGCCGTAGGCGGGAGGGCCGTATTTTTTCATCAAATGACCGAGAACGGCACCCGTACGGGCTCAGTCACTACGTTTCCTTATTACTATACACCTCCTACTTGTTTAAAATGCCATTTTAATAACTTTCCTGGGCTGTGATTCACCTACCCATTCCCGTACTAAACAACTGCCATTCACTACGGCCCGCTAGCGGTAAAAACCCTTCAACAGTCGACTTGGAGCGGTCTCTGAAATGTGTAGCAACAGATGACGCTGTAACTTCACGTCCTGTAGGAATTTAGCAATGAAATTTTAACACGAGTACGGCACATATATAACCTATGATCGTACCAAATATGATGAAGATCGGTCACTTCAAAGATATGGCGTTTGAATACGGCGACTTCGACATTCAGTTCATTCACTGCGCACCGGGAGGTGGGAGGGTGAAAACCCGGCAGCTGCCGACGTGGAGCGGTCTCTGAATTGTATGGCGCCAGTGATACTGGAAATCTGGTAGCTAACGTAATTATGACGTCAAAAACACAGAGCGGCGGAACTTGTTTAAAATGCCGTTTTATTAACTTTTCTGGTCCGTGATTCAACCCCCTCTTCCAGTATATTACCACTGCCATACACTACGGCCTGCTAGCGGGAAAACCCGGCAACTGCCGACGTGGAGCGGACTATGAAATGTATGACACAGGACGACCTGGAACTCTGGTAGCCAACGTAATTATGACGTCGACAATGCGGAGCGGCCTAACGGGAAGCGGTCGGACTTGTTGATATGGATCAGTCTCGCAGATTTCAGCTATTTAAACGGCTTGATGTGAACGCCATACGTCAGGTGCCTCGATATTTGGACAGTACATACTTCCATTTGTTACGGGTAAGGCTAAGAATGTCTCTGAAGTTATGAATGGGAGAGAACAACCATTTTGTTTGTTTGTTTTTGACACGGACACTGCTCTCGCGCTATCGCGATATTTTACGTTAGCGGGCCGTAGTGTTTGTAGCAGCGGGACGTACGTTTTGCAATGCTTAAGCCTAGGGGAATCCATACGTCATACTACTCGGCGGGCCCGAACGTTATTTATACGATATGCCTAGCAGCGGTTAGTAACCCATAGACGTTCGCCTATAGGTGTATAGTAATAGATAGATTAACGAAAAAGACATTATGGTGCTGCCATCACTGCATTATGTTGTACTATGTATGCTATCTTTGAATGAATTGTGTCACAAAAGCCATAGTCCCACATGATCAATCTTCTATATCTGCCATAGACTTATATATTTGGATGAATAGCTTTAGTAACCATGGATTTCTCCTAACTGTGCACTGAAGTGTGATTTTACCTATGACGATTGATCAGACAATACGTGTAGTATGAGACACATTTATACATGTACATAGGTCGAGTATTGTAAAGCAAGTGGAAACACAAAGTACCTGAAGACACAATGGTACGATCTAAGGGCCTGCTCCACTGGGCCGAAGGTATCGAAAACGGTGCAGCGGAGCAGGCCACACGCTCAACGGCGGCGGCTGTACGGTGATGAAATGGTAAAACCTGATAAAATAGCTTTTGCCGGGAACCCGCTATCGGCCAAACTGGACAACACATGCAACATTTATTATTATTCCGATCGCATTTAAATGGCACAGCGCATGGTACTTTTTCATTGTACAGAACCACGTGGTATCCCCACACCAGTAGTCTCTCCCGTGTCGGCCACCGAGTTACGACTCACATGGCCAGTCCCAACGGACGAGGAAGCACGTGGTGTCGTCAAGTCCTATAAATTTTACCACTACAAAGCAGCTGACCTCTCACTCACGCCATTCGCCCCGCCATACTCCTGGGAGGTAAGTATTTTTTTTTTTTTTTTTTTTTTATTCAAGTAAAGACGTACATTCACCTGTTATAAGGCTTTTTTACATGTCGTCGGGGTAACAAGGTAACAAAGGACGAGACATTACATTGACATACACTTTGACAGGGTATAGTATAACTCGTGAATAGCCCAGTAGTCAACTTACTATAGAAGAAGATTTGTACGATGTGTGTATCCTGAACCCGTATTCATTATGGGTAGCTACAGTTAAATCTAGTTTCAGTAGCATAGGTGATGGTGATACTCTAATCGTCGATAGTGTGTTGAGTTCCATGTCCATGCTCTAATATTAACATGTTGAATATACACTAAAGGTTATATAGTGTTGCATTTTTCCACATGGCCCCTTGCCACATTGCATATGAGAGCTACCCGGATTGACAAGCGAAGACAACATGGAACATTCATAGTTAAAATCATAGATATCACATATCGATATATTTCTTTTCAATTACCTCTCCCTTAGTAACACATTGTTTTTCATCTCATTAAAGCTCTCGGCGAATTTACCAGGAGATACATTGACTTACGTGGTCAAAGATTTACCACCATTCAAGAACCAGAGTTTCCTGTTAGGGCTCTGTAACAGTATCGGCTGTGTGAACAGCACCGAGTTTTCCGGCATGACGGAGATAGGAGGTAACCTATTCCAGTACTTTCACAAAGCTGTAACTCTGACCGCTAGATGTAATAGATATTTTGAATAAGTATGACTATTAGTGTAGAAAACGCCTTGAATCTGGTGAATGTTTTCAGTCTAGAAAATTCGGTAACACTGTCTTGTAGACATATCGGACAATCTGGCTTGAAAATTGAAACCCATGTCATTTACCTGAAATTTGAATATGATGGTCTCTAAGAGTTGTAGTACACACATCTAACTTAAAAATTGGGGATCATTTTGCTAGATTTTGATTTAGAGATCAATATCATGATAATTTCATAATAGAACATATAGAAAAATCTTAATTGAAAGTCAACCATCACTATATGTACAGTGCCACAGGATGTAAAGACGCCAGGTGTAGAGGCTTTCAACGGAACATCCATGGTCATCAAGTGGCAGGAGCCTGGCATTCTGAACGGACCTGCCCCGAGCTATGTCTTACGGCGAACCAACTCGGCATTCAACAACCCTCCGCCTATCGTCAGCCCTGGCGTACGCTTTCACGGTCACGGCTACTACCTCTTCCCACCAGACACCATTCCGCAGGGTGTCGGCTTTACCGGTAGGACATTTGTATGACCTTTTCATCTGTTTTTATTTCAAATGTGTCTTTTGGTTGAACATCCTAACATGTTGATTTGGTTTAATTTCTTGTTTATATATCTTTTTCTATGGCCATATTATCTTATTAATCCTGTTACATAGGACCCAATAGGAATGAATGGACTTATTCATTTTCTGATGATGTTAATGCTAGCCTTTTTATTCCATATACGGAGCTCCCAAAAATGTTAATGCCAGATGGCATAGTGGTATATATATACATGTCTAGGAGATAGCGCCAATATCGAAAATGGGACTAGGAGAAGGTCAAACACATGTATAAAAGGTCCGAGATATTATACATGATGCGTTATCTGCCTTACAATTTATGTTCATTACACTTACTTGAAAGTGAGATCATATTTTCTAAACATTTATTTCGATGTCTTCAGCAGATCTAAAGCTGTTGGATTTTGCTAATTTTCTATGGACAATTACACACTGTATTTCCTGTAGATAAAGGTTATTGGTGTCAAAATTGCATAACAACTTGTCGGGACGAAAAATCATGTGTGCACACCCTGGCTGTATAGTGATGGTGATAGCGGCTCTTGGCCTTCGGCTCTCTTGAAGGTATATCGCTTTGGTTCAAAACAACTGCCCGTGACGGTCTCCTGTTCTACGCGGCGTCGGAGGGACAGGACGAGTTTATGGCCGTCCAGCTCCTATCGGGCAGGCCATGGTTCCTCTTCGATCCTCAAGGTACAACCTTTGATAACTTCAATAAACATCATCATCTTCACCTGAGTAAGAAGGCTACCTGTGATTAAAACACGTTTTATATATTTCAAGGGAGCTCAATATCAATATTATGGTGCACTCCAAGATGAAATTATTGTAGAACTATCATTGCCTCTGTAACTTGTAATATACCATAGTTATGACAGATTTGAAATGCTCAAGGCAGTGCATAGCCGAAATTGAAATGAGTACATGTATATATAGGGGCATGTAATTGTGTGAATTTCTTGCATGATCATCAGTGCATGATTGATTTCTAAATATATCTTTTTTAACTTCTTGATTGTTTTCTCTCGCATTCAGCAAGTTTTTCACTGTTCCACTTCTAATCTTTATTAAAACACTTGAACGTTGAATATTTCATGAAATATACTACAAAATATTTTAACGTTTGCTATACCTAAGTATTCTATTATTCTTTGATTCCTCTCCCTTTCAAAGCAGTATCTAATTTTCATATCACATTTGTGGTCACGAAACATTCCTTTGATTTTTTTAAGTTGATTTGTCATCTTTGACTTTTACATGATTATGTTGAGCATGTGGTTTTGCACCAATCCACCTCCCTCGCACACATAGGCTGTCCCGTTGAAGTAACCCCAGACGCAGATCTCGACAACAACGCCACCTACAGTGACGGCCGATGGCATCATGTTACCGCCAGACGCTGGGCGGCATCGGCCAGTATAACGGTAGACCACAGCATCAAAGGTTAGCACACGCACCTTAAGTCACACTTAAGTTTTTTTCTTGTGCTCAGCAAGTGATTATTATACGTCTCTGTGTTGCCGCCTGCAAGTTAGTAGCCCTAATGATGTGCGGTGAGGCTGTGACCACGAATTGTTTTATCACTATCCGAATATCAATTCCAGTAACAATTACAAACCAAACCCCGTCTACCTCCCACTCAATTTGCACTGAAGAAGAAAAATCTAAAACTTTTACCACAATCTTTCTATCTATGATAGACCTAGCTTGTTTCCCTGCATCATTCCATCTGAAAAGAAGTGTAGATGTAAACGGATCTAAACCAAAATATTTTGAGAAAAAAACTGAATTCCTAAAAACTACAGGATCCGGATTTAAATAATGGTAGTATATATAGGAAGACAATTCATGGAAGCACAACACCGCACGTCATAAGACGCTGAGACCCGACAGAGCGCATGGTGTGAGATCCAGGTTAGACACTCAGAATTACTTCCCTTCTCATCCCATCTCCCACTAACCATATACTGTCCTGTGGTCCAACCTGCCGCTGTGTTCAGGATGCACATCCATCGTTACCACCACGGACGACGAAGGGTGGTCCTATAGTGACGACCAATGGCACCACATTAAGGCCGTCCGCGACGCCAAGCGAGGCTTCATCACGGTGGACAGCACATACACAGGTAAAGCAGGCTTCCGTAACGAGACTTCATAGTCCAATGTTGGCGAATACCGGCTGCGTTGTCCTGAGCACCACGAGCTTTTCCAGCCCCTCTGGATGGGGGCAGAATGATACGTGCTGGCCAACTTAAGTAACTGTCCATATAGAGTCATAAACATGTGTTGTGAAAATATGAATAGGGTGTCACATTAAAGAATTAGTTATCTATCCTGATGACATTTTTCATTATGTCTATCTAATATTTGCTTTTCTTTATATTTTTTATAATAGCCTCATCTTTTGTTGACTTGTTGATTGCTCACCCACCTGTCGATACTATTAAAGTTGACATTGTAATTTCCTGTTGCATTAAATACTAAACGGAGAAAATGCCTCCACAAATTCTATTCTCAAATTGTATTAGGTCATTGTATGGTTTATAGAGGACGATATATACATTCGCTGCATTAATTTGGAGCAAATACTTTTACATAGGTTTCTGTTCCACATGTCTGTGCCAATCCCATACTCTCCGTTATACACAGATATAATATTGGCGCGTCTGTTTATGCCAAGATGAAATGCGGATTCAAAATACGAGGCGAGGTACATTTCTATCCCCAATCAAAACAAAAATTTAAAAAGGTGAAATACGGACTAATTGAAAAAATAATGAAGAAAAATGCATAATCCCAACTCTATACCGTAAGTAAGTTTTATGAACAAAGTGCATCAAGAGTAGTGTTTATATAGAACGTCCTGACCAGGCTGTACAAGTCACAGAACGAGATGGTAATTTACTGTTTGTACGGACCGAGGCGTTTACGCCGAGTTCCGTACAAACGATAAATTATCATCGAGTTCTGTGACTTGTACAAGCATGGTTGGACGTTATATATTTACTATATACCCGAAATTTTTAAAAAAATCAATTTAATTTTTCTTAACCAAAATCTTGATAAATGTGTATGGGTAGGTAGTCCGTATTTTGGTGTACGGACCACTGGTCCGCACAGTATTTTTACGTCATATGCCGAAACGTTGCGTATTTACAGTATATACGGCATGGGTATATAGTAAACTGTAGATTGCTACAGTTGCCGCGCCTTTCTTAAAATATGTGTACTACACACAATGTATGCACATCATCTTTGTATAGCGAATGAGTATTTCAACGATACATAGAAGCAATCTAAACTAAACAAATTAGATGGAAAAGATTGAGCTATACTTTTCAACCTGCTGTTCAACAGCATTTCAAATCTTGTCTCACATTGCTGCTCCATATTTCGTCCTCTTTTGAGGAACAGCGTCTACCATATCAGCGTTCATGCTAACGGTTTTATAGGGCATCTTTTCCTTATCATTTATTAAGTTATGTTGCCTAAGTTAATCACAGAGAGTTCTTCTGTCTCTAGATCTGCACTGTGATCATCATTTGTATTCGATCTGATTTTCAGGATCAAATGTAGAAGTGGATGTGGATGGTGAGATAAATGTCTAGCTTGCCCATGTGTAATCAAGGCAGAATGTCGTGACACCCGAAATTCTCAATTTGGGTTGAATTGTACCGTACTTTGCCATTCACGCAAAATTTTGAAATCAAGCAGACAACATTTTTGTTCGTGCATATGAATTTGCGGAAAAGAACAATCGTAGATTAGGGGTATCAGACTTAAACCTATTTAAACAGGTTTTAGATGTTATGGAAAGCAAAGTGTACGGATATTGTTTCATCTAATACCTATACAACCTATTTAAACAAGCTTTATATGTTATGGAAAACAAATTGGATGGACATTGTTTCATCTTATAACTGTACAACCTATTTAAACAGACTTTATATGTTATGAAAAACAAAATGGATGGACATTGTTTCATCTAATACCTGTACAATGTACTTAGTTGGTGTGTAATTTTCAACTAGAATACATCATGAGATATTCATTTTCATGGAATCAGAAATGGATAGTTTAACTTACAATCATATACTCTTCTCTAAAGCAGATTGTAAGCAAAGTTTGGATGTGATTTATGTGTCTTGTGTAATTGTTATGAACGCACCAGTAACAACTGATTATACACATGAGTACGTTGTATCTCTATATGAGAGTGTGCCATTTGCTCACCAGAAGATGTTCCCACCACAACAGTGCTACGCACATATTGTTTTCTCCAACTGAGATAAAATGGGTGTTGTAATTCCGTTGTAATTTGGAGCAAGCAATTTATTGCTACATTAGTCACAACCTGATTGTGTTATTCAAGTGATGATTTAGATTTTGATGATGGGTTTAGTTTTGAAGATTTATTTATGTAATTTATTATGAGAACAATGAACGGGTCTTTTTTTCAATACCTAACAGCTTAGATACTTTAATTTCAATCTTATGAATCATGAATTTGTTCTTTACGTTTTTTATATATCGTTTTTAAGAATTTGATTACATTATTACGACAATAATCAACCCTGAATTAATTCCCCCTGTTTTCATTTATAAAGGGAAATTATGTGCAAACCACAAATAATGTTCCCGTCTTTTACTATATAGGCTCCTTATGATACTGTATAGAGATCCCCAATAACTTCTTTAAGAGATGGTGAATAGCATTTACACAATTTGTGTTATTATAGGTTCAAAGGACGCTGAATCCTGTGCAACGGGAAACATTATTGGAGCTAACACTGGTGTTTACATTGGAGGTCTTCCGTTAGATTTTCCCTTTTATCGCGAGAAGACAGAAGCACGCGCACAGGTATGTGCATGGAGATCGTTTTGGTTAACAAAACCTCTTTGTTCTAACGAAATGATATTGGAGAACCATATGTTCAAACTTTTCTTTTTAAAAACCATAGAGGTTGGAAGTGGATAGAAGAAAGTAGATAAAGATAAAAGCAGACGACATTTGCTCATATAATCTTTACTTCAAACATGATATAACCTTACTGGGTAAACAACCATAATAGAATACACACAAAAAATCAATTCCCTGCTTTCCGAATGTTCTTGCTGGAGTTGGGTGTTTAACGAAGTGAGATTGGTAACCCATGACTCCTGAAGAAAAGGTATTAACACCGTGATTTAGTTCTTAGAAGCATTCAACTAGTTAAAATCTCGTTATTACTAGCGTAAAACTGGATGAGGTTTAATCTTGGCCACCGTATTCCACGACTGGAGTTTGGCAAAGTGACTTCATGAGGCGAAGCCGAGTGAAGTCCGGAGACAAAACTTCAGGAGTGGAATGCGGTGGCCAAGATTAAAACGAATCAGGTTTTGATTTTATCCTACCCTTTCTCCTCTATTTTGGAATATTACGTGATAACAATGCTGTATGCCACTAGTGGCATATAAAACTCCGTATGCCAGTCAGCGTGGCATACGGAAACCCAATGTTAAGCCTATGTGATTTTATATTAGGGGTAGGATAAAAGGCTAAACCTGCTTGCACATACAGATCCAGCAGTCGTTCGTTGGTTGTGTGCGGGATGTGATGATCCTTCAGCAGCAATCTCCAAAAGAGGAGTGGCAGACGATCGACTGGGCCTCGCGGATCGTACGACACAGTGCCTCCGCTCCCTGGGAAGGCTGCCCGATGAACCTCCAGAACGGAGCACACTTTTTAGGCACCGGTAAGCATGGGTCATTTGTGCTAACGGAAGTGGACATTAACTGGGTGATAACCACTGCTCTCAAGTGAGATCCAAACGAAACATTAGCCGATTTAGAAAAGCCCCATCGTCGCGACTGATTTCTCTGTTCTCTGCCACTGTTGTCGTAGACCTCCCATTCTCTTTTCCTCATTTCCCGAATTTATATATGCGACCCGCCATTTTTTTTTTATCTTTTCCTCTTTTCCCTTCTATTCATCAATTGATTTTGGAAATGGACTAAACCATAGCTATGAGGTATTATTATATAACAAAAACAAACACACAAAATCAGGCCTAGACGTTACATCATTACAATATATTTTCCATATTATATTTTACACCTGCAATATATTCATTCTTGTTTGCATCACTTATGTTATTGTGACAAGATGATGCTACGTTATTAATGTATTGCCAAGCTGGTCTTGATTTATTTGGACTGGAGATTAACCTATTTTCCTCTTCCAGGCTTCATCAAACTCGAACCCAGATTCTTCCAAGGCGGCAACACCATTCCCATCACCTTCGACTTCCGGACAGAATCCCAAAACGGTCTTGTGCTGTTCATTCACGGCGACCCCAGGAACTACTTCATCATCCAGTTTGTCAACGGCGGACTGTGGTTTGAGTTCAAGGCGGGGGAACACGAGGCCGTGCTCGTGTACCCGGCGGGCAACCCCGTGCTGTGTGACGGCAAATGGCACCACGTGGAGTTCTCTAAGCGCGGACTTTACATGGAGGCTACGGTGACGGGCGGACCCACGGTTCAGACCGGCAACAAGTTTGTGTCCGTCGTCATCTACCTCCACTCTCCTCCCTACTTTGGTGGCATCGAACCCGGCTCAGAGGGGGAGCGGTTCATAGAGGAGAACAAGATCAAATCTATACAAAGTAGTGAGTGTCACCTTTTATGTTGATGTATTATATTTGAACTACAACACTTTCTCCTATATTAACCATATACATCTCACCCCTGGTATTTTTTTCTCCATAGACTTAACATTAGGAACTTGAGATATTTAGGAAAAGTATCCAATGGGTGATTATGTCACAAATGTTAGCCCATTAGTCAATGTGGAGGGTAAGATAAATTCAGAAACCCTTTCAAGTTTAGGGTCAGAGTTCGATCCCATCTCGTTTCAATCACTACGTAATTCACGTGGTTCCGCCTTGTGAATTACTACGCAATCCAAATTCGATGGGATACGAGCTACACTGACGGTCAACTTAATTTAAGATACTTTCCTTTTTGTTTCAGATTTTGGCGGATGTCTGAATAGGGTGTTCCTTCAGCGCCGTCCCTGCTACTTCAATAAAAACACGGAGGCTGTAAACGTCAGGGTGGATGGTTGTCCTGCCGACGCTGACACCCTACGACCATGTCAGAATCACCTCACTAATGTCGTGTATAACGGGTCTGATATGTCATTTGTAGACACCGACCTAATACCGTTCACAGGTAGGGGATTCCCTTTGCCCTTAACAAAATAATACATACAGGCATGCTATCACATTTTGATACTTTGATGATATGGAATGGACTATTTTTCACAGGTATCATTTCATCCGGTCTCTATGCTGATGTTGTTATTTGAGTTTATTTTACCAAACAAAATGACATCTTTATAATCATACAGCCTTAGACTTACAACCTGACAGAAACAGGTTTTTTTCCTAGAGACAACGATAACTTAACATACACATCAGCGCCAAGTCAACACCTATTTTTAATGACTTGGAAATTGCGATTCATGTTTAAATGCCTATTCACGTGTTCTCTTTTACCTAGATTATATGTACCAGGTGGAAGTATACAACCAAGCAGGTAGTTCTGACAGTCAGTGGAACGCTGGAAGAACGCGTGAAGCACGTAAGTTATTCATATATGGATCTATAATTAATTCACAGCGTGATTCGTCTACGAATTTTAGCAATAGGCCCCTAACATATGTCTATTAAAATAAAAGACTAGACGACTAAAATCTAGTTCAAAATAAAAGCGTTATCCATTGAATTTTCTTTAAATGTGTAGAACATTAAAATGTTTTAAATGGTGTCGTGTGCTGCCAAAGTTGCAATTAGTACATGATGGAAACTATCTTCACACATAACCTACAAGAAGTGCTATAAATCTAATGATTATGAATTTGAATAAAGAACATTTTATGAGATAAAAAGGTCTATATACATATGCATTTACTTCTGGCCCACAGCGCCGTTCGCTGTCGCAGGCCCCATATCGGCCACTGTCGTGGATGGCTATACCATCACAGGAGAGTGGGACATCCCTACAGTGCGCACAGGTCAGGTGACAGAGTTCCGCCTGTTGGCATACGACCGCACCGACCCGTCAGCGCCCCCCGTGGTGGCTGTCTTCACTAACATCACCTTGACCTCCGGAGACATCATTGACGCCATCCCTGACACGAACTACACGGTGAAGTTTGCCGCCTGTACCTGGGGCGGCTGCACGGTCAGTGAGGACGGCATCGACGTCAACACGCCCCAGGAACGTGAGTACACGTTTTGTAATAGATCTTCTACACAGGGATTTGTTCACAAAAATATATTTTATTTTATTTCCAATTCCACATTGACCAAATTTTTTTTTAACTGGTCTCAACTAATTTTCCAAATTATCTACATCTTAGATACTATTCCTTTCTTCTTTTGACATTATTATGTGTTTTGCTAACTTTAGATTCCATATTATACCATCATGGATTACCCCGTATGTGTATTAACGAGTTGGCTCTATCCCATCCAGATCAATATGTTAATCCACATCACTGAAGATAGTCTTTAATTAATGCCTGGTCATTTACCAAGTTTCACTATACTACATTCACAACTCTTCTGGTTCATCAGCACCAAATAATGTCCGGAGGTGAATCGTCGCTGAATACGATAGTTTCTATAATGCCCAATTTCCCTATGTACTACTCTTACTATGTTAGCTTTTATCAGTACCAAGTAGTATATAGATAGATGAATCACTATTGAAGATGATAATCTTTCTGTGATAACTATATTTCAATCCAATTTCACTGTACTACTGACCATGAATACCCTAACGCAGTTTATGACGATGACATTCTCCGCGACTTATTCTGTTATACATAAGTAACATTATCATCTCTCCCCACAGAGATATATTTTTCAATCCTACGTCACTCAGTACGCATACCATGCTTTATAAAATGTAGGGAACGACCATTTGCGCGGTCTATTAACGGAGTTAATTTTTGCCTTTTAATGAGGCAGTTATCGTTCATTTTGTGATTCTACTTTCAGCACCTGAGAACATGTCAGCGCCTTATATCAAGGAATCCTCAGCGGTATGGCTCCTTCTTGCCTGGAGTCCACCTGGCCGGGCGAATGGACCAATTACGGGCTACACCCTTTACCAGCAGGGGAATGAGATTTACGGCGGTAACGAGCTAAGCTTCAACGTCACTGGTCTGCTCGTGAGTCAATAGTCCATCATCCCCAACTCCACAAGTGACCTTTTTTATTACTTTCCGCTCATAGATTGCGTACAGCCCAAACCCTACAGTATATCTCACTTTTACAGAAAGATTTCGTGGGTAGATATCTGCATTAGACTGTTGTTGTAACTTTTTGTCCGGAAGCATAGTCTACATCATTTCTTATATTGTAGTACATCGTAGACAAAAGATTGCATACCTATTTTCGATATAAATAATCTATCCATGATTTCAATCTACCGTTGCATTTTTTATTCCCAAACCTAAAGCTTTCCATGTTAGATAAAGATAGGTTGATTATGATATGATACTGTTGGGCCTATAACAGTATTGTGTTGTGTCGTTTCGTATTGGGAATCGTATTCTCCCCCAAAGAAGATGTTCAGGTCACTCATCTCAGCTGTCTAAATCTGAACCAAGTTATTATTTCTGCGTTCATCATCACTTTTTGTGGTAGATTACATTGTATATCTCATTGACAAAGAATTTGCATTCATACTATCGTCTATCATCACATTAACCTATGAGAACCGACTTTGTCATTGCAGGTGTTTAACTCGTATGAGTTCTACGTCCAGGCCTGTACACCTGTGGGTTGTAAGTCCAGCCCCCCGATAGCCCTCAGCACTGACCAGCTTCCGCCCAGCTTTGTGAGCACTCCCACACTCACCATCCAAGGTAAGCGTCGTCTGGAAATAAGGATAAGCTGATAACATGTGTGGTTCTGATGTCAAGTTCAATGAAAGGCCATGTAATATAATGATAGAATACACTAGTACAATCCACCCCAGTCTATAATCAGGGGGCGGCTCACAGATAGTGGTAATGATCAATTATTTAAGATGGATTTAAATATATTAATTTCTGTAAAATGATGAATAAATGTATGTACATTGTATATGCTAGAGCTAAGGCCAGATATCTGTGAAGAGCACAATGGCATATACGTCTTCCATCGGAGAAGTATTATATATTAATGTTTACGTAAGTTCTAAGGGTTGCAAAACCATTACGAACTCTTGGCAGCCTGTTCTAATTGGAATCTAACAATTCCTTAAACTGCAAACATTACACACACCCATGATGGGCATGTCACTGTCAAAGTAGAACTTAACAACAACTATGTTTTGTGATTTTCGATCTAGCGGAATAGTTAGTGAACAATAAATATCACCAACTTTCATCGATTATGTCATGTTAATTGTAGGTACACGCCGCATTAAGGTGAACTGGGACATACCGCAACAACCGAATGGTGTGATTGAGCGCTATCTGCTCTATGTGAGCAACACAACGAACAGCGACATGGGTATGCTGCTCTACAACAACTCTGACCTGTTCCTGCAACATATATTCACCACTCTAACCCCCGGCACTACCTACTTCATCAGAGTTGGGGTAAGATACCATGCCTTTGCGATTAATAGTTTTAATAGGTAGAATAACTTACCTTGGATACTCGTATTACTAGATATTTTTCACTGTGTGTTATTTTGAAACACTGGTTTAATTGCGACACAATTCTGAATGCCAAATAGTCACAATCTTCGTTAGAGGGAAATAGATATCCTAAGTTCAAATGTTGGTCCTACTGGAGTTTCTAATGTGATGTACACTACTATATTCCTCACAATATCAAGATATGTAAGAGCGTATATACCGTAAGATAAACATTTAAAAAAGCATCGGATTTTGTAATGGATAGAACTAATTGTATGAATTTTCAATGTACGGAGTATTTGCTGTAACATGTATTTTATAACTAGGAACAAAGATTCTCAACAAATGTATGTATTACATGTACATTAAAATATGTTCATAACAATACTGTAAGTACATCTATGTTAATGGTGTAGCCGCTTGTCTCTTTATCCTAGGCGTGTACGGCGGGTGGTTGTACCGTGAGTGACCCCGCCGAGGGCAGCACACTGGAGAGCGCCCCGGAGGGTGTTGATCCACCGACCATATTCTCTCCCAGTCCCAGCGAACTCAACGTTACGTGGAATATACCTCGGTTTCCCAATGGTGAGGCTGAATTGTAATTCTGTTATTGGCGATGTATATGTCATGTACTGTTACAGCCTACACGTTCAATATATAGAGGCAGATATAATTCCAGATACCATTTTGTTATCCAATACCAGACAACACCCTTACATCTGAACACATTATAGTCCAAGCAGAATTATTTATGATATATTACAATGCTATATCATGTTAGAATACTATATTTAAACCATATATTGTGTCATGTCGCTCACATTATTATGGACAGAATATCAAGAACAGTGTTTACATGTCTTCCATTTGATTGTAATTTGAATACTAATGTCACTTGGTTTTTCTATTTCACCCACCCAGGTGTTATAACAGAGTATAAACTGTATCACAACACCCTAGAAGTATTCAAAGGGACGTCACCCCGCTGGCACCTTATAGACAAGCTGCAGCCGTGGTCACTGCATACATTCAGGATTGAGGCGTGTACTGTGCAGGGATGTAGCAGCAGTGATGACATTCAAGTAAGTACATGTTTTGACGAAGAATATCTTCATTAATATACAATGAAAGTTTGTCTTTTAGGCAGTCGTTGATAGATTTGGTAGGCGCTGAGACTTATCATCCATAGGATGGATAGTATTGAATTACACTGCTATGATTTTTCAAATCAGGGAAGGAAAAAAGCTTCAACAACGGGAAAGAGTGCACAAATTGTGAACGTTGTCAACAAACATTGACATAAAGAATGGGGTTGTACGATATTATGACTGACGTAGTCAGAACATGCGCAAATTAGAAGGAACCCCACAAGATGAAAATAGCCTGGTCTGTGCTCCACCAATTCGCTTCGTGAATTACTCTGCGGTCAAACGAAGTGGAGTACAGACCAAGTTATTTTCATCGAGTGGGTTTCTGATTTTATCTCACCCCGTATGACATTATTTATTGATAAATGAATCACTGAATTAGCCATTAAGTATTGGGTACACGAACTTCATGGCCGTGGAGTACGAGTTCCTAATGTTAAGCCTATGGAGAAAAATACTGGGGTGAGATAATGGATCATACCCCATACATATGAATACATATCATTACACACCTCCAAATATTTGAATATATAAAATATTAGGTCCCCCACTGTATTATACTTCACCTCATCGGAATTGTCATACACGCATTTGATTAACAATGTAAATTCTTTTTCTTGCTCGCCTCAGGCACGGACCCAGGAGGCACCACCAGAGGGCATCATAGGTTTAGAAATCCAGGTTAATGACGCCAGGACCGTGACCGCCCTCTGGAACTCCCCTAAGGTACCCAACGGGCACATCGTCTATAACGTGTACTTTGAGGGACTGTTCTATGTTGATCCAGGTCAGTGCCAAACTTGTGCAGTAATCTTGACTTGTTTTAGATGACTGAATTTTCATATTTTGCATATGATAATTCTCCCGCTACTTGGGAAGTAAACGTGTATTCAACAAAGTGTATATTGTTATACCCACGAATCATACGGTGGGACCAAAGCAATATAATTGGAGCACACCCCTTCCAAGATATATTTACAATAATGTTCAAAGCTATCCACACGACAATAAAATTGGTTGCATTGACATATATTCGAATTCTATCTCAGGATCCATTCCATAGACTAGTAAAAGAGCGGAATAAGATTAGCAAGTATATAGAGAAAGGAATTCCCACGGTCACCACGTTTTCACGGTGATGTATGCTGTGACTTCAGAGAACTGGGACTATCGCGTGGAGAGTGATCGGCGCAGCATGTACCAGACCAATACGAGCGGCTTCCCCGTGGCTATCTCGCCACTTATACCGTGGTCCGTCTACCAGGTCCAACTCAACGCTTCCAACACGAAGGGCTTCCTTCTGTCTCCCATCAGGAGAGCAGACATGCCCATGGGATGTGAGTGACTCGTTCGAACGTCTTTTCTAACTTTTTGGATAATATTTACAGTTAATATTGTTGTAGCTATGACTTAATAACGGTTGATTGGATGCAGAAATGAGATAATAAAGACTCGGCTATAACACCTGTATCACAAGCCGAAAAAAAATATTGGATTCATATATGATTGCGATAGGCCTATAGTTGCACAAAGCAGTTTGTTCTTAATAAGGCGATCCGTTCTGTTTTCTAATACCTTTTCCATATCTTTTATTAATAAAGTGAATATCTAGAAAGGTATACCACCAGAGGATGTTGCTCCTGGTAGCAAAATCATTGGAAATCAATTATATTTATCTGTTAGGATAATGACATATTAGCCTTTTTCTGTGAATCTCAGTTGGCTGCTGAATATATGATAATGTTTTGCAACAAAACGAAGCTTGACTTCCGAATGGTATGCTAGAAAAGAGTAAAATGACTGAAAGTACGTTAGGAGAAATTTTACCCTTCAGCCCCTGACGGTGTCAAACCGCCGGACGTGACGTCACCGACGCCGCAATCAGTGCGCGTTGTCTGGCAGCCTGCGGGTCGCAGCAACGCCGACCAGGACCCAGTGTACCAGCTGCAGTTCCGGAAAGCGGACGAGGCTCCAAAATATGAAGAGTGAGACTAATATCTTATGTCGGTAGTATACAACTTTTTCCAATTAGAAAATGCATGTAGGGCCTGCAAGGTCCAACATATTGGTGCATCTGGGTCCCTGTGGGGTCCCACTTTCCTCACGGAAAAAATTCACTTGCTCAATAGTCGCGGTAGCAGCCTCGTCTCCCACTGCTAATATCTTATGTCATTACCTAAATCTAGATATACATGTGTATATTCATTGCTGCTGGAAATTGTGACGAGATCCTGACATTACCATGATTTATTAGTTCAATATTTTCTGCCTAAAATTCATTCATTTTCATGTTTTTTTCTAAGGACTCTAGTGGACAACTCTTATCACTGCATAATGCTTTACATCAAAAAATCTTTTCCGCAGACCGCACTGACATTCAGTAAAGAACACCTAATTGAAAATTTCAAGATTTGATTAATTCATTCCCTTTCTTTCATCCTATCGGTATTACATCCAACAGACTATACCAATAGTATATATCTTATTACAGCCAGTTCAGCACCCCCACGACGTCACTGGCCTTCCTCAAGCAGGGTCTGTTTCCTTTCACCGAGTACCAGTTCCGTCTCGTCGCCAGTAACCCATTCGGGGAGACGAGAGCCGAGTGGGTGTCCGTCACTACTAGGCAGGACAGTAAGTTTTAGCGTTGCTAAACATATGTTATCCGTGTTGATACAAAACTTCAAGGATATACAGGTCTATATTGGATTTTTCTAAAAAGCTGTCTCTCATTATGACTGAAAACGATGGAAACACGTGCCAGACCAAGAGGGACCAGGTGGAAGATCGGCTGTTGCCAAACCTGATTGCACTTGTATCAAGCATTATTACCCTGATTAAAATTCACACACAAAATGTAATAGATAGAAGGAAATGCTTTTACATATGGGTGATAGTTAGGAGTTAACAATTTATCAATTATAAGTGATGTTAATATCTATTAAGACATAAATGAATCTGTTGATTTTACCCATTTTATCGTCTTACTTTATCACTGAATTGAACCACATTTATATGTATATGCATGTATCACCACTTTTCTGAAGTGTCCCCAAACTGGCATATTGTTTTAGTATTTTCTAAATCATAAATGTGGACAGAATCATATTGTTTGGTCATAACATGGACAGTGTATAATGTCCATGGTCGGAGTTTGGAATAGATACAATACTTCATTTATCTGAAGTGGATACATGCTAGGCCGTGCCTATTTATTGTCATTTCACAGAGCCTGATAGTATCGACCCTCCTATCGTGAACAACGTGCGTGCGCGCTCAGTGCTTCTCCAGTGGACACCTCCCCTGGTGGCCAACGGTATCCTCACTCAGTACCGCCTGCACCAGAACAACACCTTCACCGTCTCCGTAAGCCTCTAACACTTCTCATATCAGGATTAATTATTACTATACACCTATGGCCGAACATGTATGAAATACTGCCCGCTGCTAGGGGTGTAGTATAAATAATGTTCGCGCCCGCTGTGACAACGGGCCGTAGTGAATTGCAGTAGTCTTTATGCTCTTTGTAAAGTTAATAAAAGGGTGTTTGAAACGATTGGGAGGTGTATAGTAATAAGAAAACGTAGTGACTGAGCCTGTACGGTGTCCGTTCTCGGTCATTTGATTAAAAAATACGGCCCTCCCACCTGCGGTGTCGGGCCGTATTTCTATCATCAAATGACCTCGAACGGCCATCCGTACGGGCTCAGTAACGTCGTTTTCTCATAGTATTGCCAGGGTTCGTACAGAGCCTGAAAAGCCTGGAATTAGGCTTTTTGGTTTTCCAGGCCTGATAATCCTGGAATTTGTTTTTTAAATGATATACACCCTTCAGAAACTAAACAATGGCTGTTTTCATTCACTAGCAAAATGGTATTGATTCATAGTGTGATGTGCCTGGAAAAATAATATCAGGGCTTGGAAAAGCCTGGAATTTGATTGGACTATCTATGTACGAACCCTCCATTACTGTGGTCTGTACATAAAAACCTTCATATTCACTACGTAAACCTAGTACCGATCTTTTCCGTCAACCAACGTATTTGTATCGTTAAACGAGGCCTATGAGGAGTCGGATATGTCTAAAGCCTGTATTCCACCAACAAGACAAAATCGTTGTACAGCACCCGTATGGCGGTTGCTGCGTTTGCTGGCAGATCTGCTCTATTTTAAATCATCTGTCGGGTTGGTGGAAGCACAAACCACACGTTTCAGCAGGCGTCGGCTCTCCTGCCCTACGTTTCAAGACGTCGGTTGGAGGATATTGGGTTTGATGGGATGTCGCCTCACGGTTGCTGAGCGTCTGGTGGGGCGTTTGGCCATCTGCCAGCTGAAATGCGCTTCCACCAACCAGAATTTTCAGGCGATCCCCCAACCGATACCCCCAACAACCCTCCACAAGATGTAAATATAGCATCGGCCGAAATAACTGATTGATTAGGTTTTTGTCTGCTGGAATTGATCGTCTGGCCGATACATTTGAAGAGTACAACTCCCGCCGCGGGCTCTGCCGGGAGTTGCGGCGAGGGAACGCTGCCAACACTGCGCGGCCAACACCGGCAATACCCGAAGCCGCGAACTCTTTCGATATTTTCAGCAGAATTCTAGCACCATAGCGTGCCATACACATTCATAACATCAATCCTTATCTTTATTTACCTTCATTGTTCGATTTAATGTGTATTTCCGCGGTTATTTGACGAGCTATCGGCGCTGCCGTACATTTCCCGACACGGCGATACACTGCTCCGCTCCATACGCGGCTTTCCCGGGTTTGGAGCGTCGCAGTGTATCGCCGCACGCCGCGCCGCCTATCGGAGAACTCGATTACTACATAAAACGCGGCCAACGTCCACCAGTCGGCGCCACGGTAGGGGCGTCGGCTAGGATCTGCTGGAACTTCGAACCCACCTGACGCTCATATGGCACCCAAATGAACGTCTGTTGGGGGTTTCGGTGGAGCAGCGATGCATTTTGAGGCTATTTTCCCGGACGTTTCAACCGACGTCGGCTGAAAGGTCGGCTGGAACGTCTGTTGACGTTGAAAAAGTGGTTGTTTGGTGGAATACCGCCTTAAGAAAGTAATAAATCTGGAAAATCACCAAAAGAATACAGACACAGTGGATCTATATTAAAGGTGTTATATTTGACAACCAAGACGACAGGGTATCAACAAGATCACGACGTTTCGTGCTTATTTATAGCACTTCTTCAGGTAGAGAAAGTCATAGATACCATAAATTCGGATGATGCTGATGCTAGTTGAGTACCTAGAATTTGGAAATACTACATAGTTGTGTGTTGTGTTGCAGGTGCCGGGTAACCAGACCTCCATCGAGCTGGAGGACCTGGAACCGTTCACACACTACGTCTTCCAAATCGAGGCTTGTACTGTGGCCGGGTGTACCATCAGCGCCCCCTCCAGGGTTATTCTCACACTAGGCGCCGGTCAGTATATCGACATCTCCTATTTCTCTCCCTTTTCAAATATTAGGTTGTAAGTGTAATTTTGAAAATGTAACTGTATGGTTACATTTGATAGGGGTTATTTTACATACCAAATACACATTATGTTCAACAACATGACACATCAAACTAATTACTATGCATTCTAATTTGACTTTTTCTTCGTGTGTTGCGAGTTGATATTCGTTCTCTAATGAATGAAATTGATTTCTTGGAATACGGTGTTCATGCATTCCTATTGATATATTCATTAAAATACTTAATGCTATGAAAGAGGGTGAAAGCGTGGTGAAGATTCCTGAACTACTCTTTCAGTTCGATAGATATGCCGTTGTATATATTGACGTGTATGATCATAAGCATGTATCAAAAAAATGTATCCGACCCCTCATATAAATCTCCAATAGACTTGACATGGTGTGGCTGTATGCCACGGTTATGCCATAAAAATATGCTACTAGTGACATATGAAGTTAAAAACATGTGACCCGGTGGGACAAAATCTAAACATCAAGTTCATATAATTGTTTACATGGCCTTCATTGTCTTATCACCCCGGTATTTTTCTCCATAGGCTTAACATTAGAAACTCGTACTCCATGGCCGTGAAGTTCGTTTACCCAATACTTAGTGGCTACTTGGGTGATTGATTTTATCAATAAATAATGTTATATGGGATGGGATAAAATTAGAAACCCACTCGATGAAAATAATTTGGTCCGCTCCATCTCATTTGACCGCAGAGTAATTGACTCAGCTTCGCTTCATGTATTACTCTGCAGTCAAACTCGGTGGAGTATGCACCAAGCTATTTTCATCTCGTGGGTTTCCTCCTAATTCCGCTACAGATATCACTCAGCTCCACTTCATGATATCATTCCATATATAGCACGTAATTAGTAACGTGCTGTATACCTACGGTGGAAGAACTTTCCTCGGAAAGAACCGTTTGACGAAATTAAAAAAAATATATATATATATATAGACAACTCATGCCATATAAACAATCATATGACATTTCGTCATGATAATATCATAGAAATATATCCATGTCCCTGTTCTCAGTCCCGGAGGGGATGGCGCCGCCCATCCTGGCGTCGCCGACGCCGACGTCCGTCATGGTGGTGTGGTCGCCGCCCGTCGCCGCTAACGGAGACATCCTCAGCTACCGCCTGGAGCGGCGCAGCCCGCCCGCCGCCTCGTCCTTCTCACTCGTCGCCAGTTTCTCTGGCACGGACGACCGCCGCTACGAGGACAAGTCTGCGGAGATCCGACCGTTCACGGCGTACGAGTATCGCATGGTGGCTGTCAACAGGGCAGGAGAGGCCGTCAGCGAGTGGGCCCTCATCACCACCAAATCAGCACGTTAGTGTTTGCTGACAATACAAGGGGTCACAACGTTTTTCTATTTAATTTTAACCTACACAATTTTGATTATTGGTACGGTATTTGTGATGGTGAATGTTTATAAAGATAGAGTTAGAAATACCTTGGTGATTAGATTGTAATCGTTAGGTGATCAATTTTGAGAAATAAGGTGGTAACTATGAATAAAATGTACACCTTCTTAAATCGGGTTTTTCTAAAAAAATAAATGAGAAGATTGGAGGTGGTGGCTATCAAAAAAAGATGCCCTTCAATAGGTTATATAGCATAACCATGCAAAATGTATCTTGTAACTCAGGCTAATATTAGTTAACAATACCTATGAGACCTCGGGTAATAGGCGTCTCTAACTTTAGCTCCAGCACCGGTGCTGTCCCTACCTAGCGTTTTAAAACAGAACGACATTTTCTGTACTAACAGGTCCTGGCGGAGTGCGACCTCCTACAGTTCAAGTGACGTCGGCCACGTCCGTGGAAATCACGTGGGAGCCACCGATCCAGCCTAACGGGCAGCTGGAGTCCTACGTCATCCGCCTGCCCATTCCCCGCATCGAAATCCGCAATGTGAGCAGCACCTCGCTGCTGCTGGAAAACCTGGCGCCGTTCACCGAGTACCGCGTCACCGTCACCGCCTGCACCGGTGAGCTGCCCACTCAACGGCTAAGCTTGAATTCCGCCAATTGTTATTTAGCGCGCATTTTTCTAATAGTTACACACAGCTAGGCCTCAAGTATGCATTTAATGCCTTCACTACATGCACAAGGTATATTCTAATTGGCACCATCTGTAGGTAAATGATCTTTTCCCTTATAGCGTTTGGGATAAAGGGGTCCTCTTAACTACATGTATACTGAAATGAATGCTTGTCAAGTGTGATAATGGTTTCATCTCATCTCATCAACAGTATTATGGTTGTGTAAACATGTGTAAATCACCTAGTGTGTTGGAATACTATATTCCACCTCTTACAGTCGTTATGAAGTACTGTACTTACACCACCAGAGGGACTGGGCGGAAGAACGGCCACGCCGAGCTCAGACATTCATTGTAATGATTACCCTAATAAAACTGATAAAAAAATTAAAAAATCAACTTGAAAATACAGAAAGAACATCATTTATGTAACTAGTAATGTTAATTTACCGAAATATTGGAAACAAAAGTTAGTAGTCAGGCCTCAAAACTGTCATATTTCAGAATGTTATGATGGGTTTATTCAGGAAATATTACCCCTCTGTTTACCCAGGTATGTCCCTATAGACCGATAAATCTGTTTCTTATCACTTTAAGGACGAATGATGCCTTGAGGCATCAACCGGCCCAGGTTCACTTAAACCTATAAAATCGTTTTTGACAAGGAAATAATTAATCAATTTACATGAAATCTTCAGAAAATGTAGGTATAATATCAAAAGTAATATTAGTAAGCTAAAATAAGTGAAATATTATTGATTACCAATAATATCACGTGATGGAACATCAAATTGGGACTTTATGCAAAATGTGTTCGTCCTTTAGGGATATGCACAGTCACTAGAACCCGTCCTATGGCGCCAGCTCTGCCACAGGTGGCCGTCCTTAAAGGGTTAAGGGAGTCATGCACCATTAATTTCGATGTTTCCACGCCTACAGATGGCGGGTGCACGGAGAGCGTGCCGACCGTCATCTTCACCGAGCCGTCCGTGCCGTCGGGCCTCAGCCCGCCGACCGGGGAACCCATCTCACAGACGAACATCTTCGTCATCTGGCAGGCGCCCACCAACCCCAATGGACCCAACCTGCGCTACGAACTGTCCCGCGCTAAAGTCAGGCAGCCTCTCCAACGTGAGTCCTATAGTTTTATTATAAACTAGTTTATCAGAGGTCCAAAGGGGAGTGAGTTGGAAATAGTTTATATTCATAGACACCGTGTTGCATATACAAACACTAAGTAACTGTTGTGTATGATATGTATGTTTTACCCGTGACTGTTATGTATGATGTGTATGTTGTCATCGATTCTTCTCTTCTAACGTGTGTATCTTTCGCATCTCTCGAGTAATATGCACGTGTAGCCTACATGATAATCCACAGCCAGAAAGCTACTTGCAATATCTACGATGATATAAGTATATAGCAGATACCAACACAAGAAGCACAATAGCTCAATAGAGTTATTTTTATGAAAAACAGTAGGCCTACTTCTGGCCAAAATCCATTCGCCATATCACAAATAGTCTTCAATGCATATATATTTCACCGTATAACACAACATTAATCACAGAAGAATATCTAACCTACCTTCATATCTTGTGTGTCCAGCGTCAGCCAGTGACTTTGGAATGTGGACGCGTATTTATACCGGAGAAGACACATACTACGACGATACTGGGCTCAGCCTTTACACTACCTACCGCTACCGTGTGGCCGTCTTCAACGACTATGGACAGGTGACGTCACAACCCTCAGCGGAAGTGACGACGTTCGGTGGAACGCCGACGGAGGCGCCCTCTGTGTCGGCGTCCACGGTGAATCATACGTCGATCAGGGTGGAATGGATTACGCCAGGTCAGTGGACGAGAATCAATGCCCAGTTTTGTCAATTAGGCAGATACATTATACTAACTTGTTTCTGATCATGAGAATGTGATATGATATAATTTCTACAACATGTGAGACGCTTATTCTTTTTTGCGGTGACAAGTGTCAGAGTTCTATCTTGCGCCTGGGTTGAGGTATTGCAGTGATAACGCACTGTTGATCTACTTTTCTGAACCTATTGTGTTTCAATGCATGAACTAATTAGGTATCTCCACTCATATGATATTTAATTCCAAATGTCTCATACCGAATGTTGGTTGCTTAAACGAAGACGTAAATTATTTGCTTTGGCTGCTGCAGGCGTGGCCGCGCTACAAGGAGGAGTGACGCAGGCTGACGTCACCGTCACATCCTCTAATACGTCACGCGTCTTAACGGCGTCAGCAAACGCGTCATCCGTCATCGTGACGGACCTGGAGCCCAACACGCGCTACGAGGTGCACGTCATGCTTATGATGCATGGGGGCGCCACCATCACCAGTGACCCTGCGTACGCACAGACCCGTGACGGTGGTGAGTTCTGAGTTCAACTACCCAGTCGTTCAGTGATCTATTTTAATTAGATATCCATTTTACTCAGGTAATCTCTATATGTATACTAGAGAGGAAGAGTGGCATTGGCGTATGACTATTTTTGAAACTTGGGAATCTGATATAAATCAAGATATGGCCTAATATCGTAAGGTGTCATGGTTTGGCCGAACTCTTTATCGTTCTCCTTTCTGCAAATTAACGTTGTCGGATGAATGCCACTATTTAGAGGCTTTTAACCTATAAACACCCTACTGGATCGAAATAAAGGAAATATATCGAACAGGGAATCAAAGGAAGGAAATTGATTCTGAGTGGATACAAGGTGCTGCAAATGTAAACGTTGTGAGCGAGATCCCATACAAATATAAATCGGTCTATGGCGTAAAAAACCTATATTATATATCCTGGTGAATATGTTATGATTGTGTACAGCCCCGGAAGGTCTACGCCCGCCACAGTTAATAGTTGTGAATACCACCGCCCTGCGCGTTGTATGGATGCCGCCGGAGCAACCCAACGGGAGGGTGACTAGCTACAATATCTACGTGGACGACGAGAAGATAGAAACCGGACTCAATACAGCTGGGTCGTATGTTGTTGGGAGTCTGCAACCCTATACCATCTACAGGTTTAAGGTAAGAACCTAGATTTACCATTATAGGCCTACACTGAACAGAAATCATGTATAATTATATTACTGTCGAGTGAAAGTAGGCCTACATATCATAAAGATCTTTAGAATTTCTTGATCAATAACATTTCAAAAACTAAAGGTGATTGTTTGTGCTATTTTGTTATATCGAATATGGAGAAGATCATTTTGTTGGGAAAGCCTAAATATCAATTCCTTAGATATTGTCTTTCGTGAGCTAGTGGAAATGATATTGATGTATACAAAGTAATGGTGGGAACTAACTTTAAGGCTTTAATAAATCGTGAGTGTTGGAGTCAGTGGCGCCCTGGTATAGAAACTGTAGGGTCCAATGCTCTCAAATGCTATCATTGTCTTTTATCCTATCCCTAACTTTGGGTTATTGTATTAGGGCGAGCGTGCAGTAAAGTGTTATTTATTGCACGAGGGTAATAAAAGAAATTGACCAACCAGCAGCAAGAACGTAAGCAACATCACACTAATACGATCTATGACTTTTTGACAACCTTTGGCATTACTTAGCAATTTTCCAGCCACAAACTTCACGTGCTCGAGTAACTTGAAGGAACTAAATGGCTAATTAGTATTTTAAAGTCATAGAGACAGGGTAGTGTAAATACTAAACTGAACTCGAGTTAGTAGTATGAGAACTCGAGTTAGCAGTATGAGTTAGTAATATGAGTAGTATGAGTGCTTATCGCACTCCGGTCAAGTCGGCTACTTATTGGGCTCGGCTAATTGCCTCGCACAGTAACGCGACTTTCCGATCGTGAGATAAACACTTACTCTTGTTCAGTTTCTACTGATGACTACACCACTGACATGGCGTCTGGTATTTAACCCTATGTCCACAGCTGGAGGTATGCACTATCTACGATTGCGTTCAAAGTACGGAGATTAAAGGCACGACGGCTGAGGCCATCCCGTACGGATTAAGCCGACCTAATCTCTACGTTCAGTCTGCTAGTAGTGTGAGAGTGACCTTCTCCGCCCCCACACAACCCAACGGTATAATCCTCAGATACGAGCTCTACCGGAGGGACCACATCCCTTGCCAGGAAAAGTAAGAATGCCATTCCTTGATGATTATCTCATAGACTAGGCTTACCTTCATTCATAAACATGCATTTGACTATCAGATTAGGCAAATCTTGGAGCACATGAGGAAGCATATTAATACAAAAGATATATCTGAATATTCACGTATCACTGCTAGACTTTTCCGATTTTTAAATCTGAAAATATCTATTCTTGAATAATTCAGTTACTACCGACTTTGATAATCAATGATTACTATCCTATATTACTGACCAACTATCTCGAGTAACTTTTTGTTAAGTTGGTGATAATGTGGGTTATATTATCGGGGAATTATATCTTTAAGAACGGAGTTTCTTTTTTTGTAGAGTGCCCATCACCGAAGAACCTCCCTCAGGGAAATGCCAGTACTACGAGTGCGGTATCCTGGAAGCGTTCTGTGGCTCAGAGTGCTACTCAGGTCCGAAGGTAGGAAAACCGTCAACAGTTATACATGTATAATAAGCATTGTTTTGTTTGTGAATAAGCATACAGTAGAATAGATTACAATCATAACCGCAATGTTGACTTTACAAATTGAAACATTAACTGTAATATATGTTATATTGATTAATATCGTTTGCTATGTGATGGTACATTGCCTTTATGATTTATTCATAATGTAGGTCATATTGTCATAATTCATTCATCATAATATTATTCGGAACAAATACTTTTATGGTTGGTTATGAATCGCTTAAGAACCATCATTGAAGTATATACAAGCAAGATTTCTGATTAATATGACCCCAGCCCCTCTCCATCTTGTATGCGATATAATAAAGAGGGTGTGTAAGCACAATTTTCAATATTTTTACCCTCCCGCACTCCTTTTAGTGCGTACATACTTTATAGATGGTCCCTTATCGATATGACACGAACTATAACACATTTCAGACTTGCTGTGACGGAGTTCTTTATGACAACAAAATCGGTTACGAATGTTGTGGTACTCATTACGTCCCCAATCGCCTCAACCGAGACGATGTCTGTTGTGGTGGTAAATTCTACTGGCCCCTCAGTAACCACAAGTGCTGTAATAACAGGTAAGATTTTTGACTGAAGCTTAGCTAATAACGTTGACCATAATAGGCGAGTTCTTCAAAGAAGAACGTAATGTATCTATCAACGAACATCACTGGTTGATGATAATTTACCAATGTTGTAGAGGAATTGGGGATGACATCTATTAAGTACTGATAGATAATTGACTTTGGGTGATATATGGGTACTCTATGAATTGAATGGAATATACTTATCCTTATTATTATATTTTATGCCACTGAGATTGGTTTTAGTGTTTGTTCTCAATGATGTTACGTAGTATATGAATAATGAAATAAATACAAACACTTTTGTTATGATTTCTGTAAGATTGTAAGTTGTTTTCTATTGACCTGCTCTCAGCCAAGATGGAAAATTGATTGTAAAATTGATTGTGATTTGTGAAGGTATGTAGAGGTGCGTTCAGACCAGATCTGCTGTGCCGACCCGGCCGAGGACAGGGTTTCAGTGGGAGTCGGTGATAGGTGTTGTGGCGGGATTCCATTCTCCTCCTCTGGATCGCAGCTCTGCTGTGCAGGTAACTAGATCTTTAGTCTGAAGTTATCAGAATCGTTACAATTACCATATGAAATGCCATTCGGTTAGAAACAAGTCCTGCAGTTTACATACCTTATGTTTCAGGGTTTGGTCAGGAATGATAGATTGATATAACAGGTATACATGTTTTTTCCAAAGTTCTACCATAAGCAGTTTATTGAACCTATTCAAGGGATCACTATATTTGCAGATAGAAAATGTGCCATTTTTGTGATACCTGCTGAAAGTGCCCTTTCCTTATACTACTGATACCCCTAAAGTATGCGGCTCCTGAAAGTAGTATATGACATTGTGTTTTAATCAGGCTCATTTATAAAGCAGAGTGCAGTGACAGTTTGGAAGAAAAATTAAAACCTTTACGAAGCAGCCCTCTACACAGCCCTTTCTATTGATATTTATATCAGGCAAACTGCACGACAAGTACGAGAGTCAGTGCTGTGGGGGTAAGGTGGTGGAGTCGAGTCTGACGTGCTGCGGGAACGATACGACCGGCGCTTCCCACAGGACGGACCCGGTCAACATGTGCTGTGGGGACAAGTACGTGTCTAGAACCACCTCCGTCTGCTGCATCAACGAGAACCTCCAGTCCAAGGTCAGTTACAAGGTCATGATGACGAGGTGTATTAGTCCACTTCTGTGCTGCGAGTTGTGTCGTATCAACATATTATATATGTATTTCTTTCTACTAACCTTTCGCAATTTCTCGCATGATTTAGATCGAAAGAGAAATGTATGTATGTCTATCTGCAACGCTTATCAAGAAATAATTATTTTTTTCACTTTATTTCAATTTCTCCCACAAGAGGAGTTCTTCCAATTGATATAGATATATATATATATATATATATATATATATATATATATATATATATATATATATATATATATATATATATATATATTGTAACAGTCAATGCAGAATGATGACGATGACGACCAGATACAGTGTACAGTAATATTTATTCCAAGAGCCTACGGATACAATCAGTACTAACGCATTCTGTAGGCCTGGCCTACACTCCTGTAAGTACCAGTGGCAACCTTCCTCGATCGCTTATCCGTCCAGACTGACCACGACTGGTCTGCGCTTGCAGTATTTATAGCCGAGTTGTGACGTCATAGCGGTCCTCCACCGGCGGTGGACCCCACACCGGCAGTGGGTCCTCCAACGCCCGGTGCTTCCCTGCTACAATATATATATATATATACTACAAGTGGATTGAGGTTTCTCCTAAGGTTAAATCGTTGTTCTCCATCCAGGTACATAGTTATGGCAGCATGGCCGAGCTAGCTGCATCCAATGAGAAGTGTTGTGGAACGGAGCGAATCTCCTTCGGTCTCAGTTGTTGTAACGGTGTCGGCTACAGCTCTTTCTCCCAGGTGTGCGCCGACCGTTCAAATGTCGTCAACGGTAAGTGCGCAAACAGTATACGTGAGGGACTAGTGGGATGTTGTATCCAATACAATGGAACATGGGGTTTGTGTGCTCTATTCATGTTCCTGTTGGGTTATCATAACAATGTATGTTGATACCCCCTAATCACTGTCGTGGCCCTTCAACCCGGAAAAGGTTCTTGCATACATGTATAAAGGTGACCGGCTAGTGGCATTACTTGGAACTGGAATCTAAAGATATGAACCCGCTATTGTCATAGCTATTGTTAAACAAAATACTTTATTATCAGGTGGACGGTTGGTCTTATAGGTAATGGCTAAAGCCTACTGTAGTACACCTGCTTGTAGAGTCACTAGGTGACCTGACCACACTTTTGCATTTTTATAGCTAACTAAGTACAAATAGGAATATATATAATAATAGAAGGTTTTACGGCAATGCAATATCTTGCAGTTTGAATATCTAGTATTTTAAAATGGATTTAAAAGAAAAGTGATTTCAGTTTGGGGGGGGGGGGGTACTTCTTTAACCACAGGTCCATTTTAAGAACTCCTTTATGGACATATTTCTACCCTTAAATCTGGTTCGTGTATGTGTTAAAAAGAGGGGGGGGGGATTTAGGTGAAATCGGCATACAAAAACAGATTTTCACACAATATCGATTTACATTTAGCATTGGGGTAACATTTACCATCTCCATAAGTGGCTTTTTTTCCTTTTTTTTTATTACGACCAGTTCTGTCGATTGTGACAGATCTTCCACTGGCATTGACAGTTGCTTACATCCTAGGAAGTAGCATTATTTAAGTGAGACTTTTTTCATGTATTTTTTACTAATTTCCTGATATTGGGGGGGGGGGGGGGAGTCCGTCACCTTTGAAAGCATATGGCATAGTAAAGCAACCAAGTTCCACAAGTGGGCTCTATGGTTCCTATCACTCTCCAAGCATTGGCACACGCCTTGGACCTATATATATATCCTTATAAGAACACTAAATATCTGGTTGGAGTTCAGCCTTGCTTTCAACAGGGAGTCTGTAGTAAGGCCTAACACCAGATGAGACTAATAGATAATTTAGGCTTAGATTTGCACTTCTATTGAGCTTCGAATGTGTTCACCCGCTAATTTGGCATTTAGAGGTGAATTCATTAAAAACAAAACCTGTGTATAGAGGGGTGAAACTTTGGAATGCTTTGTCCAAAGAACAAGAAAGTGTGCCATCTAAAATATCTTTTAAAAGTAACTTAATATGATATACTATAGATGTATCCTGTATCAAATCTCTTGTGCAGACATCTCAATGTTAAGAGTATAACTACATGAAGGTGTATATTATGTTGAATGAGATTTTTCATGATACACATGTCATGTCTGATCTACCTCATTTTATCGGTCACCATTTTCTTTGTACTTTTGTGATTGAATGGCAACCATACGTGACTTGTAAACTGTCCGGATATAGCCACTTACTGATATGGATGAAGACCACCAACCTTGGCGAATTTACTGCAATAAACCAGTCACTGCACTAACTGGATATGTCATAGATGACTGACCACATGATTACCCCATGCCCTGATGCTGCCATATGGTGTGCTGGTCTGCCCCCCCCCCCCCCCCCCCCCCCCCCCCCCCCCCCCCAGCTGCTAGTGTGCCCCCTAAGCTACTTGTATTGAAGCGTCCACCCACAAATATGGCCTTTAGAGGCCAATAATTCTATTTTGAGTTAACTCTTGTTTTCTTACTAGAACGGATTTCCAATATAATTCTTCGCTTTGAACTTTGCTCGATTTCTACGGTTTCGCTGGGAAAAGCTTTCAGGTTGAATTTACCCTTAATGATTTAGGCAAAACGACACTTTTATGTTTTGCGCTGTTTACAGGTTGTGGGTTAGGCGTGGTGTGCGCAGCCAGCCAGGATGAAACCGCCTTCTGTGACCGCTGCAACTTTAACCGCCAGACGACAAAGTGCGGCGTCACCGCCCCGCGTTCCGTCGCCATGGTTACCGCACCACCGCCAAAAGAGGGTCTGTGCTGGACGGATCCGGTCAGAGTTTACAAGGGTCTGCAGTTTGCCTACCTTGGTAAGTGAACAATTCTGACCTCGGTGTGTGAAATGGAGGAGTTATTTATAATGCGTAAGTATGGTTTATGACGAGATTTTCATTCTAAGAAACAAGATTATACTACACCAAGTGATGACAGGAAATTTGCAACATCTTATGAGAAATAAAAAGCCATGTTCCCTAAAAAATAAACGAGATGGGATTCTGTTATTTCACAATATTGCCCGCTTAAAATACACCTTTTAGTTTTTACAGTTTACAACTGTATTCAATTACATACCAGACCCCGATTTGAAGAATCAAATGGACTTAAGTCTTGTTTTGTTCCGATGTGATAGATGGAAACCAAATAGATTATGGTAATTGCCTGGCCCTGAATTGTTGGTTTGATTATCTGAGTAGTTGGAATTTGTTATTATTCAAATGAAAAGAACACTCGTGTTTCCTTGTTAAAATCTCAACTTTACTTCTAAGCCTCCAAAAATTCTACTATTTTTCTTCGCGTTGGGTGAGCAAAATGTGCTTATTCTACGGGATTTTCTTCCAGACGAGGGTTTGTCACCTTACACAGAATACGAGTATTCTGTGATGGCTGTGAACGGCGCGGGAACTCAGGCCAGTCCTTACAACTCCGCCGTGACGGCACAGGCCAAGCCTGTGGGACTGGCACCACCAGTGGCACGGGTAGAAACTAACCAATTGGATACTATATATCTGTCGTGGAAACCCCCGGCTGAACCCAATGGTAAATATATGTTTTTATTATGAATGAAGCTGTTTCGGCTCAGGAATTTGTGTTCGCAGTGTGTGTGACCCAGGCTTTCTTCTGCATTTCTGAGTCAGATGTCGTCTGCTCCTCGTGCACCTCAATGGAGATAATCATATTTACTTCTATGTATAGTGCCTCGCTGAACACGAAATATAGATCAGATAATTGCATGTATACCAGCGACATAAATGCATACAAACAGCCAAACTGAGGGGATGTCTTATCTTCAGATAATTTTGAATAAGTAGACCTAGATTGTTTTGTATATCAAATTTGCCTATCATTTGCACATTTAATTGCACATTATTTTGATGTTGTACCCGCCATTATCCATCAAATGTTTTGCAGTACATATCATATTAATATCAGTATTCTAGCTTTGTACCTTTGCAGTTACTGCACCCTTTCTGGCTTGCTTTACACATTGAATGGTTAAATCACTCTTTCAGATTGAATTCTAAATAACCAATTAGATTTTGTTGATATTTGCTTACAGTTACGCATTACGTATATTAATTCTACATATTGTGTATATAATTGATGTCTTAAAACACTGTTGTAATATATATTGTTCACTAATTAAAAACAGTTAAACCAGGTAGGCCATTTCGTAGAAGCAGATACATAGGCTTGCATTAACTACACTGGCTTCATAGATGCAGTATATAATAGTACACCGATAATACAGTAGCTTGGTAATGGTCATTCCTTTACCACGGCAACTTTGCTGGGGTCGACAGGTAATTTTTTGTGTTATTACATAATACAAGTGGAGACTTTTAGACCTAGTTTGCTTTCTAGGGCTTAACCACAGTTATGATCGTTTTATGCGACATCATGATCAATTCATAAACTGGAAACAATAATCCTTTTAACGTTCCTTACATTTTCGTGCGTTTCAGTGTTTTTGTACTCGAAACTACCATCTCTATGACTACATGATTTCATAGACAGTCATGTAATGCTGATTAATATTTTCAAAGTAGCATCTGGCTTGCAACAGACGTGGCCTTGCCACGTCTCATTAATCGGATTAACATAAATGGTTCTGTCCTTTCTGCAGGAGAGATCATCCAATATGTACTGATGCGTGACGGCATAGAGATATACCGTGACCCCGTGCGACTTGAGTACCGTGACGATAACGCCATTCAGCCCTACCAGACGTACACCTACCGTCTGCGGGCCTGCAACGCCGTCGACTGTGTCAACAGTCCCCCGGTAAGACTGTGCCGCCGCCGTTGGCTTCACTGATTGCATTTTGCTGTTAAGTTCCAGGGGTTTCTTTTCCGCATCTTTTTAAGTTTGGGTTTAACCGGTTTATATAAAACAAATCTTGTCATGGACAGTCACACCTTGGGTGAATGTTTCTGGGTCATACCGTTATTTTCCTAAATTGTTTCTCTTTTTCTATTAGAGCCAGTGTGCAATTCATTGTTTTGATGTAGCTTCTGGTAAACTAGACATGCACTATGACATGTTTATTTGAAGAATCGCCTCAAACAGACCAGCATTTCATTATGAAAGTAGAGGTAGTTGAAGTTTAGGCATTGCATTGAGCCTTGTCCCTATGATGGAGACCTCGGGGCATCCCAAGCTATGTAAATCAAGGAAATATTGTTATCTGTGTGGTGATGAGGCAAAATACATGCAACTCGTAGTGAGATAAACTTGTTATCTGATATCAAATCACATCTTAATTTATATATGTGTTAGCAAGGGTGGAAACAAAGTAAGATGCAAAAAAGATGCTGCTTCATCCGCTAAGTTCTAGACATGTTCTGCGAGAAGTGTTATTTCTCAGTTTGTAGCTCTATTTGTCTGTGGTTAGGTTTCTGTGGCGACGCTCCAAGCCATGCCGGAGGATGTAGCGCCACCTGCGGTGAGCGCGGCCAGTTCGACGAGTTTGTACCTGACATGGGCGCCCCCTGGTAGGCCTAACGGAATCATCACTAACTATGTGTTGGTGCGTGTGACGGAGGGCGATTCTATCTCACTAAGCGGAGCCACCACCAGTTATCTCCTCTCAGGTGACTCATCTCTATATCATTTCATTATTTCTGTGAGCTACTAGACATGCCATATACACTAGGTTTGTTCCCCCAGTAACGCAGAGCTTCAAATGGGCCGCTCGTTCCCTTTACCTTATTTCTATGAGTATAATACGCCATCTGTCTATACAATATTCTGGCACATATAATCCCTCTGGCTATGATTTACATTCTCTACATTTACTAAATAATGTTAATTGTACGTTTGTATTAACATCCTTGTTCTTCATTGTCAGATCTTGAGAAGTATGGAGAGTATAAATTCATACTCACTGCTTGCTCTGAGGCGGGGTGCACCAACAGCAGTGAAGTGTCTGCCCGCACGAGTCAAGACAAACCCGAAGGTAATACTTCACCACCTAACTACTGCATCATAACACCATAAACCGAACGCAACACTCTTGATGATAATATTGCTCTAGATATTTAGCTTAGTTATGTACTTACAGCGAATATTGTGCCTACTTTCTGTTTTTGCTTATTCTCATTGCTTAAATATGTATATATGTACATGCACTCAAATGGTTGTTTTCTTTGTCTAGGTCTCTCACCTTCTAGACTAGTAATTGTGAGTACAACTAAATTGGAAGTCTACTGGAACGAGCCTTCTTCTCCTAATGGTATCGTGTCCACCTACCACATCTACCAAGGCTCACTAGCTGGCCTTATGATGAGGATCTACTCTGGAAATGGGAGCACCTTTATGACTGTTGTGGAGGGACTTTCTCCCGGTGACGCCTACACGTACATCATGGAGGCAGTTACAGGAGGGGGAAGCGCCAACAGCTCCGCGACGACCGTCACCATGCCCACGATCTCTCCAGAAGGTATTAAAGCCCCGGACAACGTCACTGCCCTGGGCCCCAACGTTATTCATGTCACGTGGGACATGCCCAATCTGAAGAATTTCATCGATCAGTTCAAAATCGTCCTGAACGCAGGGAGGAAGTCGGAGATTGAGCGTGGTGTTGGCATCGCTGATGATGCCATAGTTGAGGGTCTGGAGCCCGATACCCTCTACAGTGTGAGGATTAAGGCATGTATACGCGGCGTGCCTAACGGGTGTGGACTGGGGCCAGGGATTAACGTCCGCACGCTAGAAGCCCCTCCGCAGGACCAGGAACCGCCGACCCTCAGAGCCACGGGTCCGTCTGTGATGGAGGTCTCTTGGGAGCCACCTGCTCGTCCTAACGGTCACATCCTCCAGTACCGGATTCATCGTAAACGACAGGGCCTGCCGGGCACGGGCCTGCTCATCAACGTCCTGTCGGGTGACGTGCTCACCTTCACTAACGCCGGGCCTGAGCTGCTCCCGTTCACCCGGTACGAGTACCGCGTCACGGCCGTCAACTCTCAGGGAGAGACCACCAGTGACTGGGCCGAGCAGCGCACACAGGAGGCGGTGCCAGAACAGCTCCAGGCGCCCTTGATCACCACCTCCGACGCGTACTCAATCAACATCGCCTGGGAGCCTCCGCTGAAGGCAAACGGACTCATCGTGTCATATGGCATAGACTACAGAAGGTCCTCCAGTGACCCCACCTTTAACTACCCGACCGATTCCGTGACGGTGAGTGCGGCCACACGTAAAACCTCTGTCAGTGGGCTCAAACCTTACACCCCGTATGAAGTGCGGGTCTTGGCGGAGAACTCGGCTGGGAAGACGTATAGCACCTGGGCGCAGGCCTCTACGGGCCAGGGCTCGCCGGCCGGAGTGGGTCCCATCACGGTGGAGCGCATTAGTACTGGATTGGCCGTTATTCTCCGCTGGAATTCACCCACCAAGCCTAATGGCGTCATCATCAACTACCTCGTTTATGAAGAAGACAATGTCAACCCAATATTCCAAGGCCTGAGCCGTGAGTTTGAATACCGCCGCCTCCAACCATACACAGATTATACCATACAACTCGAAGCCTGCACTATTGGCGGTTGTAGTAGGTCTGTTCGACAAAGATTCAGGACGGCTGAAATTGCACCGGCAGACCAAGCAGCACCGACATTATCCTTTGTGAATGCCACCCATGTGACCTTACACTGGAGCAGGCCAGTGAACCAGAATGGACAGATCCTGAAGTATCAGGTGTTACGACGGGTCGACACGAGGATCAGAAAGCGGGCTCTGTCTGAACCAATCGTCGCCTTCGAGACAGATAAGACAGACGCTACTGAGTACAGCTACACAGATGTCGGCCTGGATCCGTACACACAGTACGACTATTCCATCAAAGCCATCAACTCCAAGGGTTCCACCCAGAGCCTGTGGCAGAGGGTAGAAACGGACCAGGCTGCCCCAGAGGGACTTTATCCACCGCTCACTTCACAGGTGGCAAATGAATACAGTAAACTGCGAATCACCTGGTCCACCCCAACGCGGGCTAACGGTATCATTCAGGGATATCAATTACAGAGGAATCAATCGGTACCCTGGAGTTTTGGGCCGAATGAGGACAAGGAATACGTTGATATGGGACTGACAGCGTATACGACGTATTCCTACAGGGTGACTGCGTGCACCGCCGGAGGCTGCACGACAAGCCAGCCGGCCATTATGAAGACTCAGGAGACGGCGCCATTCTACGTCGCGCCTCCAGTACTGAGCACCGTGAGCGACACGGCCGTGCAGGCCTCCTGGGTGGAACCGGAGATAACCAACGGGAGGATCAGAGAGTACCGCCTCAAGGTCAACAACGTGACGCAGTACGTCGGGCAGGACCGGGAGTACATTGTAGGCGGCCTCACGCCGTACGCCCCGTATTACTTCGTGCTCTCAGCCTGCACGTTCGGCGGGTGTACGGACAGCAGTAGTGTCTTGGCGCGGCCCCAGGAGGCGCCGCCGTCGGGGATGCAACGGCCGATGCTGCGCGTGACCAGCTCCTCGTCTATAGAGATCACCTGGCGGCCGCCCATCTTCCCCAACGGCGTGATCACGTCGTACGAGGTCCGGCGAGACGGCGCGCTCATTGACAAGACGACTGGATTGAGTTATATCGATTACGAGGTGCAGCCGGGGCGGGAGTACAGCTACAGGGTGACGGCTTACAACAGTAAAGGCCAGGTGGAGAGCCCTCCGAACACGGCCACTACATATAGCTCCTCACCTTCCGGCCTCAGCCCGCCGGAGGTGACGCCCCTCTCGTCCACCTCCGTTCAGGCAGTGTGGACGCCGCCCATGATGCCTAACGGTAAGATCTACAACTACACTCTGTATAAGGACAACGACATGGTGTACTCAGACCGCGGGCTGCAGAACATCGTCAACGGCCTCGACTTCTGGACGGAGTACTCCTTCCGGGTCGTAGCCTGCACGAGCAACGGGTGCACAACGAGCGAACCGACACGTGCACGCACGCTCGAGGCGCCGCCGCTGGGCATGGGCCGGCCCAGACTGACCCCGTCCGCGGACAGCCAAGGCACGCACGACGGCGTCCTCGTGGAGTGGGAAGCCCCGCGCAGACCCAATGGTGTCGTCACCAAATATGAAGTCTACCGCAGGAACTACACGGGCTTGCCATCAGGTAAGTTCGCAAGAAAGGTTTTCTTTGTAAAGAAACTATAGGTGAGGATATCAAACTTCAACGTAGACCAGTCTGATTCCGCTTTAGCCAGTTTAACCAGCCCTGTCCAGAACAATGAAGATGAGAGGGTGAATAATTTACCTAATTTCGCTTCTATCATGAACTGATATGGAGTTAATTTTCTATTGCAATTGCATATATTCCTACTGGTTGTATCTTATAACGTTGAAAATAAGACATTGACTCATGAACATATATGTATCTAATTTATTGTGAAATTATATCGGATATCGGTTCTGTGAGCCGTGTTCACAAATTTTGATTACAAATGTAATACAATTGGTACACTTCTGATCGTTGTTATGATTAAAAAAACAGATATCTGGTCGTAGCTTCATGATTGGGAACATTATTGAATCAGGTCACAAACTATGTGGCTTATATCTTGCGATTTATTGTTTCTAGCTTTGAATACTGGCCCCAGGACTAAAATATACGAGGGTCCTTTGGAGATTTATCACGACAGAGACTCGAGTGTACGCCCGTTTACACGTTATGAGTACATGGTGTCTGCCTACAACAAGGTTGGCCGTGTTAACAGTGAATGGCAAGAAGTACTCACACGAGAGGCGCCACCTGTCGGAGTGCCCGCCCCGATCATAAAGGTAACCCTTAATTTATGCAGTCATTGTTTGGCGCGTAGCGTTCATCCAATTACAATATAATCGCTTAACTTGTTGATCCTTATTGCTATACAAGAAATGTTACTGCGACTTCAATAATTAGATTACCTGGACTGATGTGTTTGTACTATGAGAGATATCAATACTGGAAGAGAATAGATCATAGAAACATGTATTCCAGTATTAAATTCAGGTTTGAACTGACGGGTCCATTTCATCCAGTTGAATTTTTTTTATGAAGGAGTTACGTCCGAAACATGTCGGTAACCAAGACTTATGATTGATGTATTGCTTACTAATGGGTGCAGAGCAACACCAAGTTTGTGTGGATGTTTAAACTATTTTTAAAATCTTTATAATGTCATTCATTAATAGGGGGTTACACAAAATAGTATCCAGATTGAAATTGGAGAACCAGTACGATTCAACGGATACCTACGACATTATATCGTCTACTTGAATGACAGACAGGTGAGCTTTCTATTCCTACAAAGTATCTTATATATTCTAAGTTTCCATACAAGACATTTGATATTTTCTAAGATTGTAAACACTTGGAAAATTAATTTGAGAAAAAAAAACATACAAATATGTCAACGTGGATCACAGATATATAAAATCCATAATAGAATAATGATAATGACATTGTTTATGGGAATATTAACTCAGTTTAATCCTAATGTGATATTTTGATGTTCACCCTCGCATTCTTCATGCAGTCTCTGGTAAGCTACTGTATTTTACATGTCATATTTGATGATGACTTTGGAGACCAAACGAATGCTTTTATTCTATGTTGGTCTTTTATATAAGTGTGTAATTTGCTATTGTTGTTTCTGCGTCTTTATCAACATGGCCATTATTAGTACACGGTTCAGTTGATTTTTATTTGCAATGAAAGGCATGACTATAATCAAATTAGAAACATGAGGCGACATTTAAATTACTGAGATCATTTAGAGCAGTTTGGGTTTCTGAAATCACGCATGCTAAAATTTAGGAATATGTCTCATTTTAATTTGTTTTTCATTCCATTGAATAGAACTTACATAATATAAGAAAAACTATAAAGGTTCCCAATTGTATTTCCCCTTAGTATGTCAATACATAGATCTAACATTTCCCTCTTTTACCCACTTATATTTTCCAATATATACACGTCATAAAAGAAACGTATAGAAATGGAGTTACGTAATTACACTCGCGTCTATTGCATACAGACTCCTGCAATATTCTCGTCTACAGTCAGATATTTCAGTGTAACATAATCTGTTTATAAATATTAATATAAATATTCATGATAAACTTAATTATTAACATCATGCTGCTTGATGCAGAAAATATGTCCAGTAAGAAATAAATAGCAGTTTGTGTGGAGTTCCAATAAATCATGGTTTATATGCAGCAACAAGCAGATCACAGAGGAAAGCAATTATACCCTCATATTTACCTTGATCCCAGTAAATCTAAATTTAGCTCTGTCCATCTCCCAGGTGATTCAGAGCCGGTCAAGTGTAATTGACATCCTGGAGGTGGACGGCCGGCCGCTGGTCCCGTACACGGAGTACAGCGTGTCGGTTGCCGCCTGCACGGCCGGCGGGTGTACGCGTAGCGAGTCCGTGTCCGCTCGCACCAGCCCGCGAATCCCGTCCGGTCAGGCCCCACCCACCGTCACCAACATCACCGCCACCAGCATGGACGTCAGCTGGCCGCCTCCCGCCCAGAGCAACGGTCAGATCCTCGAGTGAGTGACTTGTCATTGATACTCTTCTGGTGTTTTATTCACTTTATATTTCATAATTTAGGAATATGTATGAGTTAGGAGAGAAAGCTACCGTATGCTAGTTTAAAGACAAATTAATATCCAAGGGGTGATTTGAGTGTCTGAAGATGAGGTATTATTATATGCGGGTGCACGAATGTCCCATGTTTATGCCCCAGTAGAAATGATTTCATTCGTCCACACTGTGGCGTAATATATATATAATACTACCCTCTGCACCACGTGACCACTCATTCTTCTATTTAGTGAGTTGTAGAATGGCATTCTTAATTATTTCTAGGTATATAATAATAAAAAGACATAGTGAGTGTGTCTGAATTACATCTGTTCCTTGATTTTTTGGTCAGAAATACTCACCTCATTCTTCGAATTCGGTGAGTATTTCTGACCAAAATATCTCTGAACAGATTCCATTGAGACACACTAACCATGTCTTTCTATATCATTTGTCAAATCTGAAATATAGTTGTAGCTCATAATTATGTGTTGTTTTCTGTTGATGCAGTACACCTTTACCTTTTGGCCATAGGACATGTTCATATATCACATTTATGTGTATAGAATTATCTTTGCAATAATTATTTTGGGTTTGTATGTGCAGATATGGATGTCATGGGACTGCTGTTTTCGGCCACACTATTCTTATACTTTATCCGATTTTATTATTCTCGTGGCGGAGAAATCTGTTTGCAATGGGATGTTGCTGTTTCGGACGGACTCTAAGGCTTGCACTAAGTTACATTATCTCTTCGTGTACAGATACTTGCTGGCCATGCGGCAGGGCTGCCCACAGCCATACGCGGACGAGGACGACGAACTTGATCTGCCGTGTGAACCCACGCCATGGCAGAATCAAGTTCGAGGCCTTATCTTCAACACCAACGTGGAAAAGCTGGTGCCCTACACCACCTACCAGTTCCGCATCAATGTCTTTAACGAGGCCGGGGGTCTGGCCTCCCCACCCATCCTTACCACCAACACTAAGCCCACCGGTCAGTGTCTGCCTCTGAATATTGCACATTTAGATAGGCCACTATATTCTTTTGCCTATTTCACTTAATAAGGATTTCACAAAGCTGACCCCCGAAATGGGCCTATCCCCAAATCGTCTTCCCTCATTTATGTCACTAAATGCACATTACACTACACCTCCTTAGTTGTATGGTATTTTGCAATAGATTCCTCGCATGAATGGCCATGCCTAATACGTGCATATGGGGATGTTCAATTGGGACGATTGCACGACTACAAAAGAGCCGTCAAATGGAGGCCAAACGGTGAAAATGGCAGCTTTTTACAGCAAATCGTGTAGTAGTGGAGGTAAAGCGCCGGAACGGCCGCAGTCTGGCGTCGGCCTTTGAAGTCCCCTGTGGGTTTGTACACTATAAGCATGTTTGATGAACGCCCAATACGTAGAATTCAAGGTCTGCTCAATGGAACACCCCTTTATTCAATGTCGACGCCGCGAAATCGGCACCTGGAAGTCATGATAGTGTGTAATCTAGTGTATTATTGCAGAGTTAGATCCCCCAGTTGGTCTCCCTGATTTTAACAGAGATTCTAGCTAGAATGAGAAGTGATACATAGTTTCACACTGCGGCTTACCGCTTTTCTCTTAGTTTGCCTTGCTCTAAAATTTACTTGGACATGGTTCCCGTCCTAAACTCCTCTGATTGGTTTTAGTGGTGAAACAAATTTATACAAAGTTACATCGTGCCATGACAGATACAACTGTATATGCAATGTATCACACAACCTACTATCTGTTTCTAAATCAGGTAAGTATAACATGTTTGTAACCGAAAATCAAAATACTGTACTTTACATTATGGCCTGTATTCTAATGCTTTGATTCCGTAAAAAAAATCATCTACGTTCAATCTGTTTAAACTTCTTTATTATTCTGTAGTTAAATTCGTGTGCAGTCTGGAAATGATAAATAGAATTCTTTCTCATCGCGTTCAGCCCCAAGGTATCGGAAGGAGAATCCCCTCCGCTGGACATTGCCTGGTAATGAGATCATCGTCAACTGGACAAACTCTTTCTATATCAACGGAGAGGTGCGGAATTTCTACTTGTACGTCGACGGAGCTGAACAATTTAGAGGATTAAAGACAGACACTAATATCTTCAGAGATAACAAATATAAGGGTAAGTCATTGTTGCTTTATCAGCGCAACATCTTATAATAGCAATATATTTAGTCAAATCAAAATACGACGTGGCTAGATCTATGCCACTATTTTGAGCTTCTCAAATAGAACAGAACAGTCACAATCAGGATAGCTCGGGTTGAGCTCAACTAAGTGGCATAAAACCACTATTTCTGACATAAGTACACCTTTTTCCACCCTATGTCATATGGCAATTAGTTGAACATTGACATTTGAACTGGTTTCATGTGTAAATCTGTAAACTTTTGATAGTACAAGCCAAAAATCATTGCTGAACTAAACCTGTTCAAATTTTCATGTAAGTAGTATATGGGAAGTGGGAATATGCACTGGCTACAACTTCACAGTGCATAAATATACATAGCAACACTAAACCGATAGGGACAAAATGGCTAATTATTCCATTCCACCTCCTACTCCAATTGACACCATTAACAATGTGGCAGACAGCTGGAGAGATTTTGAGTTCCAGTGGATCCAGTGGAAGCAGTATTACAATGACATTTGCCAACACCTGAAGCTTTAAAACCAATCGCCTGTTAGGAACTATCGCATGTTAGGACTTCGACGTAGCAAAAATAGAATTTCAAATGAAAAGTAGGAAAGATAATACATGGAAACAGAGTTTACCATATATGGTCATATGCAAAGTAGTTTGGCACTCTAAGCAGGAACGTAAACAAACTTTGAAAGTATATCTGATTAAAAATTGGCAAACATACTTTGGAGCCATCCTATAACGTTTCATGCAGAAGAGTACAGACTTGCATATCCAAGTCCATGAGCGCAACATTTGCATCCAATTCGATGAGTTATCTATGCTACAGGCTGTGGTGTGGCATGAGATGCATATATATACTTAACGTTGGAGTCTACAAAATGCATTTTATGTCTGTAATGTGCTGGTTTTCTGAGTAGTAATATGTGTTTTTGATGTTTTTCAGTGTACACATTCATGGTTCGCCTGGTGACAGACCAAGGCGAGGCTGAGACTCCCACAATGACCTTTGATCCCTACCAGCAGGGCAGACCTTGTAAGTGGCAACTCTTCCTTGTCTTATTGTAAACGAGTCAATATTGACGTTAAAAACTAAGATAGTGTTAGAATCTGGTCTCTACATTCCTATCATGACCAATTATATTGGTTTCTATTGAAGATATTAAACATCTAAATTGTCTGTATTTATTAGTATCAAAAATAACTGAATTGAGACAGTCACCATTTTGTAGCAGCTCAACCCTGCCTTGATGTTTATAGTACAGCAGCCATGTAGTGAGTGGCATGTTTACCCTCATTGATGCTCGCTATAATTCCCAGTGTGTCCACATGGGGGCACACTGACATGGCACCTTGAGTTGCTAGTGACATGAGCGGCCTCATGGCATGTGTGACAGACTGGAACGAGACTGTTCATCCCTCATTGGCTGTTGGTTTGACAGCCAATCACAGCACAGAGCTTGCAAGCTCAACCTGCAAAAAGATGCCACCTCTTGATGGTCAGATGTGCCTTTTTGTTATTTAAAGTTTGCCTGGGTTTAGATTATCAACATAATCAGATAAAAAGTGCAGACAAGCAGGTTTGGGGAAATGTTCAGGATTGTATTTATGACCCTGTTGTATCGCATACTAGACCTTGATTTGTCAATTTTTTATTGGCTGTTTTTCAGCGACGGATCCAGGTATAGTCGACTGCACTTTTGGTTTCAACCGCATGATGTTGTAATCTTTTCCCATTTACTTTGACATCCATCTATCTGCAAATTAATGTACAAGAAGCACTCATAAGATGAAAGTTCACCAGATTACTTGGCATGTCTCGGATACTTGCCACAGGGCATGGTATATAATTGCTGGAACACACATAAATGATTTTGATTTGTACCTGATGTATTTTTGTTGGGTTTTTTCGTTATTGAATTTCGAAAGTTACGTAAGAATTCAATTAATCCACAATTCTGGCTTAAATACAGCAAAATTTCTTTTCAGTTTCTAAATGTGAATGGTTTTTTTCATCAGTCACATCGTTATACGCTATTTTGAGTCATCAATCTAGGTTTTAAGAATAAGAGAAATATTTGGCTATTAATACCCTGCAAATATGGCCGTTTAAGAATAGATAGAATGCATCAAATGTCTGTATGCGATGTATGCTCCTAACCATTCGGTAGAATCGCGTACTCTATAAGAATCAATACAGCCCTGTTCTACAAGATAGTGATAATTTGAATTTATACCGAAAAAAAATGTCGGTTCAAGGTGGGCATCCATAATCAAGCATATATAATTGATTTCAGAACTTCTAATATGGAATTCTATCATTAGCATGCCTATATGTGTTATTGGCCGTCTTAGATAAGAACAATTGATTCCGTCAATATTAGCTTACGCATCCTTCATGGTCTTCTCCGATGGAAAATAGTAATAAATGCAGTATATATTATGATTAGTGTGGGTTATCTGAATCAGCACTGCTTAGTTGCCGAAGCTAACGCATACTTATCGAATCCACATTTGTTTCCAGCTCTGTATTTCCTCAGGGATGCAAGTTTTCCGACAAATGACGGAATTCCGACATTTCATATACACCCACAACACTCAAATATATATCAATTCATAGCTTTTTTTGTTCCAAAATCATATCATAAATGATTCTTTTTTATTGCTGTTTTAAATTTCCGATTATTTTCTCAGTCCCGACTTTCATCCCTGTTTACTTACTTGCTTGCTGCCTGTGTCTCTGAAAACCTGTGTTAACAAATGTACCTACATCTCTCGTATTCAGTCACGGAGCTGACGACGCCCGTCGGGGGTCCGGGAGTCGGGGCGGTGGGCAGTCTGCCTGTGTACCAAGAGGTGTGGTTCATCATCCTCATGTGTTTCATCGTCCTGCTACTTCTCTCACTCGGCATTTTCTGCTGTCTACGCACTCAGGGCCGGCGCCTGCCCTACATCCGTGAGCGTATGCCGCTTCAGACCAAGGAGCTCAAAACTCCTCCCTATGCTATCGACTTAAACGGCAGTATCGTTCCCACGGTTAGTTTTGTTATATCTCACTTCAGATTCGCACTGTATGGACTTTAAACATAGATGTATCATACTTAGATTCCCCTCTACAACTAAGTGCATGTGTAACTTGTGTATTTATAGAAGTATTACTATCATTTTTACATGCATATTGGTCATTATCTGCACGTTATTCAATGATCTTATTGTAAGTAAATGTATTGATGATGATTTAGAAGTGACACTGTATCATGCTACATTTTTAGATTTTATGACTTTAAGAACACATCTTTGTTTAAGATAAGTTTTTACTTAGACACTCGCAGATTGGCATTGTGTTAAAACCTGCAAGTGCATTTGTGAATGTTCTTTGATTAAGTCACGGATGATGTTCAATGTCTTCTCATCCACCAGAGTTTCTAGTCCACCCACGTCAATCTTCCTTGCTATGTTTATCACCTTTACAGATAATTCCTTGTGGCCATGTGGCAAACGGGTCGACCGCAGCGACACCCGTCGCCAGTCACAAGAGTCGCTCTGCCCCCAATACCCCGCATTTAACAAACCGCCCGTACTTTACTAACCCGGCCTATGCCCACCTGTCCAACCTTTCCCTACAACGCCGGGCGCATGCCGCCAACGGCCGGGCCACCCCGCTCTCCCGGCGTACCGGCAGCACGGGCAGCCTCAACCAACTGGCGGCTAGCACCCCGGTGTACAGCCGGCGGGGCAGTGTGGGCGGCCGGCGGGGCAGCGTGCACAGCAGCGCGGCCAGCCTCAGTCTGCCGGGCAGCATGGCCAACCTTAGCTCAGCTGCCTCGCACGACCACTACCAGTACGCGAGTCGGGGTAGCAGCATGGCCGATCTGGCGGAACTTAGTCTACAACTGGTAATCCTACTTTGCGCTTCCTACTAACGGTGGTGGTGGTGGCTGTAGGGGTACAAGGAAACGTCTTTTCTTTTGTACACTTTCACTTCTGTTTCTGTGCATTGTGCTGGTGAAGTGAATGCATGGCTACAAGTATCACTGCACTTGTCCCTTTATTCATGTGTTTTATAATCACTTCTAGGAATATTTGACCTGAACTTGCTAATCATCACATTTTTTTGGAAATTTGATATTATATCCAGCGACACTTTTAAGAAACAGAAAATTTTGGAATATTTGTTCCATAGCATTCTATTAAATATTTAACAAAATGACGTCAACATGAATTTTGTGAATAATTTCGTAAGTTGGGTTCAAATTACTCCGTCAACGTTCATACATGTTCAATTTGAGGCGGTCCTTCACACAACTTTCAACACGTTTCTCTAGGAGACTTGTGTACACTGGTATACCTTCATGAACAAGACGGAAACCTATTCATGAAAGGTCCCCATGGTCTATGGCTTCTGAAATCTCAAAATATTTTGTATTCATACATGTATTTCTATAATTCGTCCTCGGACTATTGTATTGTTGAGCTTTTTTTATAATTCAGTATATTCATCCTGCAGTTATTTTTACGTAAACTATCTGCAACAGCTCTGAATATCAGTTTTGCTATTTTCCTTTTAATCCGAAAAATAAAACCATCCGGATAAACACCCCAGTAAATAATTTACACATACACAAACATAGGGTTGAGTGGAAATTAACATATGATTAGATGTTGGATATATTAGGATAAGTAATAGTTGGCTTCGTGTGATTTGATACATTCTGATGCTTTTCTGTTGCGATCATTGGTCTAATCATCCAATTCATGATGAGTGAACATGGCTTTGGATAACAACCACATAACACACCTTTATCATCAGTAATTTATCTCCTCTCTTTAGATGTATGGTTGTATACCTATCATAGTTATATTCCCAGTAATCCAGTAATCCATTTCTCCCAAATTAAACACCAATACCTCACATGAGGGGATACCATTCAAGAATTAACTACAACTTCATCATTACTGGGCCCGTTGGGATCCATTCTTTTTGTCTTATCATTCAATGTTTTTCGGTTCATATGCATCACATCTCTTGTTCTTTTTTCCCCAGGAAATCCCCCAGCCCACCAGTCAATTAGCTCAGCACGCTGTGATTGGTCATCCTGGCTACCTAAACCCCGCCTACTCGCACATGTCTATACCGAGTCAGGCGGGTAGTATCGCGGACCTGAACCTGGATAAGATGTCGCACAAGTCGTCACGGTGGGATGACGAGGACGATGACGACGAGCGCTGGGAGGGCCACGCCCCGCGTGAGGACAGCGGGCTGCACAGTCTAGCGGTAAGTACAACTTGCAGCCTTACTATTCGAACTGGAGCTGCTGGAAGATGGGAGTCTAGTACACCCAAGCATAACTCCAGTATAAAAAAATCCTTAAAAAAAAACTTTAAAAAACTCGACCCGAAACGAACCCGACCCGAAGTTGTCAGGAGAACTCGACCCGTTTTGGGGAATCCGACCCGAAGTTTTCAGGAGAACTCGACCCGTTTTGGAGAATCCGATTGGAGAACTCGACCCGTTTTGGGGAATCCGACCCGAAGTTGTCAGGAGAACTCGACCCGTTTTGGAGAATCCGATTGGAGAACTCGACCCGTTTTGGGGAATCCGACCCGAAGTTGTCAGGAGAACTCGACCTGTTTTGGAGAATGCGATTGGAGAACTCGACCCGTTTCAGATATTTATGGATAAGACAGTTTCATATAGACAGAAAGGCCTGACAAGTTAGCTTTTAGACAAATTTATAAACCAGCGGATTTGAAAAAAAAAGTTCAGTTATGTTTAGGGCTCGGGATATGGTCAGGGTTGGAGATGGGGTCAGGGATAGGGTTAAGGGTAGGATTTCCAGATGACCAAATGTGAGGCCAAGATAACATATTTAATACTAGATATAGTATCTATCCACACTTGTAAAAAGATACTTAGTTATGAAGATTTAAAACGAGTCGAGTTCGTTACGGGTCGAGTTTTTTTACGGGTTGTGTTCGTTTTGGGTCGAATTCTCCAGTATTCACTCGCAGTGCCCCATATTCTCTGCCATACCCGCCCATCACTATACATGGATTGTCAAATATTTTAACATTAGGTTGCGCGACCATTGATGTGGATAAAAAAGGTCGTCTGAATGCTTATTTTCAACTTAAAGACTGTAGTAGTGATTATGCATGGGCAACATCAACCATATAGCACTGATCACGAGCAAAAATAGAATATATAGGTTGATGTTACCTAACAAGTCCCCAAAAGCAAAGGTACCTGTGTGGTCACCAACAACACTACTTTACTCTCGTGCTTTCCTACTGGTAAAATTGTTGAAAAATACGTTCGTGGAACAGCTATAGATGTAGGATTGGGTAGTAGTTGGGGTCAAGAAAAAATAGGAATATATTCTTGATGCGGAATTTACTGACTCAGAGACTAGGAAAACATGGAATATAAATTGTTATTGGCGATGGAAAGGGGCTAGCTTGGGTGGGAAGGTATGAACCACATTTTATTGATGTGAATGAGGTCTAATTCATTACCAGGTGGACGATTGGTCTTTAGGTTATGGCTATAGCCTACTGTAGGACACATGCTTGTAGAGTCACTAGGCGACCTAAAGGCCCATTCCCACTAGTCGATTCCTGCCCCTGAGACTAATGCCGGGCATAATCGCAGGGAAACGCCAGTCGCACAGCGGGTGGGAGGACATAGTCGGCGACTATGCCCTGATATATTTCAAACATGTTTGAAATTGAATTGCAAGAGACTGGTGCCCTTTTAAGAGAGAATCCAGTCGCCGTCTCAAGCCCGAACAATGGGGGGTTGGGCAATAGTCGCCAACGATTTTGCCATTTTGCATTCCCACTAGGCGACTCAGCAAATTCCTAGAAATTTTGGCCAATAGTCGCCGACGGGTGCCCTCTGGATGCCCCAAAATCGCTTAGTGGGAACCGGGCTTAACCACATTTTTGCTTTTTATAGCTCACTAAGTACAGATAGGAATATGATTTATGTCTTGGAGAGAAGGTTTTATGGTCATACCATATCTGACAGTTTTGATTTTTAGTATATTGATATGGATTTTTAGGGGGAAAAAAAGAGATTTCAGTTTTTTTGGGGGGGGGGACTTTTGAGTCACAGATCCATTTTTAAGGACTCCTTTATGGACATATTTCTACCTGTAAAACTGGTTCAATCATGATATAATATGCCTCATTTGAAAGAGAATAAAAAAACAGTAGGTGCTAGGAAGTGGAATTTTTTAGATAGATTCTATATTTACTGAGATATTCAAGTATTTGTTAAAAGAAGGGGGATTTGTGGTGAAATGGGCATACTCAAACACATGTTTACTCGATATTGATTTACATTCAGCATTAGTGTAACATTCACCATCTCCATATGTGGCACTGACAGTTGCTTACACCCTAGGAAGTGTCATTATTAAGGTGAAATGTATATTTGTTGTGCTATTCATGTATGTTTGCCAAATCTCATAATGGGAGGGGGGGGGGGGAGGCAGAAGGTGTATGAGAAGATATTTCATTCATCATATTTACACACAAACAGAAGTCAAAATGGTTCATAACTTTGTTTTAGGAATCAGTCAAGACCCAGTCAAATGATATTGTTTTGTAAAAATCATTTGTTATTTCATTTACCACTAGATATTGGCTTGACCTACTTTATTGGTGTATATAGGGACAAAGTTTTTGTTGGACCACATGGGCAGGCAGCATGCAGACAGGTCTGTGTGCACTCATCCATGAGGCAAAAACGTTTTGTATGTAGGCATTGCTGATTACCAATTGAATCCCCTACAGGTAGCTATATATATGTGTGCACTCATCCATGAACTACTGTGTTCACAGAGGAATAGGCCTTTAAATAGCCAATCAATGCAGGTCCTTCCCTATTCATGGATTCCCTCCCTCCCCCACTCCCTCCCTCCCCCACTCCCTCCCTCCCTCCCTTCGTTAGAATGTGTTAAGCTACTTGTAGTGAGTTTTAAATGTGTCCACCTGCTTATTTGGCCTTTTAAAGGCCAATGATTCTATTTGAAAATGCACACTTAGCTCTTGTTCTTTCTTTGTTTTACACAAAAAATTACGAATTTTATTAACGTAAAACGAAAACAAAGATTTCCTTGGAAAAGAGGAAAACTGCTAAAGCTCCCTCTCCTTTATTTACATGCATAATGTTTATCTAATTTTAATCCTGATGTAACGCGCCTGTCTGACAGATCACCTTTTGTTTTCTCTTTTACAGTATGGGGAAGACTATGACGCAGCGAGTGAGCGTCCCGTCAGCGTTCTCAAGGAGCACACCATGTTCACCGACACTCACTTATAGCCTTTATCCCGGCACCGACATCTAACCTCACAGAGACTTAGTATTAGCCGGCTGACATCAAGAGATGAGCTACTCACCGTTTGGTGTCGTCGCCTTTTCCACTGTTTTATCTTTGCCGTGGCAATTGTCAAACATTTTACCAGTTATACGTGTCTTTTGGAGAAACGAATGTTACAAGAGTTCTATGGTTCAAAATAGAACATGTTTTAAGTTTTCTCTAACTGCCATCTTTGTAGAGTGAGAATGGTTCGGTAATACAGCTTAGAAATAGAAGCTTGCGGACTTTGTCCCTCAGATATAAGAATATCTCTTTAAAAGAAATATGTTATCTTCATACGAGTCTGATGAAAAGTGCGGCTAAATAAAGTTTGATAGTGCTTTCTAGTCAATATACCGGTTAAATCATGAAAGCTATATCAAGTTATACTATGAATATGGGTTGTATACTTCAGTTGTGATGGCATGCAATATTTAAGCCATGTAATCCTGTTTTATAAGAACACATATATGGTAGTGCATATAGATTTGTAAAGACTGAAACTTAACCATATAACAATTAGTTCAATTATGTTGAATATTCTTTTTAATTTTACAGGGTGATTTCTTTATTCTTAACATTAATATGGAATTCTACAGTACCCAATTACTGCTGTGACTGTTTTTCACGAGAAATCTTTACATAATATATGTTTCTGAACATACCTATAAATATGTAAAAAGACATGTTCTACGAGAAATACAATGATGGTGCTATACAATTTGTGCGTCTCACTAGGGGCACTGTTATGTAGTTGGTATATTATTTGCTATTCTATGTAAGACAGTATTTGACTGCTACGATACAAAGAAACGGACTGCAAACAACCTCCTCCGTCCGACAAAAGTAATTTGTATTAAATGTTAGAGGTTATGATAACATATTAGTCTATAGTGTAGGCTAATGGAAATTGCTGTTTAAATACAAAAAAATGTCATTCTTGCTATGTAACACAACTGGTTGTGTTGAATTCGAAGTATAGTAATGTTTTATAGGTTTTCTATTGAAAGCCGTGAGATTAACGAGTTATCGGCAACATAATGCAATAACATTTTAGATATTTTGCATGTTTGATATTTTATATTATATAGTGTATTATGATTCCAGGAGTGTGTTTTATACAAATTTACACACAGCGGTTTCTTCAACAAACCACAAGATATATTGCCGAGCTGTATGAAACATTATTAGCGTATCCCACTAAGATTAGAGAAGTAGATAATAGCATGGTACTGCTATCATACTAATCTGGAAAAATCGGAAGAGTTGCGTTTACTCAATTTCTTTTCCGATATCAATGTTATAAAACAGATGGCACAATACTTTTTTTTCACAATAAAAACATGTATACTTAAGTACTGATCTGTTGTTAGTTTTATTGTTACCATTATTTATCTTTATCATTTAAGATGTTTATCATTCTTCGCATATCCTACAATTCATGGTCGTCACACATAGGGATTTTCAAATATTGTCAATTATCAGTTGAAAGTGCTTCTCTGTGATTCATTATTATGATAATTAGGATTTATCAAAAGCAATATGTATTATAGGCCAATTTTCACTATAGTCCTGAGCGTTTAATATGGGCAAAATCACAATCTAGTTCAATCAAATGCAGCATTTGTGAAAACATGATATTTTCGAAAATTAAGAAATCAAGAGAACTTCATAAAGAATACATAACAGAACTTTTCAGGCCTAAGGTTCTAAAATAGTGGTGCCACCTGTCATTTTATCAAAGAACTTTGGCCTGAGGTGATATTTCTGCTTGAATCGCTGACATTATAAGTAAGCAAGTATGACTTGATTTTCCTTCAGTCCTATCTCTCAGTCAATAATCAGCATAGATACTTCAAATAAAGAGTGATATTTAGATCAACTCCCACAGAATACAATCAGTAGGTTATCTTAATGATCAAATATTATTTGGAGGTAATTATTGGCCGTTCTTAGCTATGCCATATGCCCAAAATGCAGTAATATCAGAAAATCATTTTAATTGTCTTGAAGATAGGGTGTTTATTTCTATAGGTCTTTGCGATAGATTTTTCATTAAATCACTGTGAAGACAGGAAGGTAACATGTTTTAGTGTTTTTTACCCATTAAAATCGGATGTTCAATCTACGACAGGAAATCTGCTTACATATTCAATACTACACATTTACTATATTCTGTGAAAGTTTGAAGAGAATGATGTTTACTAAGTAGCAAACGTTTTTAAAATCTCTATATTCCATCATAATATATAAATCAACTTGCACGTTGACCCCATTATTTAGACTTAGCAATGTGTTCTATAACACTTGGAGAAACTAATCTATTGATAAAGATAATCCAAACTACTTTTTCAACCGAAGTGAATTTTTATTAGTTTTTAGGATTTGTACACATTAGTCTCTGCAAAACGAGTGAATATGACAAGTTAAATGGGCCGTCATGGGTGCCTTCTCTGTATTGACATTCTTCCACAGCTTCTTCACCTCACACACATGTAAACATATATCCATGTAATATATCATAAATGTCCTTTCCTCTTTTACATGGTAATAATAAATACAGGTGCTACCTGGATGACTAATATCACACAGCTGACAAACGAACATTCATAAACCTGAATAACGGTGTACTTTGGCAAATAAAAATCTAAATATATATGTATATATAAATTCATCTGGGTTGTATTCCGGATACACCTAATTTGGTTCCATTTCAAGCATTCTGATAATTTTTACTTTCATAATCTACTAGCTCATTCCGTGTAGCCAATGTGTAAATAAATCCATACATCATGGCAAAAAATACATGTATCAGTTACAGTTTACACGTGTATTTCACTGAGCAATCACGTGAGAAAACGTCTCACTTGAGCATGATCAGGCCGAGTAGAAGTGGAGCTCGTCCTTGATGCCCATCAGGACACCGGGCCGGTCGATGTTGCCGTGCGGGGCTGTGTAGACGGCCACTGACGGGATCAAGTCCCGGGAGGCCGGGTAGGGTGGTGGCACCGACGTCAGTAGGCGACCCGTCTGCACGTCCCACAGCCGCGTGTAACAGTCTTGACCAACTGAATGGAGAATGCGGATACGGGTGGTAGTGGCAACGTCATGAAACAATCTATCGTTTGTCAATAAAACTAACGACTCAGAAATTAAGTTATACTCTAAATATATACGTATTCTCATGCAAGTTTGATTTTCTTTCTCAAGCACGATTATCAAATTCCATACATGTAATTCAATAGCTTTTTAAAAAAATGTCTATCAAGGAAGCATTACTTTGCCATAGAGGTGTTATTGCCAGATCTCACTAATAGCTCAATTTTAGGCAGGCGTTATGATTGTCTCAATGGGTGTCTATGTTCAGCGTTTCTATGGACTTTTCTCGCTTTAAAAGACCTTTTTCCTTTCATAAGTCTTATAGATTCGTATTTCTCCACCTCTAATCATATTCATTGATACATTATGTCGTAAATGGAAAATAAAACACTCACCTCCACAAATGACGGATTCAGATGCATCCACCTTGAAAGGAATTCGAACATATTCGTTGTTGTGTCCAACATAATCCTGGACCACACCACACGTTCGTAAGTCCCACATACACAGCTGAAAAGCAAAATAACACTTCTGAACACAGTTCCTGATGTTGATGTACTGGCAGCCTATAATTTAATCATACCTTAACATTCCTTTATGACTTATAAACGTTGAATAATGTGAGGTGTGACTCCGCGCATGCTGTAGAAACCAGTTTGGTACTGCTGGTCAGAGTGTGACACCATTGCTAGGAGCATTTTATTTGTGAGTGAATTGTTAAGTACACTGTATTTATTTGAACTCTCTACTTTTGGGATTATGAAACTCATGAGCAGGACCAGACATTCTCTAGTATACCCACATTACACCGAAAGAGACAACAACTGGTTAACAAAGCAACTGGTTAATGTTTTGATAGTATTGACATCGTAAGCTGTCAGTGACAACAGGTTACATTATTTGTCCATCCTACGACTAAGTTCAAAGCTCCATGTGATGTACGTATGTATCCAAAAATTACATACAATATTATCTCACGACATATAATATTCTCTTAACAACCTCCTCTGTTTTCATCTTATAAATATATTTATCCTACCCCTAATAAAAAGCCGCCATAGACTTAACATAGGCAAATTTTATGTGACATGCTGTGACACAAAGTGTTTTTTATGCCACTAGAGTAATAAAAAAAATTGACCAATCAGACACCAGGATGTCAGCTACTACGAAAAAAGTTCCGGTTGCACTCAAAATGCCCATTTAGATGTTGCTAGCATGATACAGAATAATCGAAAAATAGAACTCACAACTGAAGTGTAGAGACGGGGTAGGATAAATACAGAACCGAACTCGAGTTAGCCTGATTAGTTTTCAAGCCACTCTGGTCAGGTCTGCTACTCACTACACTCGGCTATCGCTTCGTGTAGTAATACATGACCTGTCCGTCGTGGCATAAAAACTAATCAGGCTAACTCTCGTTCAGTTCTATTTAATTGAACCAAGATTGAGCGCTGTATTTTCTATAAAAATAAGGGTTACTCTCGCTATAGATATACGTCAGACTTTTAAACAAGGATTCTGTTAAATTTCCCACTGACCCTCCCTGAGTAGTCGGCGGCGATGAGGTGCACGTCGTTGGTGAGCAGGTGCGTGTGGCAGACGGGCGACCTGTGGTGGAGAGCAGTGACGGAACGCGTGGAGCTGCTCCTCAGGTCATGACCCACAATCACGCCCTTCTTAGTGCCACTGTACAACGTGTTCCCATCCTGAAAACGCATACGACGGGGTATTATAGCCAATATGTGTAGAATGCGGTTTGTTGATTGTAAAAAGAAACCGATACGCTAAGGAGATTTTGTTATCCAATTAAGTGAAATTGGGAAAACAACAGTAAGCGAGATACCACGGAGATTTTGCTATCAAATTAAGTGAAATATGTAAGTCCTATTAGAAACAGCATACAGGGTACATTGGTTACTATCACTGGGAAAACATAACGAGTTGGAATAGAGAAAAAATGATATGGAGCAATCCCTGGAACAGTATGCATCAACGAATAGAAACTACAAAATGTCAATTCTGATACATTTGATTAAAAAATACCATATTCTAATAACCCTTACATTTTTTTATTGTGCATTATATCTTGCTCACACAAAGATATCTACTTTTAACACATTACTGACATTTCTTCATTTTCATTTTGGTTGGAATAGTACAATGACTAAGGGTTATTTTTGTCGACACAGTAAGAATCTATGAAAAGCAGTGTTTTACAGTTCCCACACTAAAAAAATTAAACGTGTTGGCATTCAATGAGAAATACTATCATAAAACTGGATGAGGTTTAATCTTGGCCACCGTATTCCACGACTGGAGTTTGGCATAGTGATTTCATGAGGCGAAGCCGAGTGAAGTCCGGAGCCAAAACTTCAGGAGTGGAATGCGGTGACCAAGATTAAAACGAATCAGGTTTTGATTTTATCCTACCCTATGTCCTCGATTTTGGAATATTACGTGATACCAATGCTGTATGCCACTAGTGGCATATAAAACTCCGTATGCCAGTCAGCGTGGCATACGGAAACCCAATGTTAAGCCTATGGGATTTTATATTAGGGGTAGGATAATTCTGCATATAAAGCCACTCATAATGTGCACTCACCGCGTGGTTGAACGTCTGGCAGAACACATCGCTCTTCTTGGTGAACAGCTCCCATAGCCTCCTGGTAGCCACGTCGATGACGAGCGCGCTATCCTTGGTGCCGATGCTGAACTTCTGTTTATGCGCACTCCAGGCGCACGTCCACGTCGTATTCTGCCCCAGGTGGAACTCGGTGTAGTCGGACCCGCTTGCGCGCGGCTCCTCCTCCAGGGTCCGCATCAGCGCCAGGCTGGGACTGTTGCCGATGAAGCAGGTGGTGGTGTAGAGCACGGGCACGTTGGTCGTCTGGCCAGGCGTGGAGGGCGCCCAGCACATGTGGGTCACCTTGCTGAAAGACTGCAGCAGCACCGCCCCGACCGGCGTCAGCGACATACTGGCGCCCTCTGGCGGCGTCGCCCGCAGCGCCACCTGGTCGATCTGCAGGAGCTGGATCCGCTGTACGATGAGCCCCTCCAGCGACCACAGGCAGAGCACGCGCGAGGCATCGCCGGGCGCCGCGCACATCTGGGTCATGTGCTCCAGACGCTTGTAGGTCCCAGCCCCGTCGTCCTGGGTGAAGATCTTCCTCTTGGTGAAGGCTTGGAGGTTACTCAGCTGGTGGTTGATGACGCGGTGTTGGAATAACCGCGTTTCGTGCGTCCGTATGACCCCGTTACGCACACAGTGAACGTGGTCGGTCAGGTTTCGGGAATAATGGCACCTTGGTTTGTGAGCAGAGGTACTTCCCGCATACGCAGGGTCCATTCTGATAGTTTTTAGGGCAAACTCGCGGAGACTTTGCTGCCTCGCCTCCTCTGTCTTTTTTAATTTGATCACTTCTCTGGTGAGCATAGTACTGTTGGCACTCTGGTGTCCGGGTAGAATCTTGAAATATTTCTTCTTTTCTGCGTCATAGTAAAACCCTGGGATTTCTGGAGGAAAAAGTCAAATTTTATCTAATTGTGATGGAAGGGCTGATTTGTACAATATTACACATTCTATCATTCTATTTACCCTCTTTGACTGACAAGTCCTTTATGATGTTTATGCATAGTTCATATGTCTCGAAGCATATATTTAATTCACGTGTGCATTTTTTTCACCAATTTGAGAATCTGAGGCGTTTATTATTAGTTCATAGTAGGTAATAATTATTAATTTGCCAGTTGAACCATAAGAAATCAGAATTGCCGTTTTAAGCTTCCTTTTTGTGACTTGAATAATGTACCAATAGTGAGGAAAAACCAAGATGCCTAATATCATGTTAGACATATATAGATGGCATTCAGATTTCATAAATCATCTCGTGATGAATCATATTCAAACTAAAATAAAAGTTGATAAATTGTGTATTCTAGAATTAAGTAATTAAAAAGGTAAGTTTCCGGATGTTTGACTAAAAATATCCTCTTAGTTACTGCACGGACCTATACTCTATGGATAGGAAACCTGGCTTATCTCTGTGTTTGTTCTGCAATGTGTTCGCCTCGGCTGCATTCAACACCTCGTAGTGGCATTTGTTGGAACTACCAGACTTCTAGTGGCGCCCCTAGTGTCAATGAAGCACAACTTTTGGTTCCCTAGTGGTAAATTTATGAACTAGCATTCTTGACACATACTGTCGCTAAACAATACTGTCCCTCAACCCATGGACAGTGTATGTCCATGCTCAACCATACTGCCCCTCCACCATACTGTCCCTCAACCATACTGCCCCTCCACTATAATTACCCTCCACCATACTGTCCCTCCACCATACTGTCTCTCCACCATACTAACCCTCTACCATACAACCCCTCCACCATATTGCCCCTCCACCATACTGCCCCTCAACCATACTGCCCCTCCACCATACTGTCCCCTCTACTATACTGCCCCTCTACTACACTGCCCCTCCACCATACTGCCCCTCCACCATGCTACCTCTCCACCATACTGCCCCTCTACCATGATGCCCTTCCACCATGCTGCCCCTCCACCATACTGCCCCTCCACCATACTGCCCCTCTACTACACTGCCCCTCCATTATACTGCCCCTCCACCATACTGCCCCTTCGCCATACTGCCCCTCTACCATACTGTCCCTCCACTATACTACCCTACATCCTACATCCCTACATCCTACATCCCCAAATCCATACATCCCTACAGCCTACATCCCCACATCCCACATCCCCACATCTCCACATCTCCACATCGATTTATCCTACATCCCTACATCCTACTTTCCCACATTCCTACATCCCCACATCCCTACATCCATACATCCCCACTTTGGGTGACTTTAGATGACGGCGTCACCGAGAAATGACTGATTTTGACAGGTTTTCAAGTGAAAAGTCAAAGTTTCAAAAATGTTCCCACTCAATGAGGCCTTTCTAAAGTATTTAGCTGTCTTCCCCAATATAATACCTATTCAGAACAGTTAAAGTTGTATTCCTAGCCCTTCTGGGTTTTTCCAAACTAGCGGCAGAGTTTGGGTGACTTTAGATGACGGCGCCACCGAGAAATGACTGATTTTGACAGGTTTTCAAGTGAAAAGTCAAAGTTTCAAAAATGTTTCCACTCAATGAGGCCTTTCTAAAGTATTTAGCTGTCTTCCCGAATATAATACCTATTCAGAACAGTTAAAGTTGTATTCCTAGCCCTTCTGGGTTTTTCCAAACTAGCGGCAGAGTTTGGGTGACTTCAGATGACGGCATCACCGAGAAATGACTGATTTTGACAGGTTTTCAAGTGAAAAGTCAAAGTTTCAAAAATGTTTCCACTCAATGAGGCCTTTCTAAAGTATTTAGCTGTCTTCCCGAATATAATACCTATTCAGAACAGTTAAAGTTGTATTCCTAGCCCTTCTGGGTTTTTCCAAACTAGCGGCAGAGTTTGGGTGACTTTAGATGACGGCGCCACCGAGAAATGACTGATTTTGACAGGTTTTCAAGTGAAAAGTCAAAGTTTCAAAAATGTTTCCACTCAATGAGGCCTTTCTAAAGTATTTAGCTGTCTTCCCCAATATAATACCTATTCAGAACAGTTAAAGTTGTATTCCTAGCCCTTCTGGGTTTTTCCAAACTAGCGGCAGAGTTTGGGTGACTTTAGATGACGGCATCACCGAGAAATGACTGATTTTGACAGGTTTTCAAGTGAAAAGTCAAAGTTTCAAAAATGTTCCCACTCAATGAGGCCTTTCTAAAGTATTTAGCTGTCTTCCCCAATATAATACCTATTCAGAACAGTTAAAGTTGTATTCCTAGCCCTTCTAGGTTTTTCCAAACTAGCGGCAGAGTTTTGGTCACTTTAGATGACGGCGTCACCGAGAAATGACTGATTTTGACAGGTTTTCAAGTGAAAAGTCAAAGTTTCAAAAATGTTTCCACTCAATGAGGCCTTTCTAAAGTATTTAGCTGTCTTCCCCAATATAATACCTATTCAGAACAGTTAAAGTTGTATTCCTAGCCCTTCTGGGTTTTTCCAAACTAGCGGCAGAGTTTGGGTGACTTTAGATGACGGCATCACCGAGAAATGACTGATTTTGACAGGTTTTCAAGTGAAAAGTCAAAGTTTCAAAAATGTTCCCACTCAATGAGGCCTTTCTAAAGTATTTAGCTGTCTTCCCCAATATAATACCTATTCAGAACAGTTAAAGTTGTATTCCTAGCCCTTCTAGGTTTTTCCAAACTAGCGGCAGAGTTTTGGTCACTTTAGATGACGGCGTCACCGAGAAATGACTGATTTTGACAGGTTTTCAAGTGAAAAGTCAAAGTTTCAAAAATGTTCCCACTCAATGAGGCCTTTCTAAAGTATTTAGCTGTCTTCCCCAATATAATACCTATTCAGAACAGTTAAAGTTGTATTCCTAGCCCTTCTAGGTTTTTCCAAACTAGCGGCAGAGTTTTGGTCACTTTAGATGACGGCGTCACCGAGAAATGACTGATTTTGACAGGTTTTCAAGTGAAAAGTCAAAGTTTCAAAAATGTTCCCACTCAATGAGGCCTTTCTAAAGTATTTAGCTGTCTTCCCCAATATAATACCTATTCAGAACAGTTAAAGTTGTATTCCTAGCCCTTCTGGGTTTTTCCAAACTAGCGGCAGAGTTTTGGTCACTTTAGATGACGGCGCCACCGAGAAATGACTGATTTTGACAGGTTTTCAAGTGAAAAGTCAAAGTTTCAAAAATATTCCCACTCAATCAGGCCTTTCTAAAGTATTTAGCTGTCTTCCCGAATATAATACCTATTCAGAACAGTTAAAGTTGTATTCCTAGCCCTTCTGGGTTTTTCCAAACTAGCGGCAGAGTTTGGGTGACTTTAGATGACGGCGCCACCGAGAAATGACAGATTTTGACAGGTTTTCAAGTGAAAAGTCAAAGTTTCAAAAATGTTCCCACTCAATGAGGCCTTTCTAAAGTATTTAGCTGTCTTCCCCAATATAATACCTATTCAGAACAGTTAAAGTTGTATTCCTAGCCCTTCTAGGTTTTTCCAAACTAGCGGCAGAGTTTTGGTCACTTTAGATGACGGCGTCACCGAGAAATGACTGATTTTGACAGGTTTTCAAGTGAAAAGTCAAAGTTTCAAAAATGTTCCCACTCAATGAGGCCTTTCTAAAGTATTTAGCTGTCTTCCCCAATATAATACCTATTCAGAACAGTTAAAGTTGTATTCCTAGCCCTTCTAGGTTTTTCCAAACTAGCGGCAGAGTTTTGGTCACTTTAGATGACGGCGTCACCGAGAAATGACTGATTTCGACAGGTTTTCAAGTGAAAAGTCAAAGTTTCAAAAATGTTTCCACTCAATGAGGCCTTTCTAAAGTATTTAGCTGTCTTCCCCAATATAATACCTATTCAGAACAGTTAAAGTTGTATTCCTAGCCCTTCTGGGTTTTTCCAAACTAGCGGCAGAGTTTTGGTCACTTTAGATGACGGCGCCACCGAGAAATGACTGATTTTGACAGGTTTTCAAGTGAAAAGTCAAAGTTTCAAAAATATTCCCACTCAATCAGGCCTTTCTAAAGTATTTAGCTGTCTTCCCGAATATAATACCTATTCAGAACAGTTAAAGTTGTATTCCTAGCCCTTCTGGGTTTTTCCAAACTAGCGGCAGAGTTTGGGTGACTTTAGATGACGGCGCCACCGAGAAATGACAGATTTTGACAGGTTTTCAAGTGAAAAGTCAAAGTTTCAAAAATGTTCCCACTCAATGAGGCCTTTCTAAAGTATTTGACTGTCTTCCCCAATATAATACCTATTCAGAACAGTTAAAGTTGTATTCCTAGCCCTTCTGGGTTTTTCCAAACTAGCGGCAGAGTTTGGGTGACTTTAGATGACGGCGCCACCGAGAAATGACTGATTTTGACAGGTTTTCAAGTGAAAAGTCAAAGTTTCAAAAATGTTTCCACTCAATGAGGCCTTTCTAAAGTATTTAGCTGTCTTCCCGAATATAATACCTATTCAGAACAGTTAAAGTTGTATTCCTAGCCCTTCTGGGTTTTTCCAAACTAGCGGCAGAGTTTGGGTGACTTTAGATGACGGCGCCACCGAGAAATGACTGATTTTGACAGGTTTTCAAGTGAAAAGTCAAAGTTTCAAAAATGTTCCCACTCAATGAGGCCTTTCTAAAGTATTTAGCTGTCTTCCCCAATATAATACCTATTCAGAACAGTTAAAGTTGTATTCCTAGCCCTTCTGGGTTTTTCCAAACTAGCGGCAGAGTTTGGGTGACTTCAGATGACGGCATCACCGAGAAATGACTGATTTTGACAGGTTTTCAAGCGAAAAGTCAAAGTTTCAAAAATGTTTCCACTCAATGAGGCCTTTCTAAAGTATTTAGCTGTCTTCCCCAATATAATACCTATTCAGAACAGTTAAAGTTGTATTCCTAGCCCTTCTGGGTTTTTCCAAACTAGCGGCAGAGTTTGGGTGACTTAGATGACGGCATCACCGAGAAATGACTGATTTTGACAGGTTTTCAAGTGAAAAGTCAAAGTTTCAAAAATGTTCCCACTCAATGAGGCCTTTCTAAAGTATTTAGCTGTCTTCCCCAATATAATACCTATTCAGAACAGTTAAAGTTGTATTCCTAGCCCTTCTAGGTTTTTCCAAACTAGCGGCAGAGTTTTGGTCACTTTAGATGACGGCGTCACCGAGAAATGACTGATTTTGACAGGTTTTCAAGTGAAAAGTCAAAGTTTCAAAAATGTTCCCACTCAATGAGGCCTTTCTAAAGTATTTAGCTGTCTTCCCGAATATAATACCTATTCAGAACAGTTAAAGTTGTATTCCTAGCCCTTCTAGGTTTTTCCAAACTAGCGGCAGAGTTTTGGTCACTTTAGATGACGGCGTCACCGAGAAATGACTGATTTTGACAGGTTTTCAAGTGAAAAGTCAAAGTTTCAAAAATGTTCCCACTCAATGAGGCCTTTCTAAAGTATTTAGCTGTCTTCCCCAATATAATACCTATTCAGAACAGTTAAAGTTGTATTCTTAGCCCTTCTGGGTTTTTCCAAACTAGCGGCAGAGTTTGGGTGACTTCAGATGACGGCATCACCGAGAAATGACTGATTTTGACAGGTTTTCAAGTGAAAAGTCAAAGTTTCAAAAATGTTCCCACTCAATCAGGCCTTTCTAAAGTATTTAGCTGTCTTCCCTAATATTAAACCTACTTAGAACAGTTGAAATTATATTCCTAGCCCTTCTTGGTTTTTCCAAACTAGTGGCAGAGTTTGGGTGACTTTAGACGACGGTGCCACCGAGAAATGACTTATTTTTTACGGGTTTTCAGGTGAAAAGTCAAAGTTTCAAAAATGTTCCAACTCAATCAGGCCTTTCAAAAGTATTTAGCTGTCTTCCCCAATATAATACCTATTCAGAACAGTTAAAGTTATATTCCTAGCCCTTCTGGGTTTTTCCAAAACTAGTGGCAGAGTTTGGGTCACTTTAGATGACGGCACCACTGAGAAATGACTGATTTTGAGGGATTCACCGGTGAAAAGTCAAAGATTCAAAACGGTTCCCACTCAATCAGGCCTTTCTAAAGTATTTAGCTGTCTTCCCTAATATAGAACCTACTCAGAACAGTAAGAATTATATTCCTAGCCCTTCTGGGTTTTTCCAAACTAGCGGCAGAGTTTGGGTGACTTTAGACGACGGCGCAACCGAGAAATGACTGATTTTGAGGGATTCACCGGTGAAAAGTCAAAGATTCAAAAATGTTCCTACTCAATCAGGCCTTTCTAAAGTATTTAGCTGTCTTCCCTAATATTAAACCTACTTAGAACAGTTGAAATTATATTCCTAGCCCTTCTGGGTTTTTCCAAACTAGTGGCAGAGTTTGGGTGACTTTAGACGACGGTGCTACCGAGAAATGACTTATTTTGACGGGTTTTCAGGTGAAAAGTCAAAGTTTCAAAAATGTTCCAACTCAATCAGGCCTTTCTAAAGTATTTAGCTGTCTTCCCTAATATGATACCTATTCAGAACAGTTAAAGTTATATTCCTAGCCCTTCTGGGTTTTTCCAAACTAGTGGCAGAGTTTGGGTCACTTTAGATGACGGCGCCACTGAGAAATGACTGATTTTGAGGGATTCACCGGTGAAAAGTCAAAGATTCAAAAATGTTCCCACTCAATCAGGCCTTTCTAAAGTATTTAGCTGTCTTCTCTAATATAGAACCTACTCAGAACAGTAAGAATTATATTCCTAGCCCTTCTGGGTTTTTCCAAACTAGCGGCAGAGTTTGGGTGACTTTAGACGACGGCGCAACCGAGAAATGACTGATTTTGAGGGGTTCCCCGGTGAAAAGTCTCAGTTTCACAAATGTTCCCACTCAATCAGGCCTTTCTAAAGTATTTAGCTGTTTTCCCCAATATAATACCTACTCAGAACAGTTGAAATTACATTCCTAGCCCTTCTAGGTGTTTCCAAACTAGTGGCAGAGTTTGGGTGACTTTAGACAACGTGCCACCGAGAAATGACTGATTTTGAGGGATTCACCGGTGAAAAGTCAAAGATTCAAAAATGTTCCTACTTAATCAGGCCTTTCTAAAGTATTTAGCTGTCTTCCCTAATATTAAACCTACTTAGAACAGTAAGAATTATATTCCTAGCCCTTCTGGGTTTTTCCAAACTAGTGGCAGAGTTTGGGTGACTTTAGATGACGGTGCCACCAAGAAATGACTTATTTTGAGGGGTTCACCGGTGAAAAGTCAAAGTTTCAAAAACTCCCTAGCTAGAAGATAAATTTTTTCCCCATTATGTTAATTATTCCTGGTATACGCACTCTAACAACTGAATTCAGTGGCGCCAGAATAGGGGGAGCAGGGGGGGGCGACTGCCCCCCCCCACTTTTTGGCCAGCCCAAAAAAGTCAGCAGCTTCAAATTTTACTCAAACGTGTGTAAAACCTGTCTTGACCTGTCTAACATTTTAGCATGCAACAGTGGCTAAGCCTTGACTTTTCACCGTGGAAAATTGTCAAAGCCTGACTTTTTAGCTTGCAATGATGGCTTAACCCTGACTTTTCACTGTGGAAAAGTGTCATAGTCCGACTTTTTAGCATTCAATGATGGCTAAAGTCTGACTTTTTAGCGTGCAATGATGACTAAGCCCTGACTTTTCACTGTGGAAATGTGTCAAAGTCTGACTTATTAGCATGCAATGATGGCTAAACCCTGACTTTTCACAGTGGAAAAGTGGAAAAGTCTGACTTTTTAGTGTGCAATGATGGCTAAGCCCTGACTTTTCACTGTGGAAATGTGTCAAAGTCTGACTTTTTAGCGTGCAATGATGACTAAGCCCTGACTTTTCACTGTGGAAATGTGTCAAAGTCTGACTTATTAGCATGCAATGATGGCTAAACCCTGACTTTTCACAGTGGAAAAGTGTAAAAGTCTGACTTATTAGCATGCAATGATGGCTAAACCCTGACTTTTCACAGTGGAAAAGTGTAAAAGTCTGACTTTTTAGCGTGCAATGATGGCTAAGCCCTGACTTTTCACTGTGAAAATGTGTCAAAGTCTGACTTTTTAGCATGCAATGATGGCTAAACCCTGACTTTTCACCGTGGAAAAGTGTAAAAGTCTGACTTTTTAGCATGCAATGATGGCTAAGCCCTGACTTTTCATGATGGAAAAGTGTCAGTCTGACATTTTAGCGTGCAATGATGGCTAAGCCCTGACTTTTCACCATGGAAAAGTGTCAAAGTTTGACTTTTTAACTAACCCCTGACTTTTCACCGTGTCAACGTCTGACTTTTCGCAGATTCACGGTAAATCCAGAGGAACAGGCGAATGTCGAAGGCTGACTTCATAATAAGAAAAAAGTCTGCAATTTTTCAGTTCGCCCCCCCACTTTCAAAACGTTCTGACGCCCCTGGAATTACTAAGCATTGCAATCTATTTCCGCGCGCGCGAACGTGGTGCCGCATGGTGTGAAAAAACGGCAACACGTCGGCGACTGTATCGCCGCCTTCTGGCGACAGAGAGAACCCTGAAGACAATGCCGAGTCCAACACCTACGGGCCACAGGCAGCTGGTTGCCAATCCATGTAATACAGATCCGTGGTTACTGGCACGACTGCATGCTACCATTTTGGGCCCCAACCCCACCATTTGATGAATTACGCACTTGGTGGGATGTTGCATAGTCTCTTTTTCCAGTTTTATTAATTATAATATAAAGGACTGGCAAAACTTGTCAAAATATGACTTTCATGAAACGTATGAGTATTTTGAGTTTAACACTCACAGTTTATACAGTAATGTATTTACATGATAAATAAACAGCGCTATGATACAAAATTAAAGTTTGTCAGTACCTTTAACATTTCGAAATGTCAGTTTTTAACCCTACTTAACCAAAATCCAACTCTAAACCCTAACCTAAGTAACCCAACTCTACCTATTTCCTGATATCTCAACCCTAACCCTATTGAGTTTTCCAGTAAACAACTAAGTTACTGTTTACCAAGCATAGCGTCCATCTGTGAAAAAGTGTAGTGTCCGTCCGTTACCCCCCGAAAACCCAAATGAAGCGTAGTATCCAGACACCCCTTGAGCAATAGTATCCGGGGGACACACGTGACATGGTAAAAATCCCTGAACTCCCTAGCCCCCCCCCCCCCCCCCCCCCCCCACAAACCGAACGGTCGGGTGACACAGTCGTGGATGCAGTGACCTCATTCCTAACCCTCATTAGACTGGCCTCAATCCCTCTGTCATGTGGGCTTACACTCCCCCTACACAGGCCTAGGTTCAAAGAAGATTGGAGAGTTTCAGGAAGTCCAGGGAGTCACTGATATCCTTTAATGGTATACCAGACTGGTAGTGTGTATTCAGGGACACTCCCTGACTCTGCAAGGCCCTGGGACCCACAGAGTACCACCGGTCTGCCAGGTGATCATTGCTGGGCGCCGAGAGTGGGGCTCCCGCCACTGGCTGCTGGACCTCGCTAGCGGCCGCCTACACACCACAGTTGAATGCAAATCATGGACATGTGTAGAGGTGAGGAAAAAACCTGAAATCCCCTGAAAACTGGCATCCCTGAAACCAAATTAGCATCGGCTAGCCATAGAGGCGTTCTTGCGTACTAAACTTGTTATGTACAAAAAAATAAGTTTATGTACTGTAAATGAAAATAAGAAATTCCATGGAAACGTGGAAAACTGCAATCTCTCTACATATTTACAACCATAGGTATCAGGTAATAAGAAATGAATCATCTCACCTAAGTCATTGTTGCTGTTACCTGCATCGTTTGTGTTCTCTTCCGTCTCTGCACCACTGTTGGACTGTAAAGTAGCTTCGTTATCTGACGTCCCACGTCCATGTGTACGTTGGCTATCACATCCACGTGCTGCCATGTTGTGCCAATGTCTTTGATGGTAGTTCCTTTGATTACCACGACTTTGAAAATGCCTCCCACCCCTCCCACTGTGAGCATTTCGAGTCCTGCTATCCTTATTAGCATTACTTGTTGGGAAAATTTCGTTCCGAGTTCCTATAGAATGTTGCAAATTGTTTCTATTAAATCGGACAGACCTGTGGCCTCGGCTTCTCTGTTTTCTGCAGTGACTGTCGGCAGAGCATTGTCTAAATGACATATCATGTTGCACCCTTGACCCTCTACCTTGTCCAAATGCTGAACTTGTATCTGAGGACTGCATGTCTATGGTTCTCCATCTGTCAGGATGGTTGGTTCTCCTGCGACCACTAATCCCTGTTCTGTTTTCATTTGATGGACCAGGGGAATTAATCTTTGAAGTGTCACCGCTTGCGTCATGGGGATCACTTTTCCTAGTTCCTACCGCATCAATCTGCCTCTTCCTTTTCCCCATCCTGAAAAACATGTTTATTACTAAATATAATTTATATCATTAGAATAGAAAATGAAGTCACGTAAACAATTTCTGGTTTATCAACATGATGTTAAAACAACAGGGTAATATGGGCAAGATATATAAACATTTGATTATACATTAATTGATCCTGGACAATGTCATAATGTTACTTACTATACAAGTCGTCTTGAAACACAATTATATCCTCAACGGGGCATGATAACACATGGCTGAAGTCTTAATAATATAGGTTTTATAACGGATACTGATTTACTGTTGAATCAAGAATACGTATTTGTAGATTCGCAATTCCAAAATTCCCTTGCATATATGATCATAAACTCGATAATAATATTTTGCAAGTTAGTAGCTTAATCGTCAGACTAAAAAGCGACAATAAATTGAATAATCAGTAGTTTGTGAGTCACAGTTGTCAGACTTCAAAGTTTTATAAGAAATGAGACAAGATCCGACCAAATCAGACAAACCGTTCTTTCTTACTCATTTTCATGCGTGGAGTCATATTCTAATATACAACTATATTTCATACATACATAAAAACAATATAAATATGTTGTATTCCTGTCGAATTTAGATTTTCTCGTGGATTTGTCTGCTCTTATCCCTCAGTGTGGTCACATCGTTATGTTACGTTCACCAACGGTATCATGTCGTGATAATGTGACCCGCAGCTGGTTGCTTTGTAGTTGTAAGGACCAGCAGCGAGCACATGTGTTGGTGTTGTCGGAAATATTGATAAAGTAAATATGGCTAAATCTCAAGTACAGATTTCATACGACTTGTCTTCAGAAGAAGGAGAAGATATAAAATCAGGTAAGAGATTTTCTGTAGTGCACTTTTCATGTGAATATTAACATAATTCGCAATATTTACATGTATTAAGTTACTTCCCCAAATATCGCTCAACAGGCAGGTTTCACAACTTATGCCAAGAAGATCATTAACTGGGTTTTTTTAGAGGTTTTAGATACACTACATTCTTTGAGAAGTGATAGAAGAAAATGTGTCGCGTAGGTATCATATAGAGCATGGGTCATTACTATTCCGAGGGGTAACAGGAGAACTCTGCCCCTGCTCGTCAGACGTGCCACGACCCTGTCTGTGAGTATGGAAACAATGTGAAGCAGTTACGGGTTCGTGGTCTCCACCGTTTTACTTCGACTGCATGCCGGTACAACTGCATATTCCAGGTTTCCTGGTTTGATGATATGTTTTATGTTAGGCCATGGGAAGTCCTATTACAGATTACCGTCCACCACCCGCATGCCTTTGAAGGGGGCCGCATGAAACATTTCATCATCCTAAACAATTTCATTATTTAAAAAACAAGTAGGTTTTACACATCAACACCCACAGACACACCACCTAAACCCACATAGAAATACACCACCTTACACCCCATGAATCTTAAATCTTTCTGCTTGTGTATAACTGGCTCTGGACTATGATTATACCCCCAGTACCTTACAATGCGCTAATGTGACATGTATGGTTGGCTGTTGAGTATTAACAAAAATGAAAAATGAAAAAAATGCCTGATCATTTTTCAAAAAGGCTCGGACAGTAATCTGTAATGGGACTTCCCATGGCCTTTAATATGCCTTTTCACAATCAGTGCAATTTTGGAAGTTCCACATATCAGTTCAATTTGAAGGTTCTTGAATCAAGGAATTCTGGCTGCTTCGGTCTGTAGCCAGCATGCTGTGGACACTATGCTTCATAAATTGGACGCTACTCTTTGTTTTTGGGAGGCAATGTTCTCGCACTTGCGGTGAACTGCATGATAAACTATAGCAAATCATCATATGTTGTCTATCGTGAATCAGAATATAAACTTACCAGCTGTTTTCCGCACGTCTATAGCTATCTACTAAACTTTATCTAAGGTTCCTACGTCAATTCTTGACAGAGTTCTGACATAAATTAAAAAAACTTAGTGTCCATCAGTCAAGAGTCTTGGCAAGGAAGCTTAGCGTCCAGATCCTGAATCAAATCAGGGGAGTCTAGTCAGATATTGTAGAGTAAGGAGAATAACATAGGCACAGACGTACGTCACATTGTAGTATAATTGTCAAATAGTATTTACTACTAGATTTTATAGCACTACTACGACAATGATCAAATTGATTTAAAAAATCCTTTTAGGGAAATCTGGTGTCGCACAGTGTTTGGCATACAGTATGACAATTATATGTCTAGCTTTGTCACAATGTCCATAATAAGGAACGCGTTTTCTGAGATGAAAGTTTGGGTTTCTACTCAATTGATAATTATGTGTACACTATGATACAAATAGACATGGCATAGATACTTTCATTCACCTTTGGTTTGAACTTTCCACAAAGTCGAGTCATCTTTGCCCTTTTCATTCAGATACAAATGACAGTCATGAGGAGGAGGATGGAGACGGAAATATTGACTCTGAAGTGGTTGAAGAAGAAGAAGAGGTAGAGTCCAGGGAAGGAGGAACATCAAGTGACGACCAAGATGATGAGGAAGAAGATGATGCGGAAGAAGGTGATGGGGAAGATGATGACGGGGAAGAAGCTGATGGTGAAGATGATGATCAAAATGATGAGGATACACCAGAACAGAAATCAGGCTTAGCAGATGTCATGGCGAAAATCCTTCGGAAACAGGCCCCAGACAATAAGCCCGTGATCCTATCCAAAGCGCTTACAGACAAACAAGTCCGCCTCAAACGAAAGATAAAAGAGGCACAAGAGACTGGTGATATACAGCAAAAGAAGTCCCGAGACGATAGTAGTAGCGATGAGGACTACGGACTCTTGTCAAAAGAACAGTTATTAAAGGTAAGTATTTTACAGCAGCACATTTAAGAGTATAAACCCATCTGTATCACAAAGACGCTCAAACGTAGCTCTATGCTTCAACACGATAAGATACTGTAACAGTCAATGCAGAATGACGACGAGGACGACCAGATACAGTGTACAGTAATATTTATTCAAAGAGCCTACAGATACAATCAGTTCCAATGCATTCTATAGGCCTTGCCTACACTCCTGACCAGACTGACCACGACTGGTCTGCAGTTGCTGTATTTATAGCCAAGTCGTGACGTCATAGCGTTCCTCCCCCGCCGGTGGGTCCTCCACCAGCGGTGGGTCCTCCATCGCCAGTGGACCCTACACCGCCAGTGGGTCCTCTGATGTCCAGTTTCCTCGGCATGTCACTGCGACCTTCCTGCCACAATATGTTACGGTCGGCTACATCATAGTCTATGTGAATACTGGATGCCACGCTCTGTAGCCAGCACGCTTTGGACACCCCGCTTTGTAAATTAGATGCCCCACTTGGTTTTCGGGAGGTAGCGATCCCGCAGTTGCGGCGAACCACCTAACAAACAATGACAAATAATTGCCTATCATGAATCAAAATATAAACCCACAAACTGTTTTTTTTCACACTGTTTTTTTAGCTATCCATTGATGTTTATTCAAAGTTCCTACATCAAGTATTGACAAAGGCCTGACATACATTTAAAAAAAGCGTCACCCGCTGAAAATCCATTGAACTTTTCCTATATCAATTCAGACTTACACCAACTGAGATATTACATATCATTAGGCAATGTCTTTTTCCCACAGAGAAAAGCTTGGGAAGACCTTGGAAGGAGAAAGGTTGACATCACACAGCGAGAACCAGAGAAGCGACTGCAGCGAGTAGCCACGAAGTAAGACGTCCATTTTTCTATTGGCATACAACCTTATCTGCGTTCGTTTTAAGCATACTACGGATACACTGATAAGACATATTCCTATTTCACAGATTATTTCAGTGAAGTGTAATAAAGAATTGTACACCGTGCACATCCCTATACAAGGATGAAAGAAAGTTGGGAATGAGGAAAAATCCGGAAATTTTAAACATTTATAAAAGTGAACCATTTATAACCTTATTTTTGGAAGGTAACATTCACATCTAGAAGAGGGTACCACACGCTATCCACTTACATGTACTCATTGTAACTACAGTTAGACATGGTGGTATTGTATCCCCCAAACCTTTAGCTAATTTCAGCTACAGTCCTTTCATAAGAGATACATTTACCATAAAGTAAAAACTAGTTTTAGATTTAAGGAGTTATAGATTGATCACAAATGGAAATGGTTACGATAGATCCCCCAAAATAAAGGTGATTTAATGCTTTCCTTACCTAGGGGTGTTCTTCAGCTCTTCAATGCAGTTGCAAAACAACAGAAACTCATCGAAGAAAGGCTAAGAGAGGTCGGCAGTTCAGAGAGAAAGAAAGATGATGTAATGAAGTCCATGTCAAAAGGAGCCTTTCTTGATATGCTTAAAACTACTCCGAACGTCAATGACGAACCCGTGGAAAGTAAGGAAAAGGTATGTATCATCGATGTTACGTCAATAATGTGACCTATGGGTCAAAAAGATGAAGCTGGAGTGTGGTGTTTCTCACTCGTGGTCAAATGGAAGTATCAACTGATGGTCCACCCTTCCTTCTACTAGACAAGTCTTTGTATCTAAAATTGATTAACTTTGATGGTGCATATAATGAGTAAATAGTATTTATAGCTATTTTGTCTAGAAATATGTCTAATATTTATTACAAACTGAGGTTTCAATAAAGTAAGTGGTATGAAAATACCTAATATATGTAACACAGGAGTTTTAGATCTAATCAGGTATTAACAATATGTGTAACGAAAATTATTCGAATTTGCTTGATTTATCCAGGTTATCAAAAAGAGACGACCAACAGAAGATGATACTGACAGCGACGAAGAGGAAGACAAAAAAGGCAAACCCTCTTGGAATATTCTTCGCGATGATTTTATGATGGGTGCCAAGATGAAGGATTGGGACCAAGAAGACGATGACAGTGATGAGCCGACCAATGATATAGGAGACGACAGTTCAGGCAATGATAGCTGACTTAGTACTCGTTCATATAAACAAAAAATATGGTGTTCTGTACATATGTATATCTAACCGCCCATAAAATATATTAATCTTTAAGTCTTTTTGGTCTTTTGTCCTCATGTCGTACTCGTCCACATTAATCAAATAATTACCAAGAGTAGTAATTATGACTAGTGTTTTGAACGATATTTAGGATTGAAATATTATAATTATAGTCTGGTAACCACTCCAGTCCAATTCCCACCAGGGTTCAGAGGAGCTCAAATCACTTCAATCCTACCAGTGCTCTGAGCAGCGAATAACCATTCTAAGGGGCCATCCATAAAGAAGGTACACCACCACACTCTCTCAATTGTGTACACAATAGAACAAAGAAGGAGCATACGCAAAGTTCCCCTCGGTCCTTTATACATACTTTATTGATGGCCCCAAAGCTGATCCATACCGGGCTTCTGAACAGCCTTGAACCACTTCAAACCAATTTCTGCCAGTGCTCTGAGGAAATCCGAGCTACTTCTAACCAATCCCTGCTAATGCAGAGAATGCGTAGAACTACTCTGAACTAGTCCTTGTCAGGGTGCGGAGTAGCCTGGAACAGTTACTACTTCAAACCAGTTCATGCCAGGGTTCTGAGCAGCTCGGAATCACTCAAAACCAATCGCCACAAGTGTTCTGAGCGGCTCTAAACCAATCGAACCACTTCCCACTTGGATTCTGAGCAGCTACCAGGGCTATGAGTAGCTCAGTCCAACTCAAAACCAATCCCCCTAGGATTCTGGGCAACCAAGAGCCACTCACAAGTTTAGGTGTGACCTTCTCGTCTTTAGAGGTTGGTAAATGAGAAATCACTTTCACTCCATCTTATTCTATTATTAGGATCTTAGCACATATAAAAAGAAATAGACATATATCTTCTATGTTGGGTACATAACAAGGAGAAAAATCAATACAGAAGAAGCGCAAATTGAGCTATAACAGACATTTTTTGACACAAGTCTTTATTGACAAACTTCTAGGTAAACGCCGTTAGGCAAGTTGTACCTATGGCACATACATAAGAAGGCATAAAAGCGGTCTTGTGTCTAATAGAACAAACGCCACGGAATATAGTGATATCTAACCATGGTTAGAAGGCGTTACGAACTTACCCAAATACACTTACATGGTAAGGGGGGAAAATCAGGATCACTCAGCTGGTTTAAAGATGAAACCCATAAGTATTATAATACTGATAAACCGTTAACACATTAAATATTATGAAAGAATAACATGAATAACGAACAGCAGCAGTAGTTGCCAAGTGCAAAATATGTGCAAAAACGCTATCACCTTTTAATTAGTCTGTCCGGAGACTGAGTGTTACACGAATAGTTGGTTTACTCTATTTTTCTATCTGGCGTGCATTTTATGCTAAACATCGAACCGATAACGAGTTTACAATCAGTTACGGTAAGTATGACTTTGTAAACAAAAATTTACAGCAGTATTTAGACAAAGATTGGTGTTTTAACAAGCTTTCACACATTTCAATACACACGTTTCAATCACGGGTTAACATGGCCAGTAGCACCAATTACACACATCACCGCAAAATGTGTATGCAGTAAAGACCTAGCAATCTCCACACTTGGCTGAAATTAGTTTTAAACACAAATTAATTCATAATTTTTATCGTTCAATGAGTTAATCAACGCACATCTTCAACAGACTTACAATTATATGAGCATCACGATCAACTGGAATGACATGCTAAATCAAATAAATATTCCTACAAAATAAAGGGTACACAAGCTCAAGTTTAGAGAGGTTCTTCAGAAAACTGGTCCCACGTCAATAGTCTACTAATCGACCGAAATGATATGTATCAGTCAAAAAAACATAACATTGAATTTACTGCATATTAGTATTTTGGTGATTCTATAGTCTTACTAACATCAACATGAAGTGGAGGAAGGGGCGGGTGGGGGTGGGGGGGGGGGGTATTATACGTCAGAGGAATCTATATTTGCGGCTCCACTGCGGCCATCCAAAAGTATCACTAACGTTGGGGAGGAACACGTTACACCACACCTAGATAAATGTGGCATGGGGATCTTCTACCTGAATACAAACATGTCAGATTAATCACTAAATATGTTACCTAGAAACTTCTGTATCAATATATCACACTATTTCTAAAACCTATTGAAGGATATCTGATGTATATACTATTGTGACTATAAATCTGCGATATGACTGCATCATATATTTGTGCAACAATTCACTTGTCAAAACATCAAAATCTATAGTTTACGTTTACTCGATTATCTACGCTTCTATGTGACTGCTCTGAACAATTTCATACCTCCATATTAGGGACTGGCGCACACCTATAAACAAGGCAGAGATGGACAATTCTCATGGTTCATGTTGACCATTCACCTCGAAAAATGTGGCGGGTAGCCAAGGACCGCAATCCCCTGGCGAAAAAGAAATATGCAAATTTATAGTGTCATTTGCATGTACCCTGGAGTAGTCTGTTGCCATTGGCCCCTTAGAATGGATACCTTTCTAGGATAACTGAGGTAATCTCGAAATTGTTAGTCTCTGATATAGTTAGAATTTCCATATATATATTACAGCACATAAATGCATTGGTTTTTAACTTTTCTTATATACTATAAATCTATACCTAGACGATCTTGTGTCCACATGACCTGTGTTGAGCGCTATTCACATTCAATGTACAACAATATCGAGTCTAACAACACAGCCACATACGGATTATCTAATTTGAGCCAGATCATCAGTTTTGATCGCTTAGGCACAGTTTGTTCACAAAAATGGAAATATAAAAAAAACAACCAAACCATCAATAAAGTACATAATGGAAGATAAAAGAAACAATCACCAAAACAAATATAATTGGCAAGTGTGCCATATCGTTAGAAGTTATCGTGATTATACTTCAGATATCATTTTGAAAGTAAAGCAGGTGGTATTGATTTATGTTCATACCTGACCGGTCGATGGATCAACTGGACGGGATGTCAGTCTAGCATACACGTATACATCGCTTTTTAGAGTAGAAAAGAACTGAGTAGCTACTTATGGGCAAATATCCAAATCCAACAGGTATTCCTTGCGTTTGTTACGTTGACCTAGTGATGAAATCGAACTTCTAATGTAGATTTCTAGTAAAATCAGATTATATGGAAAAACCTCAAGCAAAATCCCGAAACATAGCACCAACGACATTTTCGTGACTCCTAATAGAATGCATGAAACGGCAATTCAGTTCAACGAATTCATAATATAATAAACACTACTATATCGAGATAATCCTTTAATGTGAACGAATTTTCTCTATTTTCTTCTCATATATAGAAAAAAACCTACATTAGTATCCACGTAGACTTAATTCATACGAAATAAGCAAGCTTGTACGATTTATAAATGTATGACACACTGTATGAAAACGGCATGCTGACTTTTATGTTTAGCTGACAACACAAGACATACTCTTATACATAATGAGACGGCCAATGGATTGTTTTTCGACTTAGCTTATATGAAAAGAAAAATCACAAATCTGATAGCAAAGAGTACTCGCCGCGAATTAAAAATGATTTATAGAGTTAACTGAGTAGACAAAGTAAACCTCTCAGATAATGTGGTCTCAGCGTTGACTCCGTGATAGCACTGCAAAGGACAAACCTTTACCATAAGGTATACAGGGACAGTGGGAAAGTTACAGATTCAAATTTTGTATGATGCAAGAACCACTATGGACTTGCGACATACATCTTGAATAACAAACACAGCAACTATAAAGAGTTACATTTATGGATCAATTGATTATTGTTGATATGTGTAAAAGTGTAAAGTCTAAAAGTCTTACGATCAGTTTCCCTGGTTATATATGGGGTAACATCTACTCATACATTATAAAATAGCTGTATTTAGTTGTTAACTGTTTACATCCTATTTTGGAATTATCTTTTATCAAAAGGACTCAACATTTTCCATCCCGGTGAAACAATAACTGTAGTGGTGGAAATGTAACGGTTCATTTAACGATTGTTGTACAAAGGTAACATTATTTTACGTTAGATTAACTGTTGGAAGATAGCGAAGAAATGTGACCTAAATTCGATTATACATAGGGTACCACGAGGGACGAGATAGAGGGAAATCATGTATTATCGAATTATCTCTTCAGAGCTGCCTTAGAGAGTTTGTGCCATATTTTTAAAACTTGGTGTGCATAGAAATCGTAGGCCGGAGATGATCTGTCTTTAGGATGCACAGTAAGCATATCAGTTAGAGCATAAGTGAGCTGTGAAGTTCGGTACATCCTTGGTTGGACCATGAGGACTACCTCAGTAAATCACAGTAGATACGAACAGCTGAGCATATTGATTGCTATTCGTATCTTACGGAGATATGAGTATAATCACAAGCAGACAGACACCTCAAGGGTTCTCGACTTTATGGCGTCTCAAATCAAGCTTTATGTAATTATCTCCCAGTATGTGCATTTACGGGCACCTACTAAATAACAAAATATCTGTAGGTGTAGTTTCTACGATTTCCGGTATGACCAGAAAACGTCCTCAAGTTACAGTACCTTTCTTCATCTCGTATTGATACCTTTTGGAATTTTATGTATTTGTCAGTAATCTCAAATATCAGAAATAAACCAAGAATGAACAGCACATGTATTAGGAAAAGTCTTTGGTCTGTCACTATCACACTGATCTATACTCCAAATACAACATCCCGTTATATCATCTATTTCATAAATATACCAACGTTTGGGTAAAATCTCAGCTAACAGGAGTACTATCAGTAAATCTTTCTCGAGCACAGCAACGATACACTGTGTCCTCGTGCTATGATAACTATTTTATAAGTGCATTGTGATATATACTGAATACATTTTTCATTAAGACGTTAGTGTAACTAACATTACTTTGTAATCTCAGCAATAATCTATACCCATTTATCTATGAGTTAATTCTCATGCAGAATTTCCTTTATTCATAGATTTCGTTAAAGGGCCGCAGCTTCTGAGGTCAAAAGTGACATGGTTTATACACGCTCCATTCAATCAATAAATCCTCCTTGGTGACGTGTTCAGTGTTAATATGAGGTGGATGAATCAAGGCAGCGGTGTTATGATAAGGATACTCTCTCAGCATGACGTACGTGAGGGTAACACTATGAACGTTCAGTTGACCAAGGCAGGTTCAACTAGAATATTATGCATGCATTCCTAGAAGCCTAGCATGTTCACTGTCAATAGCATTATAATTTGTCATTATGATAATCGCATTTGGCGGACTTGACTCATTGTAGAGTGCAACCACGATCGCTAGTCCACTGAAATAAGGCGTCTTCAGATGGATCACATGTTACCGTGAATAGGTCAGGGACTGTTACTGGCGCTTGCATCTTGATCTATAGATCCACGCGAACTGTTTCCTGGTTACAACCAAATGTTGCTTCCTCTCACCCAGCGGTGTTGTCTGTAAAAATCTCTGAATCCGGATATGTCTAAGTCATATCCAGATAAGGGCTGCCGTCATGCGGGGACCCCGGACTTGGTGTCTATATCATGGCTCTTCTTCCATCGACGCGTGATACAGGGGAGTGGTAGTATTATAAGGCCCGAGACCAAAATCCACGCTCCGGCGATATAAAAGGAGGCATCGTAGTCCCCAATCACATCATATAGCCAGCCTGAAAACAAATGCCAGAATTAAGACAGATATAGACAGCATGTAACGAAGACAATGGAAAAGAAATCAATGACAATCGACTGATCATAGGACTAACTTTTCTAAATTTTGCCTGCATGGTTAGCTGGCCTCCCATACTGGCTAGTCAACTGGTTGCACATTAGAGAAAACACTAGGGTTTTCGCTGGTATGTAATAGACATAGTGGCAAAAATAATTCAGACTGAAGCAATGTTGTATAACTGCAAAATATCTAAAACCCTTTTTGTAGAGCTTAAGGTTCAACCAAAACATTTGACTATCTCATTCATTTAAAGTCTCAAAAATACATCTATTATTTACATTTAACTTTTATAGTTATGGCTGTAAATAATCGTTTAATCCCGGGAACCTTGAGACCGATGCAATTGAGAGGCATGTGATACGTTAATGAATGATTTCATGTAATGCTATTTGATCTAGGTAAACCATTAAAAGGTATCTAAATGATGCCAACCAGCAATGGGTGTTCCAAGTAGCGTTGCAATCCCCTGTGACATCTGAACCAGACCAAATGCATTTGTAGCTTTCGTGATGCCCACAATGTCAACAACAACCATCATCTGCAGGGAGTATGTAACGCTGAAGACGAATCCATAGATGGCAGAATATACGATAAGGCTTGGATACGATCTGAAAAGAGGCACAAACACAGTGACGATCCCCGAAATAGTGATGCACGCTGCATATATTCCCGTAGTGCTCATTCTCTTACTGTCTCCCAGGTATCCCAGAATTAGCTGACCGAAGGTTCTAGTGATCCCAATGATTGACAGGAGGAAAGCAGCGTCGTCGTTTGGGATGCCCATCCCTATTGCTTTGTCCACCAGATACACAAATGGGGCTCCGGAAAACAGGTAGAGCACGAAGTTCGATGCGCAAAAAAGTAGATATGGCAGATTCACTATGAGGGATTTGTCCATCATGCTCATGATGACGGTGCGCAGTTCACCCCAGAACGTGACTATTGTGCTCTCATTGTGAGGACTTCCAGACACCGAGTGTCTTGTTTTAGTATTATCAGAGCCGGGCCCATAAAGATCTGGGGAGCTTGAAGACACTGGTCGCGACAGCTCAAGGCCCTTCTCTACCTCCCCCAATAGTCTGTGCACTTCGTGTTCTTCGTCTGTATTGGATGGAAGACGAACATTATCCCCAGATGTGTGAAAGCCGGATTTTCCACCCGACAACTTGGAATCATCCAGTGAATTGCTCTGTTTCTGCAACAGCTTTTTGTCATCGGAGGACTCTTGTGACAAGGATAAAGGTCTTTTCGTTCGCTTACTCTTCTCCGATGGGATTTCTTCTAGCTCGTCCTCTTCGTCGTCTTCTGCATGAAGCTCAGTCTCAGCCGTCTCGTAGTCTTCCTGAACCCCGTCGTCATTGGTCATCATAGGTGGGGCTCTGAACAGTGCTCCAGAGACCATTATATTAAACCCAATGCCGCCTACGATGAGCAGCGCACCCCGCCATGCAAAAACATCAATGAGTTTTTCTTGAAGAGGAGGGAAGGCAAATGCGCCCAGGCCTGAGCCTGTAACAGCTAATCCGGTAGCGAATCCTCTGCGTTTTTCAAAATAATAGGTGACAATCACTAGGGACGATATGTAGGCCATGGACAGGCCAATGCTCGATATAATCCCGATGCTTATGCAGAGGACATCAATAGAATTGGCAAATGATGAAAGAACAAAGGAAGCTCCGAAAATAAAACCTCCAATGATCCCAATCTTCCGACAGCCATAGATTGATACTAAGGCACAGGCTACTGGGCTCAGGAGTAATGGGAATCCATAGAGTAAGGCGCCTATGAGGGCTGTTTTGCCCTTTCCTTGGTTGAAAGTGGTGAGAAGGTCTGTGAAGAAGATGCCAAATGAGTATGACCATCCATCAGCTATAAAGTAGGCGAGGAACGCACCGAGGACGACTATCCAGCCCCAGCCGCCGTCAATGGCTATCGGTGTAGGCCCCATCGTGGACTGTCAACGGGTGTCCATATACTAGAGCTCACATTGTCTGGTTTCTGAAATAAAAAGGAATACAGATAGTATCAACATCATCGATTTTTCTTAGGTTCAGGTCGCCGTTGATAGCAGATATTGTCACCTAGTGGGTGTCGCGCGTGTGACTGTTGCCATGCGTTCTGATTGACGTCACAGTCGTTGAACTGAACCGTCAGTGGTAGCTTAGTGCGAAGCAGTCGGTTCCCTACTAGCCTCTGTCAAAAATGGTATCATTATCAATTTCTGTAGAAGAACTGATTAGTAGTGATATGATAGATATCAGAATGATGAGATTATATGTTTTTCCGAAGCCGAAGGCCTTTCAAGCTATTCTACCCACCTGGATGCTACTGGATATATGCATATAGTATCCCTGTTAGACTTGCTCAAGTCTTTGAATATGAATATAAATTGAATGATTAAAATAAATTACAATATGTAAGATTTCCCTCACTGGCTCAGGAACCAGGCCAAGGGGAGTGTAAGGGGGAGGGGTAAAGGCCGTGTGTGGTGGCGGCAGGCGGCGGAAGCAGGTAGCACACACTCACACAGGGACTGAAGCCAGTCTATATCACAGTTGACTAGTGTCCCTTATCATGTTTAAGGTAATACATACTTACATTCGATTTCATAAATGGGAGAGTGGAGAAGCCCTGCGGGCAGTTATTGTTAATCAAATTATCCCTTCGGTACTAAACTATAAAGTTTCATCTGTAAGTACCATACACAACAAAGATGAACATACTGGTATGGAGACCCAAAAGATATATATTACGATTAATAATTCTACAGATTCGATTGCATCAGATCAGACTTACCTTACAATATCAAAGTATCACACAGATAAGTTTCAAGTAGAGATTTATCTTTAAGCTGTCTATGTAATCAATTCCGTGACTTTTCTGTCAGTTTAAGTAGACACGTAGCAATTGATATGTCCTATGGTCACACCTATTGTCATAAACACTGTTACTGGCATGAAAATTGAAACCATCTTATTTCAATAGAGTTATATCCTTTATACACTTTGTATACCATGAAGCTCTACCCTGAAGTATATAATCATATGCATGTTTACATAATTTTCAGTACATTTTCCATATCCCTTCACTACTTTCGAGCCCATATCCTTGATTTTTTTGTCATAGTGTCCCTAGCATGCCCATAATTTCCCCTCTAGCCCAAGTCAGTCTCTTTGCAATTTCCCACTAATGCCTAGGGATAGGGATCCGGACGCTCATAACCCTATGAGTACATGTGTCTGTGGCTGCGTGTGCGTGTGTCTCCCCCCTCCCCACACCATTTGATCTTACGGCGATGGCGGGTATATTTTTTTTTTTTTTTTTTAAATGTCTTTATTGCATTCGATGTAAAACATCGCTCTTCCTTGCAAATACGACAAAGGAACCGACACCGACTTAACTAACAATGGTTTATACAATGAAATGATAATTAATGAGGATTTCTTCATCCGTTACCTTTCTTATTTACATATGAATTCTACAGTGGAATATTTCAAAAGAACATACAATATTTACATATACAATGTGCCTATTACATTTCATCATTTTGTCATCTTATTCTAATAATTTTCCCAATAATGTTTTCTTAAACTGAGCTTTTGTCATTGTTTCTTGTGCTTCGCCTCCTATTCCTGCTAGTTGAGTTTGAGTGAAGTTATGACCATCTAGGCACATACTTGGCTAGCGATCGCAATAGTGTCTCCTCTGATTTTCGAGTAATTCTTTCAATAATCGCGGTACTTTTCTAGCATTGGTCCAACTTTGAGGTATTTTCCTGGGTTTTGCCGCTCAAGATTCAAGGAAGAATTGCTCGTCACGTCATCAGAAATATCAGATGCAGTGACCCCTCAAATAATATAAAAGTGCCGGAATTAGCCAGGTATGGCTGATACAACTCCTAGCGATTGAATATGGAACTCGGCTGGTACATTAAAGGCGGTGATCCACTGCCGCAGATTCAGGGCTGACTTGGGGCCACTCATTTGGTTGCGCCTACATCAGTGCCTAATCGCCTCCTATTCCTGGTAGTGGAGCTGTAGTGGAGCTAGGGCCGCGACGATCTGCGTATCATCGCCATATAATCCACTAATAACTACAGTACGGTTTCCTCTGATTCTTGACCAATTCTCTCACTAATCGCAGCACAATGGTACGACTCAGAGGTTCAGCTGGGGTTTGGTGCTCACAATGCAGGAAAGAATTGCTTGCAATGACCGTCGGTGATACTTATGCGGGGATTTTCACAATTACGTCAATGGAGCCCAGTGGAGCAAGTACTCCGAACTATCACCGATTTAGGAAGGCTGACAAAAAACAATTCATGAGGGAGTGGAGTGCTAATGGAGCGACACCACTGATTAAAGTGAGATAGTGGCAAAACAATATGGCGTGATTTGATGAAGAATGGGGGGAGCTCCGTGACAATAGGCCTTTTTCCATAGGCCGGTGTCGCACCTTATCTGCGTGGTTACGCAATGCCTGCAGCCAAACATACCCCTGGCAACGCATTCTTTAGCCTTGGATCACTCAGTATATGAGCGTAATACTTTCATAAGGCCCGCGTATATCATTTTCAGAGAAATTCCAATGATTTCATCGTATTCTATGGTATTCCAGCTCCAATTTGATGTATCATACATGTATATCACTTCAATGATACTATAGATATAGGTTAGATAACACAGGGACACCAAAACTGAATATACAGTAATGCATTGGCAGGCCTAGCTATAATATGCTTCTCTTTTTCCAAGCTGAACTCAAGATAATTATCAACTATAAAGTTTAGACATCCCAGACTTGTTGATACAATATCCTTGCTTGCTCCAACAATTTAATCTGTCAAAAAACAACACTGCTGCAATCACACCCATCGTTCACACTTTAGGTGTGATTGCTGTGTGTCTCTATATGAATACCGCTGGAATCGCGGTGTTTGTCCGAGCGGCCGCGTTACTAGACAGTGGGCCGTTAGGCGGCGCTGAACGGCAACACCTGTATAGGCACCGGTTCATGGGGTGATCCATGATTGCATTAATGGAACTCTAGTAGGACTAGACCCCCGATTTAGACCCACTTGAGGAGAGACTACCAAAAACAATCCTTGCAGGAGTGAAGCACTAAAGGTGCTGCTCCGTTACAGCAGATTGAAGGGGGGGGGTGATAGACCCACGCAATATCATCTGTCACCCTTTTTGCTACCGGGTTTCAATGGGATCTGGACGATACGCTTCGCAGCCAGTACGCTTCGGTTTTCAGCCAGTGACCGAAATAAAGTATTTCTAAATTCCTAGATCTAAGAGTTTTTTTAAGTTTTCTTTTTGAAAAAAACTGGTGTTCTTAGGAGTCTAAAAATTTTCGTGCATTAAATTCGTGCAACATATGATTATTTGCCATTGTATTTTATGTGGCCGGACTCGGCAGTGTATGTCCGAGCGGCCGCGTAACTAGACAGTGGGCCGTTAGGCGGCGCTAAACGGCAACACCTGTATTATTGATCACGATAATTACTACCGGTACTAAAGGGCCGATTCCACCAACAGCATGGATTTGTCGTGGTATATCTTGATATGTCTTGTAGTGTCTTACTGGCTATATATATGTGACTATAAACAAGTATAATTACACTTTTCAAAGTTTTTTACATCTAGAAGCTCAAGGAAACCAAAATGGGGTAGGCTCAAGGCATCCACAGGGTAGGCTCAAGGCTTCCACAGAAAGGCTCAAGGCGTCCAGGGCTCGAATCGTCCCGGACTCAAGGTGTCTTACTTTGTCGCAATGTGTCGTACCTCACTTGTCTCAATGGTGTTGGGTGTATATTTTGGTGCTCCACCACCGCGACACCTCAAGACACATCGCGACAAATAGGCACACGATGATTCAATCCTAGCCTGATCTAGCAAGACAACCAAATCGGGCCAAACCTTGCTACATCGTGTGTGTTGGTGGAATCATACCTGTTTATGTTTCGTAGTGTAAGTGGGGTGTATTTAGACTATCTAGTAGCGCCAGTAGTGTTACATTACTTGAAAATGTAGTGTCAATAGTAGCCTTAAAACATGAACTAGCACTGACACTGTTACAGAAAAGGGTGTGCAGCGTAGATGGTGCTAGTATTATTATTAATAACAGTGTCTTACATACATGTCCATCATTTATTTACATTATTCACCAAGACGACGTGCAACCCCTACGTAGCTAGATCGGAACCTCGGTCTAATCTAATATACTGCTGGATTCTAGATCTAGTAGTATGAGTCCTCAGGCTCATGCTTTGGTGGTGATAGTGACACTGAAATTAACACAAGCAAGAGTTCTAGTACCATAGTAGACTATATACTGTAGCCAGTGTAGGCTGTAGCGCTGGTAGCAGCACAGCCATCTAGGCTTCGAAAAGGTATGCCATGAGATTCCTTTTATATATCCCTAGCTTTCGCACAACTCATGACCCATACCTCTTTGCGAACTGCAACAAGGGATAATTCACGCACTATATAGTTAGTAGTATACCATCACAGAATACACTGCAAAAATCTCACCTGTGAATATTGTCTGCAGTCGGCTCACAAGATGACCTCCACTTTACGGTCAAACTCCATGAACATCCACAGGTACAAGTTCGTCTATATTTGAATCCGTTATCATTCAAATAAATGCATTAACAGTCAACATGAAGTTATATGCAATAGCTTACCAGCACTGTATATATGGAGGTCAATAAGAAGGCAGTCCTTTATAATTTATTATGCTTACTTTGATATTCAAGAGTGTGGTAAACTATTTCGCCGACACTGTTTGCGCTTATTTCACACGAGAGGGCGCCAGTCGACAACAACCTTGACCTTCCAAAAAGGGAGAAGAGTTCTCCAAAACAGTAGCATCACTTGATCGGGGGAGAATTTATGTGCGTTTTATGGTTGTTGTTGATAATTTGACAATGAATTGATGATTCAGTATCATGGCAGCGCAGATAAGAAGTACCATTGAATTACTGGCGTCCATCTTACGTGAAAATGGGACTTCGAAAGTTAGAGCTGAAACATTTCGTCAGGCGAAATTTGATCAAGAAGAGGCGGTAGGCTTTGAAATGTTGAATCTAGATTCTAATAATGTGCTCGGACCGGAAAATTGTCATTGTATTAAGAGTTTATATTTCCCCATATTAAGAGAACACCCCGCTTAAGGAGCCAGATATTTCAGTACAGAATGCTTCATAACCCCGCTTCAGGGGACATTTTGGAGGGACAGCTTATCAAATCTAACGGGACAGTGTGGGACTAGGAACAACACTCCCATCTTCATTGCTTGTTGAATAAAGCTTGACGTTTTGTGGTGACTACCGTTTCGTGGTGGCGATTGGACGATTTGCGGTGGATGTTTTGCGTTGAGATCGCGGACGATTTGCTGTGATCCTGAAGAATGTACGACGATTCGCACTGAAAACCGATTCGCACTGCTACTCGGATGATTCGCACTAGCCGATTCGCACTAAAAAATCGAACCAAGTCTTACTAACCCTTGATAATGATGAAATAGTACAATACTTTGCCAGACCTTCACCAGCAGATTAATTCACTCATAGTTACTTGGAATTACCTTAATTATTGTCAGTTCTTGCACATTCGCGATTAGAATGGTAGCGATGCTTTGCGCAAAATGCGAAACCTGGTTCGCACTGCCACCCTGCCGGGTGACAGTCGGAAAAGGCCGACAGTCGCTCTGTGATTACTGGACGTAGAAAGTCTGATACCCATCCTGAAGTGGTGATTCCACCAACACTGATACCGTATACGGTATAGCAAGATTCAGCCTGATTTGGTTGTCTTGCTAGATCGGGCTAGGATTGAATGATTGAGTGCCTATTTGTCGAGATGTGTCTTGAGGTGTCGCGGTGGGGGAGCACTAAAATAGCACACAACATCGCATGCTACGTTTTGAGACAACAGAGGTATGACACATCGCGACACAGTAAGACACTTCAACCTTCTACAAGATATACCAAGATATACCATGGCAAATCCATCCTGTTGGTGGAATCAGCCCTTAACCCTAACCCTAGGGATTCCCCCTTGATGATGTCATATTCAAAACTGAACAAGAGAGAAGGGGGCAGCAAAAGAGGATTGGCGGAGACAAGCCCACCCCTTTCCATTCAGTTTTCACCGCAAAAGGTCCACAACCGCCCCCGGGGAATGTCACGGCAAAGCGTCCAAACCCACTGCAAATCAGTAGACACTGCAAACCATCTAAGTACCTGCTTGAATATGGTATGTGTGTGATGCGGGTATACTGGTGTCTAGAAAATCAGACACCAAGCGGGGTTTTACCGTACCTTGAAATGGGAACAGTTCTAAGTACGGTATCTAGCTGGTGGTAGACATAATTTAATCTTGACTATAACATACTCATTTTTGTTTTAGGTAATACCACTTTGGCGACTGATATTCGAGCTCCTGTACTACTGTGAATATGGCCGAATTGATGAAGTCGCGATTCGTGCATGGTCAAAATTCACTACAGGTAATCCTTACATTCATTGTTGTCTTTTCTTTTTCAGATCCAGTTTGTACTCATCGCAAACTGATAATGACAATTGAATATAATACCATAGACCTATATACAACAGGATCGTGGTATTGCATATTTATTTACATTAAATGTAGATTTAGATAGGATATGTATACACAATTCTATGTATTTCTGGCCACAAGTGCAAAAAAAAAGAAGCAAATAACTAAACATCATTTATATTATGTTGCAGATGAACGTGTCGTTTATATTAAAAGAGAGATGGCAGAACGGGGATTCTATTCGAGGGATTTCGCTAATCTTCCTGAAAACCAAAGCTATGGTAGTAGGGAACTTCTCCTTTCATTTGGTTGGCTAATGTGCAAGGAAAATATCATGCACCGTTTTATGAGCAACAGGACAACACCACTGGAAGATGACACTTATGGACAATATCAGGTAAATTTCATTTAGCTGCAAAGTAAATATGGTATTGCGATCGTAGTTTTGATCTCTGTCCAAATTACGTATTGCACCTTAATGTTTGTATAGATAAGAGGCCCTTTTAAAGATCAATGATCGCTAGCTGAATGTACAGTGTATTCATCCCTCGCACCCTTACTATATCACAGAGCTTGGAAGATAAAGCTGCTGCGCAATCATTGGATCTGAGCGTTGGACGGAAAAGCGAACCAGCTCAGCGAGTGCAGCAACTACTGTGGTTAAACAATAAACTCCGATTGGGTCTGCGTAACCTCTATAACGTCCAAAGAGAAAAACTCAGACTCAAACACAAGGTCAGTAGTATTTTGATTTTATAAAAATTTATTTCCTCTTAATATCTTTAAATATACATGTACCTCACCGTAACTGATACTAAAGTTGAAACGTTGGTATGAAGTATGTTTTATCAATTAATATGGATATAACTTTGGTAGTTATAAAATTAATTCATCGCTTTATTGCTGAAAGAATGTTCCTATCTATAATAACTTCACTAAATTACAAACTTCAGTCACATTTTTGGAGAAGCTACCGAAATCTTTGATAAAGAATAAATGATTCGTATTGAATGAGTAGATGACGTGACTTTTTAGTTACCAACAAAAGTTCACATTACATGCTTTACTTTATAGATGGCTGAAGCTACTACAGGCGTTTCCTCTACAATTGACAGAAATCACCTTACCGCGATGGAAATCTACATGCTTAAACATCCAGATATGTTAAAAAATGTACGTAGAGATTACCAAGATGATACCAAACTACAAAAAGTCCCCACAATACAGTCCCTGCACTGTTATACTGTTCTCTATGAATTACTTTTTAGAAAGACTCTTACTACTAGAAACATCTTTTAGGCAGATGCGTATCAATGCGATATCATATAGCTGTAAGTTGGGGATTGCAGACAACCTAGTAGGAAACGCAGCACTATGACTGAACCGGCTTTGATGTACGAATCAGCTTCACAAAATACCGTTGTATCCTCATACCTCTCCAGATGGTTCCTTGTATGAGACTGTTGCCATGAGTCAGAGCCACCGAAAGTTTTTTTGTTTTTTTTAAGTGTTCAGAGGTCAAAGATGCAAATGGTGTTCCAGGAAGTTCGAAGATGTGAGCCTGATGGAAATTATATGGATATCTGCAGTATGGATATAACATGTATGTCTTAGGAACTTCAGTTATAATGCGCTAAAGGGATATGCTGGGACTAAATATTCATTTGTTTTCAGTATTGAATGTGCCCCTTATTGATGTAGTTATTATATATTGTGTTTGACCTAAAGGTGGCTAGATGTATTTCTGTTATACATAGCAACACCTTCATTTACACAACTAATTTCTCTTTAACAATTGCAGAATTTGAAGCTACTTGAAAAAGACAGCGAACGACTGCAGCATCTCTTACAGTGGCGGAGTCACGAGGACACGTTTTGGAAATGGATGGTAAGATAATAAACATTTACTTCGAATAGTCAATTCAGATATTTCACTTGATATACATTTCTTCAGGCGGATAAGAAATCACTTAGAATTTTTTTTTTTTTTTTTGTGAAACTGCAATGGGCCTTCCTAACTAAGGGATTCCCCCCAAATCCATCACACCAGTACAGGGAACCCCCTCCCGTTACCGTGATGTCAGACTGTTAACAACTGGCGTCACCACACGCCCCGTTCTGTTGTCAACGTCGCCTTGGTAGCGAGTGGTCTGACTATAAATATCGCGAGCAGACGACTGCTCCGTCACTTAGATGCAGTAGCTCGACTAGTGAACACCCATAGCCACGTATTCAGATCACTTAGAATTATTATGGTGATAAACACTAAGAACGCCAGTTTCATGCATTACTGAGAATACTTATTGCCCACAACTCCAACTGCATTGAGTACATTCACCAAACGCCTCCACTGCGAGGTTCCGAGGGTAGCTGATAGGGTGGAGTGTGGTTTGAACCAAGACCAACTGAGGTCCAGGTGCCGCCTGGAGGTCTCTGTAGCATCCACAGTAGAAAGCCTCCGGGACCCTCCGGTCAAGTCAGAGGTAACCCACCCGGGAGTATCCACGTATGTGTATATAATGGTTAGGTATTATACTACGTTCGCAAATTTAGAAGTGTTGGGCTGTTTGCTTATAAGTCACGGAACAACACAGATGGCGTCTACTTAGATTGATACCGTGCCTTAATGGTATCACCAGTCTATACCCACACTTGCCAGACATCTTGAAGTCAGCTTTCTCCCACTCACCCGCTTTTTCTTCCATGGGCCTATTCTATTAATCAATAGAAATCCATTGATAACGCTCCTCAAAATCATTGATAACGGGAAAATGCACTTCTAAATAGATTCTTAACCCCAGAACATGACAATTTTAGTTTTAATTTATTCGAGAAGATGGACTGAATACAAATAAAACCATGGTTTTGTGGACAGGTGGCTCTGTAAACCATTTGAGGTTGATTTTATAATACACCTCAACCACTCGTGTTCATGGCCGCCTCTCCACAAAACGATCGATTATTGTCTGTCATAAAAAGTTTTAAAAATACAGTTTTTTCCGTCAGTTCTCAACAATGTGTTTTGTTATCTGCCGATAGGAGTCCGTCCTTGATGCAAAGTTGCGCAACAAAGAACAGATGTTCCCACGGACGGAGTCTGAATTATCAACGGAAGATGCTAGTTCCCAGGTACCATCAGAGATCACGAGCAACTTGGTTCTACAGCACAACAACCTGCAGGAAGCCATCCTCAAATATGAAGATATATTGGTGAAACTCGAGTCTGCGTGGCAGGAGAAGGTTAGTACATGCTATTGTGTATTTTCTGTGATTTGATATTATGAGAAATGTGTTACTCATTGATTCAGTAAGGACAATGGTTAGATCTGTTTTGTACTTATTTGTCGCTAATGAGACATTTTCAGCAGTGGACCCACAATTCACGGTTCAAACTGGAAATAAGTTCAGTCCTTGTTTACCGACACTGGTAGCATCTTCTTGGACTCACTCGAATGTAGGCAATTATGCTGCCCATTCACCACCAAACCACAAAACATCGAAGTTCTGTCCCATTTCAATATACATTCAAGAGTACATAGCACCTTTGATAAACTACGCAAATCCAAAGCTTTTATATTTTACTACACAATCCAGTCACACTGGTGTTAAATTCCACTTATTTCCTACATAGCAGAAGAAGTGGACACCACATAATAGCTGCTTATTTACTACGTTTCTATTTTCATAGCATTTATGTTTTTTACGCTTCATAACGCTCGTTATACCCCAGTCGCACTGGCGTAAAAACATGGCGTTTCCTGTGTATGCACGTCTGCGTTCTTTTACATATTTTGAAAGATAAAAATGCATGGTGATGTTCGGGAAAACACTTGGTTACATAAACATAGGTCGGAATGTGTAAACAAACGTGAACAAAATGCGGTGTCAGAATAAAATTTAAGACATTTAAACATATATCTGCATGTTAAATGTGTAAATTAACACACTACTACGCCACAATACATACAGAAGCATAAATAAGCGTTGGTGAACATTAATAAACGTAATAGGACGTTAAAGCGAAGCAAACAGATACATTCACAATCTGAAGACTACACATGGTGCCCACTGTCTCAAATATATAGTAAAAACCTCAGAATTTGCGCCAGTCTAAGTGGATTGTGTAGTATACTGTGAATGCATTGAATTTGGGTACAGTAGAACCCCGCCTAACGGACACCCCGCGTAAGACACTTCCGACGGGCACCCTACCAAAAATGGATTAATCTGTGTTTTTTTATGAGTGTGTCTTAGTATGTTCATAGAAAATACATTTCTAATTCAAAGTTGAATAACTTCAGATCCAATTAATAGATTGCAAAATCGATTTCAGATTTACTATCCCCTCTGTCTCCCCTAGATATCGGTATAAAACACTTCAATATTGGTTAGGGGGAAACTTGAACACCCCGCGTAAGCGGACACGCCGCGTAAGCGGAGAGTTTGGCCCGGAACGGAGTGTGCCCGCTTACGCGGGGTTTTACTGTAGTTAATACGCGAAACCCGCATTCTTTCTGATACGCAGAAGGAACAACAAAATTATATGCCAGTGTGACTGTGGTATGGACCTCACTTAACGTTTCTCTATGCATTTCAATTTACGCATTCAAAATGTGTCAAGAAAAGTTAAAAATTGTTAAAACTGATTCCGACACTGCTAATTTTCCAGGTGCTGTTTACATTCTTTTACGTATTCCGACTTTCATTTACATAACTCCGCGTTTTATGACATATTTGGAGATTTCATAAAACATAGATACATGTAGACGTGCGTACACGGGAAAACGCCGTTTTAACGCTAGTGTGACTGAGCCGCAATTAACATTGTCAGATAAAACAGATGAGACCCTATTGAGCATGAATGTTCAGTGAATGATGTATTTTTTTCATTAAGGTACTCAGTGGATAGTTTTAGAAATGGTTTCCTGTTGAGATCGGTTACATGATAAATTGTGTTTCATTCATTTGAAATCCTGTTCTCACTTTACAGGAGGCCGACGTCTCTGAAGAAGAACTAGACAGTATTTTGGCCTCCATTGATCTAGAGCTTTCCATTCAGCGTGCTTCTATCGCGTTAAACAACACGGACCACTACCTACAGATCCAGCCTCAACCTCCACCCTTCACTGACATACAATTCGTGTTTGAGAAGAACCAGCAGCGGGAGAACCAGCAGCGGACTCTGGCGGTGGCTCAGGGTCGAGGCCCCTCCAGCATGGTCTCCGAGTCCTCGGCCACCGACATACAGGAGGAGATCCATGGTCTGCAGGACGCGGTGGTCCGCCTCCAGACAGAGGTCAATGACAAGCAGGAGGACTTCAGGAGGGAGCTGGAGCAGCTCAGTAGTAAACTCCAGCAGGCCATCTGCGTGCCACCCATGGAGTATAACATATAACGTCCATACCCTGCTATGATAGTTAACAGTTGATTCCTGCCTTTTGGGAAGTTTTTCTCTGTAAAATTTGTTTTTGTTGTACTTTTGCTCATTGGTGTTGTGAGACGTATATCAAGCGAAGTCTCGTGTGATTTCTATGACGTTCTTGTGATTACATTGTATAAATTGTTAAGGATCCTTATGTTAGTGTTCAATTGACACCTTGAAATAGGTGACGTGGACTGTTTTACTTTCTAATGTTTTTGGCTTATCAAGGTTTTCATCACGAATTAGTGATTTTCTACTTGAATTATGTTTTCTAGCAATTTAACCCATCCGTCCATTGTCTTTTGATCTCACATTCCACTTGTGTAATATACATGACTGTACCCTTATGTGTTATAATAGGTGTGTGTGTTAAGCATACAACCGTGATTTGCTTAAAACCGTATGATTTTAGACGATTTCCTCATGCATGTCCCAAGTGCTGTGTATATAACAAATGCTGAAAAGGAAGTGTTGAAATGGAAGTCGACTTAGATACTGGGTGTTCCAAGATAATATGCTCAATTTTGAACAACAGATCAGTGTTATATAGATTAGTATAGCAAGCATTTATTTACTGAATGATGTGCTCCCTCACAGTTGAAGTCTTGTAATATTTATTTCATGATTCTGGTTTAATACATCGATTTTCCAATGTTGTAAAGCGTGTTCTTTGTGCAATTCTTGTAGTAAATCTCAATTATGGTAACTATTTACAGTTTACCTTATTACTCTCCTTGCAGGAAAATGCACCTGAATATCAGCTGGTTTTCTTCTATCCATTTCAGACAATATAATCCCGGATCTTTTGATTGTTTGGTGCCGGCATCGAAATGAGTGTTCATAATAATGGTTGATATAATAAGACTGCCTGTTTAAAATTACGTTAAAATCTTACCTCTGAACGTAAAATGCACTGATTTGAATTTAGACCTGTCTTTTATGTTTAAGTCTTCATTTTATTCTAAAATACGGAACAATCTTGTGTTTTTATAAACGGTATGTGTTGAGAGAAGTAGGGAACTATTTACTGCCGATTTATTGTTTGTTTTAAGGGCTTACTAATTATCTATATTAGCTAACACGTTGATATAAACTATTGTGTCTGTGATCTATAATATGATAGAGATCCAATTCAAATAAACAATATATTCCATTTTGTAGAATATCTGAATGTGATGTTCTCAAAGATAACCGTACATTTCCCTTTCGCTACATTGTCAAAGGATTTCCTACCCTTTTGTGTTTGACGTAATTAACACAAATGATTTCCTAGCTTCCATACATTGGCGAAAAAGATCTGCATGCGAAATACTTGCGTATTACATTTAGTTTGAAAGATAAGGTATACATAGCAATATTTTACATTGTGGAATGATCGAAAATAGTTGTATTTTGAAATAAAAACTTAGCTTTCATCCAATTTATTTGTATTTAGTCAATAATGTAGAACATCCTCCACCGATCATCAGGATATCATTGGCCAAAGTGTTTTTATGAATATATCTTAATTATTTGCCAAAATTCCCAAATCATTTGTACTCATATGAAATGTGTTTTTCTTTCTAAAAAAGAAAAAAAGTTCCGATTGCTCAGTGAATGAAAAATACGGTTTATAAAAATCCAGGTCCTGCCCATCGCATTTTGAAGCTGCGTTCACATTATACAGCTTTGGTCATCTGAAGAGGAAACTTTGAATTTAGACTGCCAAGTAGGGACCTAGAAAATATGTAAATAGAAATGAACACAAGTCTACTGGATATCATTCAACTATATTAGCGAACTACATAGAGTGACAATTTAGACTGAATTTTCGTACTACACAGCTAAAGGTACCCTTCAGTTCGAAGAATTAGATTATAATAACAACGACATTGAGTTTCTGATTATCTCACCCCGTATAACATTATTGATAAATAAAATAAATTGGCCATTGAGTATTGGTATTGGGTACACTACCTTCACGGCCGTGGAGTACGAGTTCCTAATATTAAGCCTATGGAGAAAATTACCATGGTCAGATAGGACGTATTCCACCAACGTCTACATTCATAAAACAGGCTTAAAACATGTGGCGGGTAAAGATGAGCCCCAAACACCTTTCTACGGTTTGGGTGTTAAACCGAACCTTAGATGAGAAAAACGACATTTTTATTGTAAATGGCTTTATTTCTTTAACTTAGGTATACATATACTATAAATCTAAAGGTACCATATACTATTTGATTATGTTTTTTTCTGGCTTTTCCACATTTTCTTTAGTTTGTTCAAACTATACCTCACTGATTTGAAAATGCCTGCAGTGAAAATCCCCTTGGCACTCTGCGTTATTGAGGACTTCTTGACTATAGCACTGATCGCTTCTTGCACGATTTCACTGCAGTCTGCATCATGTGAAACGCTGTGTATCACCTCCTCGGTATCACGAAACCGGCCGTCCTTATTGCAGTTGGACACGATGTTGTTTAACACCACCTTCGGCAACAAGTTCACATGGTGGAACCTGGAGGCATAGTGTGTGCTCTGCTGGATGAGGCCACTCGACTTATTGAAGTGCACGTGCTTGTCCTGCATCAGTATCGGTTCATAGATCATACGGAAGCGTTCTATATTCGGCCGGACGATGTTCATGACTTTGTTTTTGTCCTCGCCGACGGTCATCCTGAAGTCCCCTGTGTATGAGAGCGAGGTAATGGTGGCGTAGAAGTCCTGTTCTGTGAACACCTCACCCTCCAGAAGAAGTGCTGCGTGAACGGCACTCTGGTGATTGACTATCAGAGCAGACAGAAGATCAGGAGTCTCGTCATGCTTGAGTACGTTCACCGGCTTATGGAGACGTCCACTGACATAGAGAGTCTCCCAATCTAATAGGTCATTGGTCAAGTCCTTGGTGCTGATCACACCATATTTGATGAGGCGGTTCTCACAAGAAACCAAGGTATTGAAATAAACTCCCGCACCATACTTACTTTGGATGCGGCTCACGTATTTTGATCCAAAGTGCTTGAGGAAAGAGTAATGCCCTGAGTTGATTTTTATGTTCTCACGATGCCATTCTGCTGGATTATCCACGGCAAAGATAAAATCGATCATATTAGCGGACATATCCTTGTGGCCCTCCTGTTGGAAAACACCTGAGCCATAAGCAAACACCATTCTCAGGTTTTTCTGAGGGAAGCGGTTTAAAATCCTTTGGAATATTGGAGTCATTGTCATTTTGATATTTTTCCCAAATATTGATCAATAAACACCTTTTATCTGACTAATCGTTCTTCTCGTTGTCCTGGAAAACGCCCATTTTCTTTACACTTGATGACTGCAGTTGCTCTAATTGACGTTGACCTCGCCGCATTAGAAATTCGATCCGAAGAGAGTCCGCACGAGGTATAATCATATTTTTCTTAAATTCTCCACGAACATGATCGGCGATACCTGGTTTATTCCGTGCTGCTATCATAAACTGGCGGTAAAGACTAAGAACTTGCTTCTGGATCTTGCTGTGCCTAACCATATTCATAAACCTGCTCCCACGAGTGGTTTTATGGTACAGAGACACTGATGCCAAGTTTCATTTGTACCTAGAACAAAGAACACAATGAGTTGGATTATTGTTATTTCAAAAATTAGGCATCTTTCAGCAGCCTCTCAGCGGTCCGGCTGCCACACGGGTTCGGTGCTACTGACTCTTAGATATTGTACCAGTACATATATTATGGCATTCACTATCATTATGATTGAAAATCTTTGAAATTTGAATGTGAGTGATTTATGCTATGTGAACTTGCATCCATGAAATCCACACATAATATCAAGAGACGTCACGAGTTTGAGTCTGAGTTTATTTATGTCACGCATTTTGTTGACTCCGTAATTTCATGAGTCGTAGACGAGTGACATTACAGAGACAACAAATATGAAGAAAAAAAATCGAAATCTTATGTTATAACTGTGTATTTAGACGTAGTTTTCCAGTGAAGCTTCGCTGATGCTCAGGTCCAGCCATTTTGTTCAGTCTTCCTCGCTGGTTCCCTAACTGCAAAGAGCCTATATATAGGACAGCTGTTCACCCCTGAATGGAGATCAGGGGTGAATACTTTACCATCAGCGGGTGTATTGCCAGCGACGATCCAGGGACACTTTCCGCGGTCTTCCACCGGCTAGATCTTAGCTGGCAATACACCCGCTGTACCGGCGTTCCCCGTGCAGCCCCGGCTGTGGCTAGCGCCTGGTTGGTGAAACCGTTGCTATTATTAAATCCATGATATATTAGTTAAACGTAGTGGTACAACGCTGTGTCCGCTATCACTCCCCACGAACAGAGACGAACTACGTCTGACTATCATATATGGGAAGAGAAAAGAGAGGCGCGGGGGGTCAAAAATGGTCATGCCACTCATGGTGTTATTTATGAACAACCCCCTAGTACCATCTTAGCTTTGAGGAAGATCGCTAGGCCCCTAGAATTTAGCACTAGTGGAATGAACCCTGGCCTTGGTCACTTGCCTTGGCGTTGCCTCTGTCCATAAAATATATCCAGTTGTTCTGTCATACAAACTTTACGCAACACACGTTTTAGACGTGGGCCTTCGTAAAAAAGAGGGTAGGAAGATCGGTGGAAAGTAAGGCCTGGGGCCCGTTTCAATAGAATGGGTCACTAAACCACTTAGTGACATGTATAGTGACGCCAATAGTGACTTGAATAACAGAAAAAGTTTGGTCGCGTTGCAATAGGCATGTCACTAAAGGGGAGGTGTGTCTTGTCACTATTGTGGATGTGTCCCTAGTTTGGGACAACACATGTTGGGTATCCCACCTCTCATACTCATGTCCTACTGGGAACAAGTGGTGTCAAGGTGAAGGTCACCGCATAAATTAGCGACTGCGCTTGGGTAATTCTACACTGGATACCAGAGCAGCATTTTCTATGACAAAATTCAAATGTGAATATCTCTGGATTGCATGGACCGATATTCTTCATATTTGGCATGATTATAAGTTGTATGTGTCCCTAACTGGGGTTAAAGTTTCATAGCTTTATTCCCATGGTAAGTAAAGTTATGTGTTTGTGACATCAAAAACGAGAGGGTATACCCTCTCGCTATTATAGACACTATAGTGACCCTTTTAGTGACCGGACAGCCACTTCTGAAATGGTACAAGCCACTATTTGCGGCTGTCTCTTACCCTATGTCCCACAAATGGTTGTCCCTTAACTATTGCAACGCGAAGTACCGCTATTGTGTCACTAAACCAAATAACGGACGTCCTACAGACTATTGAAACGGGTCCCAGGATTATATATTTAGTGAAATCATTTGATATGCCATTGGTTATTCAACTCGATATATATTTAATAGAGTGTTTTGATAAAGATAAAACTACGTTGAATTACCTCTGCACAACTGTTCAAGCTCCCCATGCACGAAGGCAAAGAACCATACGGGTTTTAGTTCTTCGACGAAGGTCAGTCACATAAACAATACTGCTGGTTCCTTGCCTTACTCTATAATGGAACAGTCTCTCAGGCAGGTTACCAGCTCGTTGAATTGCAGCGCCTCCCATCGGAAGCCGGCGGCAGTCTATACCAGTTACATTGAATTGCAACAGACGCGTGTTTTACGTAGAGATCTGTTTTGGCTTGTGTGGAAACTAGCAGAATCGTCTGGAAAGTTAGTTTTATTCTATAAAGTAACATAAGAGTACAGCCGGCCAAAAGGTCAAACAACGAATTTATTATGGAAAAACCACAGATCATAGCTCATGTTCAAAAGTCATTGAATTTCACCCTCTTTGACACGAAATGGATCCCGTCAAGTGCCAAGTTTGTCATCCTTGGTAACCATGCAAATGGAAAAGGAGCGATTCAGACATATGAGGTTGCACAAGGAGATGTGAAATTAGTCAAGGATGTAAGTAGACAATTCACTTATGAAATTTAGATTTAAGTTGGACACGTCAAAACTCACGAACCATATCAATATTTGTTTTCCATTATCGCCCACTTTCACACCCTGTGGAATTATTCATTGAGGTTGGGTTTTTTTGGTGTTTTTTTTTTTTACATTATTCCATGGGCGTTGAGTACAGGTTCGCCAATTTGTATAGGGGAAAATGCCAGGGGTGAGATGATACATCATATAGTATAGCTAGTATAACGAGCCCTGCTTCAAGAAGGATTGGGTGGTTCTTAGCCAATGTACCCGGCCCTGTTCCTCTGCCATAGTCATAGACTTGATAGAGCCCCTCAGATCGTCATTTCTCACTGGCCGCCATCTGACATGTATGAAATCATGGCTGGTTCTCAAATGGTTCATGGACGCCTTGAACCCGGGACAATTTGAGCCCTGGACGCTTTGAGCCTTTCTTTGAACGCCTTGAGCCTACCCAGTGGACGCCTTGAGCCTACCCCGATTTGGTTGCCTTGAGCTTCTAGATGTAAAAACTTTGAAAAGTGCACTTATACTGGTTTGTAGTCATATATACTCAACCCTAACCCTTACTCAACCCTTTTCTAACCCTAACCCGCCAATCAGAACTAAAACAGGGGTAGGCTCAAAGTGTCCACAGGGTAGGCTCAAGGCGTCCACTTTTTCGCGCTGACAGGAGGCTCAAACGGGGGAATTGGACGCCTTGAGCCTTTTACCATTTGAGCCTCCTGTCAGCGGGAAAACATGGACGCCTTCAGCCTACCCCGTGGACGCCTTCAGCCTACCTCATTTTAGTTCCGAATTAGTTTGAGCCCTGGACGCCTTGAGCCTTTCTGTGGATGCCTTGAGCCTACCCTGTGGACTCCTTGAGCCTACCCCATTTCCGTTTTCTTGAGCATCTAGATGTAAAAAACTTTGAAAGGTGCACTTATACTGTTTTATAGTCATATACACTCAACCCTAACCCTTACCCAACCCTTTTCTAACTGGTTCATGGACGCCTTGAGCCCGGGACTATTCGAGCCCTGGACGCCTTGAGCCTTTCTGTGGACGCCTTGAGCCTACCCTGTGGACGCCTTGAGCCTACCCCATTTTGGTTTGCTTGAGCATCTAGATGTAAAAAACTTTTAAGTGTACTAAATACTGGTTTATAGTCATATATACTCAAGCCTAACCCTTACCCAACCCTTTTCTAACCCAAACCCGCTAATCGGAACTAAAATGAGGTAGGCTCAAGGCGTCTAAGGGGTAGGCTCAAGGCGTCCACGTTTTCACGTTGACAGGAGGCTCAAACGGTAAAAGGCTCAAGGCGTCCAATTCCCTTCTAACCCTAACTTGCCAATGAGAACTAAAATAGGGTAGGCTCAAGGCGTCCACAGGGTAGGCTCAAGGCGTCCACGTTTTCGCGTTGACTGGGGGCTCAAACGGTAAAAGGCTCAAGGCGTCCAATTCCCGACTGTACCTACACAGACGCGTCTGCGGGCGCTACCGCATAGGCTGACTCCAACACCAACTGTCCGGCTGGGACAGTGATCACAGAGCAGGTCCTGTTCATCATCTCTGACCTATTTCTCGACAGTAAGAACACTTGAACATCTTGGGCAGTCATAGATGACTGTGTGACCATGCCCTATGTAGGGCCTCCGACATGCTGTCAGTCTTCAACATAGAGCATTCACATATCTCCCTGCCTCTCACAGGTGTGTGCAGGCGGCCAAGCGCCGGCTGGGGAGAATGTGACTGAATGATTGTGGGTTGGGTGATAGCGACATATCCCTATTAACCCCTCAATGGAGATGAATGCTTAATTACCTAGAGGTTGATAATTAGTAATGGTAGCTTATTCTAACAAGGCTATATTAAGGGCACACTCTCACCAATGCAGCCCCGTAACTAGCCATTATTTCACCCCCGATATATTTTCCAAATAGACTTAACATTGGGAACTCGTATCCAACGCCCATTGAGTATTTAGAAAACATATTCGATGGGGGATTATGTCAGAAAAGGTAAGCCCATTAGTCAAGGGTGAGATAAATCCAGAAATATATTCAAGTTTAGCGTCAGAGCTCAATCCCTTCTCATTTGAATCACTATGTAATTCATGCAGCTTCGCCTTGTGAATAAGTCAGCAATTCAAACTTGATGGGATACAACTCTGACCCCAAACTTTTATATGTTTCCTCTATAGTAAACAGCCTCTGCTGCCGGCGGTGACAGGACCGGTTAGCTGGTACACTTTATCTCACCCCCAGTATTTCTTCCCCATACACTGTACATTTGGAACTCGTATCCAGCGCCTGTTGAGTATCTAAAAAAATACCCAAAGGGGGATTATGCCACAAAAGTTAGCCCATTAGTAAATGTGAAGGGTGAGATGAATTCAGAAACCTATTCAAGTTTACAGTCAGAGCCCGATCCCATCTCATTTGAATTGCTACATAATTCACGTGGTTTCACTCTGAATAGGATACAAGCTCTGAACTTTCTCTATATTAGGCATGTTTGGCACACTCCTGGCGGAGTTGAATTTCGCTGGCCAAATGGAGCGCGCCCTTTATTATATGCTTTGTCTGCTTCCTTTTGGTTTTATTTGTAGGGGGACATTGGAATGGATGAACTTTACATGTATTTACGATTTTCTTGTCATTAATAGTGTTAGATATTAAGAAACGGTTCCTTCTGATATTAAAATAGTATATCTAGATGTGAGACGAGGCTAAGTCTGTCCCCTAGCTTGATGCTACCTTGAATAACAGTTAAGAACTGTACCTAACCACCGTAAGCAAGTACACTGGTGGGTGTGACATCATCAAGTGATGTCATACCTGTCCCCCTATGGTTGCCTGGCAAGACGCACAGCAACCCTGTGTCACACCAACAGATATTGGAGTTCAGACAGAAAAAGTCACTTCAAAAGAGCGATAAAGTAGAGAAACTCTCGGGGGGGGGGGGTATTTGAGGCCAAGGTTTCGCCAGGATCAGATCTTCAGGCATCTTGGGAAAGCTTTTAGAGGTTAACAAGGTCTTGAACTTTTATAATATGAGAGGATGATTAATCCAGATAGGTTACAAACCTACCCGAAAAGGGTCGGTTGATCATGTGAGCGGGGTTCTAAGATTACATTAATTTAGAAAACCCAAAACCTGAAAGTATGCATTCACCGGTAGATGTAAAATAGTATATCTGGAAGAAAGAAAATATCCAATGGCAGTATATTTCAAGCCCTACCTATCTGACATGTTTAATTTACAATGTTCAAACTCTCTTGCTTTCTAGAATGCTACTTGGCAGTTGACGATTTTTAAAATGGAATCCCTTATGTTTTACTTAAATATCTCTTCTGGAAAAATTGTTGATACTATCGCAACCAGATTATATTGCTTCTTTTATGCTTTATTATCTAATCATAAATTCATATTTATTTATAGGTTGAAAAATCGAAATCAATCAAATGCGGGACTTTTGCTGCATCAAGTCTTGCTCAACGTTACCTTGCAACCGGTGATTTCGAGGGGAAAATACAGATTTGGAACTTGGAATCCCCTGAACTGCCTGTATACTCCGTGAAAGGTCATAAAGAAATTATCAACTGTATAGATGGTGTTGGAGGTCAGGGTGTCGGTGAAGGAGCACCGGAATTAGTGACAGGTAGCAGAGATGGTAAGTAAGCGAAGCTATTATACATCATAGGCAATATACAGTAGAACCTCTGTACACAAAACGCTGCGAAATACAATATATTGGGCAGACCAAGTGCGTCTGCTTTGCAGCGCATTTTCTGAAAATCTCATAGAATGACGAGGACAATGAAGTGGCCCGTCACTTCAACTACCTTTTTTATATGGGTCACTATTCACATGATAATATCATGTGAATAGACCCTTATGAAATGAATTTACAGACTTGGTCGATGCTCAACCTGACTTTGACAAGGCGAAGTACCTAAGAGAACTGCTATAATTCGATCGCTTCTACCGACTACATACTAATACCTTGTAGGGCTTATGTCATGGACCCTAACAGATATTAGAACTACAGTTAGTTTTGGTAATGCGAACCAGTCTAGCTATATCCATAGATACAAATGTTTATCCACATTAACATCGGTTTGCACGACCTTGTAATATAAATGCCATCACTACACTACACAATTTATTTAGTGTATATCAGTTCTCTAAGATGACACATCCTCACCAAATAGCTAACACATCTCAATTATGAGAACACCCAGCCAATTTAGTGGCAGGTCGATCGCTATGATATACAAGAATCAACTATTTTAAAGTGCCTTCAGCTGACGGAATTTTGATGTTACCCACCCCACTATGGAGTGTAACCACTTTAAAATTATATTCAATCTGATTTCTGTCAGAATCACCACCAGTGCATGACGATGACATTCGTCCATGTAGTACAGTGTATGAAATCCTGAAAAGGGACGTATTTATATAGAACGTCCTGACCATGCTGTACAATTCACAGAACGAGATGGTAATTTTTGGTTTGTACGGACCGAGGCATTTATGCCGAGTTCCATACAAACCGTAAATTATCATCGAGTTCTGTGACTTGTACAAACATGGTTGGACGTTATATATTTACTATATACCCAAAATTTAAAAAAAAAATCATTTATTTAATTTTTAACAACCAATATGTTAATAAACGTGTATGCCCAGGTGGTCCGTAGTTTAGTGTACGGACCAGCGGTCCGTACAGTATTTTTACGTCATATGCCGAAACGGTGCATATTTACAGTATATACGGCATGGGTATATAGTAATGAAATCAACGCAACAACGTACACCTGAGAAGACGAAAGTGTTAAAGCTATGCCTGGAAAAAGATTTTCGTTGTTATGACTGAGCTCACATCCACAACAAATTGGATATAACAGTTAGACTTTCAAATGTTGCTGCTGTGCCTTGAACTTTCCTGACTTTTATTGTAACTTTGTTACACCGGTATTTAAACAAAATTATATACAAAACTGCTAAGCACTGTTCCATTTAATTACTGTGATATGCTAAAACAATTGTGGATAATTCTATTCATCTTACTAAAGATATCAAATGTTCTTGATGATCTTATTAAGGTCACCGATATACCTATTACGGCCACCCTATAAAATCATAATTCTGAGCATCCAGTTCTGAGGCTCACATATTGTTTATCCTTCTATTTTGGTCACCGCATTAAGATGACCAAAATTTTAGTATCTATTAAAGGAGATTATTGTTGCAACCATCATTCCAATCACCTTTACTGTCCTGAGGAAGGCATACCGTGCCGAAACGTTTACTTAAAGGAACAAAGTGTTTAATGTCAAAACATGGAGTGAAAATCCATCTGTACAGTGTTAGACAGGACTTTACATCACAAGAATCAGCTATCTCAAACGCAATGAAGACATACGGTCAGATAGGTTAATTCTGTTTTCAGGTGCCGTGAAGGTATGGGATCCCAGACAGAAAAATGAACCAGTAGCGACTATGGAACCAAATGAAGGAGAAGCCAAGCGTGATTGCTGGACAGTTGCCCTCGGTATGTGCATTACATTGTGATCAGGCTAAACATAAGCAGTTTTCGCTAGAAGTTTCTTCAAGGCAAATATGGATTATTTCTTTTTAAAAAATCATCCTATTTTTGGGAAAACTATGCTATGTGAACGTTAATATTGTTAGCAGGTGGGCGTTTGGTCTGGACTATTGCCTATTATATTGTACCTGCTTTGATATTGAATTCTAATAAAAATCTGAATTTAGTTTGCCTGGACTGGACAGCCCTGGTCAGCTTTTCAAATCCAGACACATTTCTTTGTGGACATTTCTAACCTTAAACTAGTCCAATGACAACACAATGTGTTTCATTAAAAAGAGAAAAGATGCAGTACATACAAGGAAATTAGATATTTTAGGTGAAATGTATATTTCCTGTGATATTCATGTTTTCTTCGAAAATGTGGGCGGAAGTTCTGTTCTGTATAATGAGGTTATGTTCTGTATAATGAAACTGAAAGAAGAAAACCCCAATATTGGCTCTGGAGCCTACTGAAAATAGGGTAGTCCTACCCTAGTAACCAACTCAAGAATAAACTCAACTAAAAAAAGATATAGGTAGCCAGGCATCTTATCAGCTTTTCAAATCCAGAATTGATTTCCAGTGAGTGAAGTCTTGCATGCTACATGAGGATTGCTATTTATTCAAATGGCAGTGGAAATTACCCACTGGAGCCAGAGGTAAATAGACACCTCAGATGCTTACTATAGCCTCCAGTCAAATTAAAAGTTATTAAAATATATATATACTGTAATGGCATAAGTGACATCCTCTGAAGAAGATAAAGTTATAATGCATGTTAACAGCCAAATCTCAAAGAAACCAGAAGTGAAGTAGATCTATCAACTGCCTCTCCAAAGTCACAATTCAAATGGCAATTAATGGAGGTCCTTCCCCACTACCTGTGAGGAAGGGCCTGCCTAAACCTACCTAAAACCTCTGTTTTCCTCATGTGTTCTCTATAAATATAAACAGCTTACCATACTTAATAGACAATTTTTTAGGGAGGGGGTGCAATTCTGGGGGGGAAAAAGTTTTTTTTGGTTCTAATGATTGAAAAACGTGACATATCAACAATTTATGGTATTTGGAGGCGCCTCCCCACCCCACCCCCATCAATACTATAATTATTGAACACGTCCATTGGTCTTTGAATGTCAATAGTGTAATACTTCCTTTTGATAAATGGTGACAGTGTTTGTTGATGTATTAAGACCGTTCAATTATTTTCTTCATCCTAGGACACGCATTTAACACCCACGACCGATGTGTTTGTGCGGGTTACGATAATGGTGATATAAAATTGTTTGACTTGAGGGCGATGGCTTTGAGATGGGAAACCAACGTCAAAAACGGGGTACGTTGTTTATGCTTCGCTTCAGAGACACGCGATACTAATCGGATGTCTTTAAAAAGTCTGTTAGATCTCATGTACATGTAATGTAGATCATAATCTAAAATATAAAATGTTCATATATAGTCTCTCTTCAATTCCTGTCCAGCAGTTGGTGTTTTCATTCGAAGATTTGTGTTTATGGAGCTAATTGATGTCTTTTATTTTCTAAACCGATTTGTAAAATGTGTTTTCTTATGCAGGTGTGTGGCGTTCAATTTGACAGAAAAGATATTGACATGAACAAGCTAGTAGCCACGTGTTTGGAGTCCAAGTTTCATGTTTTCGACCTCCGAACACAACATCCGAAAGATGGTTTCGCAAGTGTTTCAGAGAAGGTACGTTCATTGTAATGCTAAAGTATTCAGATAGGTGGAGATTCATTTGTTCTTTCGAGTTGTACAAATTCTTCAGAGATGGATCACCAATATTTTACTTTGGATTATGGACACCTTTCAGAGAATTTTTCAGGATGTCCTAAATTTTATGATTTCAGGCGCACAAATCAACAGTTTGGGGCGTGAAACATCTACCACAGAACCGCGACGTGTTTATGACACTAGGAGGAACTGGTTCTCTAAATCTATGGAAATAGTAAGTATTCGGAGTTCTTATGTATTTATGTATTCTTGTGGAAAATCCCATATACGGGTAAATATTCCCTCTTCCCCTGGAGGTTTGGAGAAATTTCCCCTTATAGGAATTTTTTTGTTTATGTATTCTTGTTTTTATTTGCTGTTATTCCAAAATTTCCTAAGATCATCCTACAAAAAAGTGAATTGATGCCAATGCATATTTTGCGTGGCATGGCATGGATGCAGTTAGAATATATTTCCTGGACATGGTTATCACTATACAACGCAGCCAGAAGAGAAACAAATATAACTGCGACTGTCTGTGTCACATGGATTCGAAGTTACAGCAACAGAAATAGACAAAGAGACCAAAGAGAGGTTCAGCTATGGTAGGCAGGATATTTAAAGGGGGTATTCCACTGGGCCTTCTATGTGTCCATAAGAACACGTGCGTTGCTCTTTTGTGGTCGTGCAGGAAACAGCCGACGGCTGGGTATAGACATCAATGTAGTGGAGCTGCGCTAGATGACTTTGCATTGTATGGCGAACCGAAAATAAACTGGTGATACTCGCCCCCAACAGGACCCCCAGAGCCTTGTGACTCTCTTTGTGTATTCTCGTTGGTTACATAATCTTCACAGTTACTTGTAATTGGAGTAAAACAACTAATGCTTCTTTTCGATCTTTTAACTGCAAATGATAGTTTTCTTTGCTGATTTTGACAACAATATTGCGTTTTTTCTGCAGTTCGTACCCTGGTCAGAGAGTGGTTCAGGACAAGGACGGTGTAGATATGGGAGTTGCTGGTACTGTCAATCTCCTCCAGAACGTCACACTCTCCACCCAACCCATCTCCTCGTTTGACTGGAGCCCAGACAAGGCTGGACTGGCTGTGTGTACAGCCTTCGACCAATCTTTCCGTGTTCTAATTGTCACCAAATTGAATACATTATAAAGAGACAAATACAAATCAACTTGGCATATTTTTTATCTTCCACACCTCATACCATTTTCCAATGTGATTCCTAGATAAAGTAGATGAAAACCTGAACATATTTGTATGATTATACACCATCTTGTTTTCATCGTATCATGGATGCGTGAATACTGCTGGAGTCGCATGTTTCATCATCACAGTTATCACCTACACCATTCCTGTATAAAAAATGTCTGGGTTTCTAGTTATTTGGCCTAGTAATCTTATGTATTGACTGAAGTCCATACGAGAATGTGTCCGTTGTTTCTGAATAAATATATTTGGCAAATGTACGAGTTCTTCTGAGGTTTTAAAGAAATTTGTATTACCGTAAGTTAATATTAGGAAACGTCCTTACTGTGGACGAAACGGTTCCTGTTCGAGGTCAGTCTTTGATTTCATACTGCCTGACACCATAGGATAGAAATCAAAGACTGGCCGAGAACGAGAAATGTTTCGCCCACAGTGAGGACGTTTGCTTATTACTATATACCTCAAATCGATGAAAAAAACGACATTTTGATGACTTATTAAGTCACACTCACAGCGGGCACGAACATTATTATTACTGCACCCCTAGCAGCAGGCAGTATTTCATAGACATTCGCATACAGGTATATAATAATATACTTCTAGACATCCTGGGTGTAAGGTGAACAATCAACCGCATCGCATATTACAAGTACAAACGATACCTTCTGTAGCAGTTTTGAGAGTTGGCCTTCTTAAAGGCCTCCTAGAGGCCTAACGCAGTGTGTTAGTCACCGATTATGATGTCGGTAGAGAGATGTAAATAGCTACGAATATGAAATTGTTTAGTATGACAGTAGATGGCCGATCATAATGATCTCCACTGTTGGGTTAATGGAGCCCAGTGAAGCAAGTGCCCCGATCCAGTGCCGATTGACAAGAGACTGAAAAAAAAATCTTGCAAGAGTGGAGCCATAATAAAGCAGAAACATCGACTAGAGTAAAAACAACTTGGGCTAAGAATGGGTGGGAAAAAAACGAATCGGCCCAGTGGAGCACCACCTTATGAAAGAGCATTGATAGGTATTTGGTTTGTTTCCCTGTTAGTCATCAAGTTTGGAGTGTGCAATAATATTAATAAGGCAATACCGGTATCCAAGTTGATATCCGAAGCATTCCCGTTTCCAAACGAGAAGGCGAACAGGGACTCAGACCAAACATGAAGCTGTTTATGATTCTATTTTAGCCTGGAAATATTAATCTATATATGTAGACATTAGGGCCCACCTATTCACCTCTTGCACATGAGCGTGGCGCGCCGATCGCCGTGATAACGGGTTTCGCTGGTTCTATCTACTTGATAAAGTACCAGCCGCGCACCAGAGAGATTTCCGCACTCCAGGACGAGGCGAGTGCTGTTAGAGTGAAGCCAACACTCCAGGAAGTGTCTAATACCACTATAATAATGAAAATATAAATCACTTTTCTGTCATAAATAAATGGCCGAATTTTATAATCAAAACATGGTTAGAAAGCTGAGACTTAGGCCTATCTGTTGGTACTATTTATGATATACCTGTGTTATTGGTAAGAATTAGATTTCCTGTCATAGATGGAAAATCGGAATTGTTTTTAGGTAAAAAAAACTAAAACATGTTACCTTCATGTCTTTACACTGATTTCATGAAAAATCTATCGCAATGACCTAGTTAGATATTACCATTCTATCTTCTTAGGTACTTGAAGATGATTAAAATGATACCTATATTGCCAGTCTGTGATAAATATTCCCTGAGATAATGGAGCATCATGACAGGAGTCAAAAAGAGCACCAAAAGAATTCGATTCCCAAATTTCCTGACAATTAACTGATGCATCATTAGTCCATTACCTCAGGAAATATCTATTACAACCTGGTAATATTGGTATCATTGTAATCGTCTTGAAATGCATAAGAAGGTAATATGTTTATTTCTATAGGTACAGCCAAAATAGCCAATTGCATCAATCTCATGCAAAACAGCCTCCACTACAAGAAAACCCATAAAAAATTATGAAATTTTGGAATTAGGTAAAAACAACCTGTAGAATTATTCGCTACAAGTATCTTCAAATTTAAATAAGTTTAAGTTGGTGAAATATATGTCATTGTCAAACAACTGATTCATCAAAACATCCCGTTACCAGACTAAACGTCATCCTACCTACTTCAGGTAGGATGACGTTACGTGCTGAAGAATTCTTTGAGAAAATATTTCCAATGGTTCCTTTGGTCAATAGTTTTTTTTATTATCCACGTAAACCCAGCAACTCGATAAAAAAGAAATGTTTAATAGTAGATATTACATATCACTTTTATATGTATAACAAAGGTTATCAATTATAAACTTTCCTTCTGGCATGCAATTCTACCATGTTCTTCCTGATATTAACGATCGTTTTCTCGAGATTGACGTTTGAATTAAAAGTGAGAATATCTTATAACACATACATGCAAACTCTACGCCTCGTCCTTAATGAAATTAACACGCAGGTATACTTAATCCGGGCTTTACGTCTCCGTTTATACAATAGTTAACCACGTCTATGATCAAGCCTGTTGGAACACAAGTCTATAGTTAAGATAAAGATATATGTGCATTGTGCTATGTTTCGTTCCTGGCCACAATGGCTACTGTATGATAGTATGACGCCTTCACGTCCAGTGCACGTCCTTTTCCGACCAACTCCTCCACAACTCGGGGTGTGTCCGACCTGAATAAGTACCGATGACCTTTGCTCTCCGGATGTCCCAGTCGTCCATCGCTTCCACACCCCCAGGTGTAGACATGACCTTCTTTGGTGACGGCCGCGCTGTGGATGCCGCCTGCCGACACATGCTCAACGATTTCATTGTTAAAATACTCCACAGGGATCAGTGTGGGATCAAAGCGACTCTCCTGGTCCCCAAGACCAAGTTTCCCTTTGTAGCCATCTCCCCAGGAGTAAACCCGACCGTCTTCCGTCACCACCAGTGTGTGTCCGTGATGCTCCCCCTTACTGCAGCTCACCTCCCTGACCCTCACTCCTCCGGGGATATTGGCTTGTCTTGGCACCAGCGCTGGCTTTAGTTTCTTTTGTCCACTGCCTAGCGCACCGTAGCTACCTGTACCCATCATGAACACCTGTCCGTCGTCCGTGACCACAGCGGAGTGGGCAAACCCCGCGTCGGCGTGTATTACAGGGAGAGCTACTCCCTGGACACGCTTGGGTTGGTGTTGATCCTCCTCGCTGCCATGGCCAAGCACCCCGTGACGACCACAACCCCAAGAGAAGAGGTTGCCGTCCGCTGTCCATGCGAGGGTGTAGTTGTTACCGCATGTGATTCCCGCAACGCGAAGATCACCACCGAGCGTAGTGGGTGGGGCGTATGGCCCTGCTGGATGATAGTCAACCCCAAGGACGCCATGCGCCTTGTTGTATCCCCAGATATACACTTCACCGTCCTCGGTCACCGCAGCGCCGTGCCAGATTCCACAGGAAATCTGTGTGGAAAGAATCATCTAAAAAGTTGGGTATTTTTCATAAGAAAGTTCAAGGGCATGTAAGAAAATTTGGGTAGCACAGCCATCCACAGTAATTTTTTTACTTTTATTCAGACACAAAGCAATCGACTATACAACGTCGTTCTTCCATGCTCGTGATGGAGTGTGGGGGATTGTTCAATCCAACAAAACAATTTGATGATAAAATATTCAATGAATACATGTAATATAGTCTGTTTGGCTTATGGCACTTTTAGTGTACATCCCATCTGCGGTTATTAATCTATTCGAGCGTGTTTACTCGATAACCTTTACATACATCCAGTTAAGTAAGTATAAATACACAAATTTTTAGATACGATTCTAAACCTCCTTGTCTGATTAATACTGGTCTTCACCAATTCCTCTTAGACTACTTATACTCTTCTACCTTTTTATTCGCCTTCACCTCAATCATATGTATCTGGATGTAGATGTGAATACCCATTTCATACTAGATAAGTATGGATAACTGTATTTGCCGATAGTCGACCGTTTGCATGTAGGATTGATTTCCTGAGCAGGAGGGTGGGGGCTTTTGTAGGGAATGTCTAAGGTGAAACGACAAGGTGAGCTGTCAAGAGTGAAGGATCAAGACGCAGCCTAGCCCTCCACCCCAACCCCCACACCAACATACAGTATTACATTTAAATTGGGACATGATACCCTGGTTTACCCTCATGTAAATCTACATGGACTTAACATATTTATATGCCACTGGTGATATATGAAGTTAAAAACATGTGACAGGGTAGGACAAAATCTAAACATCACTCAATTTCTTACCGTTTGTTGTCTTCTGCTACAGATATTACTCAGCTCCGCTTCGTGATATCATACCACGAAAGCAACTCACACCATATAAACAATCATATGAAATTTCGAGATGTTTTATGATAAAACTCTTTCTCCAACATACATGTATCGATTCATGTAAATGCAGTGATAGGTATAGATATAATTACCCTTGTTATTCGGTGTTTGTGAAGGCTCTGTACAAGCTGGAGTTGCTCTGCGTCCTCCTGGGTTCCTGACCCGAGTCGACCGTGGGTCCCGCTTCCCGTAGAAAACACCTGCCCGTCCTCAGTTAGCACACAGGTGTACAGTCCCCCGGCTCCTATACCCACAGCCTTACGGCCTCTGCTCGACAAGGCTCCCTGTCCAATGTCTTTCGCCGCTTTAGCCTTGCGGTCCTCAGTCCCTTTCCTTTTCGTGGAACTGACACCTATACTGACAGGTGTCTCGACATTTTCTTTTCGTCCGGTTCCCAGCTGACCATTTTTTCCCATACCCCATACAAAAACTGCCATTCTCTGTTCCTAGTTATCAATTGTGACGGCCGACTGAACAGTGTGTCACATATATATACACCTCAATACGCACGATTGTATATAAATAGTGCTGACTCAATACAAGCAGACGTGTACAGGTGACCGTTCAGTCATTCCTGGCTTCAGTCCATACATCCTCTGGCTACCGTCCAACTAGTTTTATCTTTTAATAATGTCTATAGTGAAAGACTTGAACAAGTCTAGTTAAAACCCTCAAGGTAAAGAGCCAATGTGGCGTCACAGAACCTGAGTTCAGTGCCAACACAAAGACACAATATCTTAGTACTACAACAACTATTCCGACTCATTACAGGATCCGGAGCACGGTTAACCCTTCAAGAGCCACACATCATTTACCATGTACCCATACTATACCAGGCACTAGAACCAATTGTGGCCTTTGTATGACCGGCTTTTGTAGTCAATATTATTAAAAGAAATTACAAATTCATAATTTCCAGTAAATCTGTATTTTTTATCAGAACTTTCCGATATTTTAAAGACCTACTGGCAACATTTAGCATAATATCTCAGATAATTTTTATGATTCTGCGATAATTTTTCAAAAAGTTACAAGGAAACACATACAGAGTGGTTTATCCATTCCATATGGGAATGCTATATGGCATTGTCCGGCCCTGGCCAGGGGAATGCCATGTGGCATTACCCTGCCAGAAAGGGTTAATCGATTTAGGGTCATGTTTTACTTTGTGTTCGGTGGCTTAATCACCCCCGAATTGAAGAGGTACTGGTGATTAAATCATTGGCCTTGAAATGCAACAAAGGATAACTCACATTTAGATTTGAGTCATATATAACAAGTTTGGGATAGGTCTCGCTGGTGTTTCCCCATCGATCTGCCCACCGCTGTACCACGTTTCCGAACGCCCTCATGACCTGAAAAGGCGGCCACGGCTACGCTACGATACCGACGTCTCTGGATGGACTCGTAGAGGGATTGCACCACTACCAGTCAACTCCAGAGTATCGTCATAAGGATACAGATCCTCCACGTACACACACCAGAAAAGGTTTGTGGAATAAGCTGGTAATTCAATGAACCCCCAACTATCGACATTAAGGTTTAATACAGTGTAACGTAGGAAGTGCAGGTGAGCTGGTTTGTTCCTCCAGGGTGCTTGTGTGCTGCTTTCAGTGCCGCTTCAGTACTAAATACGTTCTGAAGCAAGCGTTTTCTCTGGCCACCAGTGAACGACGGTAAATACTAAGCCCGATGTAATTTCTTTAATTCCGTTGTCAAAATCGGTTTGTATCTATGTCATAGCATGTGCATGTTAGATATGTAGGTAGCATAGGTGTGTGGGAAAGTGGCATTACATGTATGTATTACAGGTTATACGTCCGCAGGTGTGGGCATGTGCATACATGTACAATGTATATTATATGCATGCTGTGGGAGAGGGTGTTGTATGGTGTCTTGGTGGAGGGACATCCAGTCGGCCTAATTAAGATTCTGTTCCTGGTCGTATTTTACCTGATTTATCTTTACTATATATCTGACAATTCATACTAGTCTTCATTGCAATAGATAACGCAATATGGCCATTACATAATCCAATGCAAGAGGGACTGATGTCACAGCATGGCTGTCAAATATATAATACACATGAGGAGGGCCAGTAAAGGTGCATATGGCCGAAATGTTGTGTATGTTGTGACATTTATATAATACATGTATGTTGGTTCCTTATTGATAGTAGCAAAGTCTGTCCTTCAAGGACAAATTAATTTTGCAATGATGAATATCAAATCAATTGTAGAACTGGATCGATGAAAATTAAAATGAAAACCATAGTAGATAACGGGAACGCGCCCGAACCCATAAGAGTGGTGTGAATGGGAAGCTATTGATTGTGGATTGGTGAATTAAAATGATATAGGAGAAAGTAAAGGGAATGTGAAGAGAGATCTGAGGGATTTACATTCGTTGACCTAATGTACTTTTCCTTTTACCACAGATTCAATAATGGCAAGACGAAAAGGCAAAGCTGCAAAGCCTAAGAAAATACAACAAACAAATGAGTGTTCTTCAGTGGATGAAAGCAAGGATATCCAAAATAGTAATGCCCCTTCTGGTAATGCGTCAGCCGAGACCAGTACATCGGGGTTAGGTGAGAGAACTCTTTCCAATAAAAAAAATGGGAAACCGTCGCTATCTAGGATATCTTCATCACTTCAAGATGATAACGGATTACCAACTCTCAAAAGCAAACAGTCATCTATTGATACACTGCCAGATAGTATTGAAAACGCATCTCCTATGAAACGCAAGGGTACAACTATGTGGAAACAGGCTGGTCAGCATAGTAATAAAGAAGTATCTAATACTTCATTAAAACATAAAGGCTCAAAAGAAGCAGGTAGGCCTACAGACAACCAATACGAACGAGGTCTAAAACGACGCAGAACAGGGTCAATTGAACCATGTACGTCAACCGCATCTGAAACCCTAGCTTTGAAGAATCAGCCAGGATCAACCCAAAGACCAGAGACTGTTTCATCCATAAAACGCTCTGATACATTGATCATAACCCCATCGACCTCAGGGATTACAAAAGCTCCACATCAAACAGCAACAAAAATCAAGACCCAGTCCACGATGCCAGTCCCATCAACTTCAGGTCAAGGAGCACCTCAAATGGCCACTCCAATGGAGTTGATCAGAATAGCAACATTAAAAAAGAATCTAAGCAGGGAGGAGATTGTTAACATATTACCACGAGCTGCGTCTCTATCTGACCGGGCATTGTCAACCATAACTGAACCAACTGTTTCTGACCCAGAGGCAAGAGCCCTTATTGCTAAGTCAATGGAATTGATGCGTCGCGCAAGCCTGCGTCAATGCGGACGGCGGCATTCAACAGATGAAGATGAACCGGAAGTACCAGTTAAGAAGCTGAAAGTCACTGATCAACAATTGACAAAGAATGACAGTTATAGCAAGAGGAATACTACAGACACAGCAACATCCAAGGTCTGTTCTGAACAGAGTGTGAAGTCTTTGAAAGGAGTTAAGGAGATGAGCAAGACTCAGAGCTCAACTGGGATGCAACACCATGATAGCGATAGCAATGGTGTGGTGGCAGGAAGGGGAGATGAACAGTTTGATGAAGACGTTGATACTATCTGTGAGGTCCACCCTGATTGTGATCCTGTTTATATCAGAGAACAGCTTCTTCTTGTTGTCGATGACCCTCAGCGTGTATCAACTGTGACATTTGATTTGTTTTCTGCAACAGACGTACCAACAAGAGCTGACAGGGAAGTTATTCGGGAAAGAGAACGTAAGCGTGAGGAACTGGCAAATTCTACTTTTGATACAGAGACATTTCTCAAACGTTTCCCTGATCCACAATTGACTTTTGAGGAGGATATGACAGTGTTTAAGACTAAACTGTACGCCGATCATGCTCGTACCTTTCTAAAGAATAAATTTCCAGCAATGAATGCGACGTACATGTCTAAGGTGTTGCGTGATAATAACAATTACCTCACTCCCACGTACGTACAGTTGAAGACTCAGTACGATGCATGGTTAAGCAGCGGTAAGATATTTACTTAATAGAGTGACGGTCATGATCTCTAATCAATTAGTTTCCCTGTGAGAAAGCCTGTATCAAATACCGGATATTCAAAATCACGCATGACACCCAAATATAGTATCCTTTCAATAGTATATAACTTGATCACACCTATTCATTAAACATCAATAATATACAGAACATTTACCACAAAAAGACATGTGCGTGTATTCTAAGGTGACTATTTGACATAATAAGACGTATGTACATCAGTATATGGGCTGGATGAATTATAAACCTGTACAGGAAGTTATCCGGGTGATGTATGTAGGCTCATGGGTGAAATATGACATTGATATTCAATCAACTTCCATACACCCACTGAAATACTCTTAAAATGTCAAAAATAGCCTCCATAGACACCCGCGGCACCAACCCCTCACTAGACAAAACCTTACTCAAGTTCCTCGTCAAAACTTAACTACCCAAAAAGACCATCGATTATTGTCTATCTCACAAATATAAACGAGTACTGTTTTATCATAGCCTATATGTGTAAATCATGAGCATTTACATATATCAGAGTACTTTGTGTTTATCAATCTTTTAGGGAGCGTTCAATAATTATGGCCCAGGGGGGGGGGCATGTATATGATTCAAATTCATATGTTAAAAGCAGTTTAGAATACGAGGCAGGAACACTTCTACACACAGCCGATGCCATATGTTAAAAGCAGGACACAGATATCCCTCATATAATAGGCTCTCCAAGGACTCCACATGGTGTGTGTTTCAGTCCTGCTCCAGACTCCCCCGTCTTTTTTTGCATAGGTGCTCTTCCGTCAACAACAGATGTTTATTTGCTACGTGTTTCTTTTATTTTCATTTTTAAGCAATTTTTATGAAGTGAATATTGTGTGTACAATCACCAAATTTGGTGGTACAGCCATTCTTCCACTTGGGCCCTAGCCCCTTACTCCTCATTCTAATGGCAGGTGTCAAGCCAAATGACCAGTGGGTACTATTTTTGCGTAAGTAATTGGTATAACCCGACCTGGGTTTGAACCCATGACCTACCATGCTTGAGGTGAACACCCCTACCACTTAGCCACCGAGATTAGTCAAAATTTTGACAAATGACTGAATGTAGTTGGTTTTGATCTAAAGCAAATAAGGAAAGTCTTATGGAAAAAATGCCACATCAGTTTAGCCTCCTCTGTGCTTTTACCCTATGCCGATGGGGGGGGGGGGGGGGACTTTTTTGGGGGGCATTCCAAGGGGGGAGGGCCAAAATTTTGGGGGATATTCTCATGGGGGGGGCCAACTCTTTTTTTAGCTATCATTGTTTGAAAAACTGTGCCTCCCCCTGGGCGATAATTAATGAACGCTTCCTTAAGGGAACTTATTCGTTTTACATTATTATTGACAACAGGAAAGAAAACACGGAACAGGAAGCGTTTCCTCATCACAGACCGAACAAAAGAATGTGAATATCCACTTGACCCTGACGAGGAGTTCTATTGGGAGTTGCATTACATCAATAAGAGACAAGAAATACTTGGTGAGCTGTTATCATATACAAAATTAGAGAATACATGTACAAGAGTCTTCGGATAGATTCAACATTTCATTTATGTCATACCATTTGCATACATGTCTTTTCTCACTATCCTTATCTTAAAGATTTGAGATGAGTATATATTTCATACATGACCTATCTTTTGCAGATGATGTGATTCCAGAAAAAAAAAGAAAATTTGAGAAGGCAAAGAGGGATGGAAAGCTTCGGATGTGCGACATATGCTACAATGAAGATATCTTTGAATGCGACATGCTGCCTTGTCTAGCAGGTCATTCCTTCTGTAAGGAATGTGTGAAGATGTCAGCACAAGAACAGATCAAACAAGGAAAGGCTAGGATATCTTGTTTGGAAAATGACTGTAATGAAAGATTTCAGTTGTATGCGATGGAAAAACTCCTTCAACAGCATCAGAGCGCTATTCTTCTGAAAAGACTGCAAGAGGAGGAACTTCGTCTTGCAGAGATCGATGGTTTAGTGACCTGTCCATTCTGTCCGTATGCAGTTGTAATTCCCAACAATTATCCAACCAGAGTTCTCCATTGTGAAGGCCCTGATTGTATGCTATCATCTTGTCGGTGAGTAATCTATTCGATATAACATAACAGAGTAGCAGCTTCTTATTATGGTCTGTTCCGGGCATACTTATACGAGCGCAGAAGACCCTCCATTGATAGTCTACCCTATTTGACAAGTTGCCGAATACTCTGCACATATTGCAGAATATAAAGACTGTATTACCCTTTAGAGACGAGAATGAATTTAGAACTTATTCTTTCTCATCGCTTGAATAAATACAAATGTGTGCCTTGTATAATCTTTCAGGGAACACATTTGAACCACCATGTTGATGGGTGATAAACTCTCATACTGAACAGATTGCTAATTGTTTAGCCTATACGTAGTCATTTAGCAAAATCACGGGGCCAAAGGTCTCCCAATAATCCTAGTAAAACCTTCGGTTTCCCTTGATTTCCCACTGCAACGCATATGTAATGCGTAAACCTTGTATTGCAATAACAAATATTCAAATGGGTATAATTTCTAACCCCAACTGGCAACCCTGAATTATTCCACACAATGTAAAACACTGTGGGTTATTTTGGACGTATCTAATATGATCTCACAAGATTTACCACCAGCCAGTGAACATCGGTTACAATCGATGAACGGACAGAAAGTCGGGTTGAGTCGATCATATCTCAAATGTCTGTATTAAATGGCCAACGGCCGTCTGTCGTTATGATATATTATGTAGATCTGGTGACATCCCACTAACATATGGTATATCTTTGTCTATACATATGTATAATGCGGATAACTATATACTTAAGTGTTATATTGCGTTTCAGAAATTGCAAAGAAGTAGCACACGTCCCCATGTCATGCGAGGAGTTCCAGGAACAGAAGCAGAAAATGTTCAAGACATTTGTTGAGAATGCATTGGCCGATGCTATGATAAGAGAATGCAGCAACTGCCATCTGAGATTCTACAAGGAAGAAGGATGTAATTTCATGACGTGCAGTAGCTGTGGGACCAAGATGTGTTATGTATGTCGTAAAACGATTGACGGCTATGGTCATTTTAGGTATAACGACACGTAAGTTACTTATGATGTTTGTAGGTTGATGGGGCTTAGCGAACTTTCAAACACTCCTACACCCACCACTTTGAGAACACAAATAGAGAGAGCTGGGGAGAGGGCTGGTGGAAGACAGCACGGCCTCATCTGCATACCCCGTGTTTTGGCAAATCTGATTGGATGAGAGATCTGTGCTATATTTTCTGGTCTCGCATTGGTGTTTTACAACTGTGCAGTGTGTGAGCGTTCAGCCCAACCGACGATGTTTGGTTATATGGGGAGCTATGTGTTTCCCACATAGGGAAAGAGCAAATATTCAGTCACTCTTTAAGAACCGGTAAGATTCTCTTACCAGTGGCAGTCAGTAGACTATATTTAATGCCCCTTGTTTATCAGATTTTCATTCTGGCAGAGGATATTGCAGTCCCCTTATTTTCTCATTTTGAAAAAATAGTCGTTTTGTTCTCTCTATTTTTATTGTGTCGTCCTAACCTTTGTGTTGTCTGGGTATTGGGATGATTGATTTGTGTAATTTTTTCATTCCATAGGCACTATGGTTGGTGCTGGGGTTGGAAAAAAAACTTTTGATGTGGCGTTAGGATCCAGACTTTTGTACGATAGGTTAGCTGAACCTGTTGTTGAGCATGTTAAGTCCTTCTGGCCCATGGGTTTTTAGTTGGTGTATCCAATTGAATTCTATCTTGTTCCGTAGTCTTGTTGCTTCATTGCACTCTGGATGTCTGTATATATAGTCCAGTATATATATATATACCCTGACGTCTTGGGTGCCATTGTGTGTTTGTTGGTTGTAATGGTTTGGTATTTCATTCTTGCTTGTATGTTTCTTGATGCAGTTTAGATGTTCTCGTATTCTTTCCTTGATTTTCCTTTTTGTTTGTCCTACATATTGTATGTTGCATGTTTTGCATTCTAAACAGTAGATGACATTTGAGCTGTTGCAGGTGACGTTCCATTTTGTTAGATGGGTTTTGTTTGTACTTCTTGATGTTATTGTTCCATCCATATCTAGTAGATTGCAGTATTTGCAGTCTTTTTTTGTGCATTTATTTCGGTCGTCTGGTAGGTCGGACTTCTGTCCTTGTTTTTCATTGTTGTTTTTTGTTTGATTGAGTTCCATATCGGGGGTTGTAGTCGGATGGTAATTTGTGCGTGCTCATACCAGGTGGTCTTGGATATTCTTTGGTCTTCTATATCCTTTAATCACTTTTTTCTGTTGAATCTCTTTGGTGGTTATTGATCTTGCTAAGAAGTCCCAGTTTTTGTTGACAATCTCCCCTATGTTGTCTCTGTTTTCTTGGTAGGTGTTTACCAAGACGAAGTCGTTATTGTTCTTTGGGTGCTTTGCTTTATTGAGCAATTCCTTCCTATCTTAGGTATCTACTCTGTCTTTGCATCCCCTTATTACTTCGATGGGGTAACCTTTAGCCAAAAACTCTTCAGTTTTTTCTCTGCAATTCCTTTCGTAGTCATGGTCTTCTTTACATATTCTGCGTAGTCGTAAGAATTGGGAGTATGGTAGACTCCTTTTTGTTGCTGGTGGATGAGAGGAGCTGTAGTCTAGATAGGTGTTGGTTTGGTGAAGAGATCCGTGTAGATTTCTTGGGTTTCACAGTCTATTTTCACCTTTGTGTCTAAGAAGGGCATTTCTGTAGTAGAGTGTTCCATGGTGAACTTTATTGTTTTGTGGTTTGCATTTCATTTCTCTACTCAACGTTTCAGCTCAAGAAACTAGTAGAGAAGGAACTGAGTAATTTGTAAAACTGTGCTTTAAAACGATGATCACTCGCTTGTAATGTGCAAATCAGCACCTTATCTGCATATCCCAATTTCGTAAGTACTGTAAAGATTCTATTAATTCATCATCATTATCATTTCTTGTTTACTTACTGCATAACTATGTGCTGCACGACTCTTGCGACCAGATTGTAATCTTCATGGAAGACCTGCCTATGGCAGAATGAATAAAGTTTTGAAAAAAAAAAGTTCTCCATGTTCCCAGGAAGATGTTGTCAATGTATCTGAGCCACATTGTCGGTCCAGGAGCATCATTCTTATTGTTGATTCTCTCTTCGAGTTGTTCCATGAAGAGATTGGCATATGATGGTGCCAGTCGTGTGCCCATTGCTGTACCGCTAATTTGGATGTAGTGGTTTCCGTTGAATGGAATGTTGTTATTTCTCAGGACCAGTTTTAGAAGTTCAACTATGGAGTCATTGCTAGGGTTGAGTCTTTTGTCTCTCTTTTTTCTAGTTTTTGTCTGATCGCTTCTATCCCTTCAATGTTGGAGATGTTAGTGTATAGAGAACCCACATCCAGAGTCGCTAGTATGGTCCGGTGTTTCACTTTTCCCAACGATTCAATTTTTCGGATGAAGTCGTTGGTGTCCTTGACATAGGATTTTATCTTGGGAACCAGAGGTTTGATGAAGTTGTCTACAAATGTTGAAATTTTTTCTGTGTTGGCAGTTGTTGGCAGAGACCACTAGTCTTCCTGGTGGTGGTTGCTGGGGTTTGTGTATCTTCGGTAGGAAGTATACATGTGGTGCTCGTGGTTTGTCGGTTTTTAATGCTCCTGCTGTGCGTTGGCTGATTTCTCCCTCACTTGTCATTCATTCTATGGTTTCCTCCACCTTGTGATGGATCTTTTTTTTTTTTTTAAGGTTTTTATTTACCCTGGAAACAGAGTTAAGTCGGACTAGCCGTCCTATCTTCCACTCATTCCAGCCTGAGTTCTTGAAGCCTCTTGTCTAACTAATAGACTTACATAAATGGCTGTAATTTTCATCAAGTTTCCTAACAATCAAATCAAATCATGAATATTACTGATATGTACACATGGTGGTGTCACCGTCGGTTCGGGTGTAGACCGCTGTGTCGTTCAAGTGTCTGTTGGCTTCTTTTACGTAGTCAGATGTGTTTTGTATGATAGTTGCTCCCCCTTTATCTGCCCGTTTGATGGTGACGCTGTTGCCTTTTGCTAGTTTTTTCAAAGCTAGCCTTTGTTCCTTGCTTATGTTGTGTTTTCTTTGTCTTGGGTTCTGCTGTCTGCTGAGGTCGATCTCGTTGAGGGTGATGAAACCTTCTAAGTTTGCGAGCCATTGGGTGGTCCCCAATTGGATTCGCCCCGAAGTCATTGGTTTAGGTCTTTGTCTTCAACCGGTGTTGTTGTGCCTTTTATGTGGCCCTCTCGTCTTTGTGGCCAGGGGTTGGAAATAACCCAGCCTTTCTTTTTGTCAGCATTTTTACAAAAAAATTGTCTGATTTGTAGTTTCCGATGAAACATATCAAGGTCGATTTTTTCAATCCCCCTCCCCTTGTCCCCCTTGAGTGGGGCAAAAGTTTAAACCCTTTTCTAAAATCGATTGTTCTAAAGCAGAAATGTTTCTATCTGACAGGTTTACTACAATGCAGTGGTTATTTATTTTAATAGCTTGGTCTGACTTGTTTTTGATGCTGTTTGTTACATCTGTAGACTGGCTTAGAGGTGAAAGGGTGTGGACAGATGACACTGAAGTTGAAAAACGGTTGGCAGATTTATTTACCGAAGTTACAAGTAATGCTTGTTCGTTGGATTTGTTAGTGGTTGTTACTTCGTTTGGAGTTCGATTTGGAGTAGTGTTTACATTGTCCATTAGAGATGGGTCTTTCCAGGTTTCATCATCGGTCATGTTGTTTGGTCGTTGGGCATTTGCATCTTCGTTGTTATGCTTTAGTTGTCAGCAGGTCCCATCAGTTGGTTGTATTGCATCCCTTCCAGGTATCTTGTGGGTGTGGGTTGTGGGTTGTAGTTTTTCGTGGGGTGCGCTTTTTAATTTTTGTACAGTTTTTCAGTTGTCTTTGGGGCCTTGTTATCCATTTTTCTTCCTCGATTGTCTGGACGGTTGTGCTTTGTTCGTCGATCTTGTTTGGGTCTTTGAGGTTTTGGTGTTGGATGGGTCTTGAGTGCCTCGGAGTAAGTGACATATCTAGTACGGTTTGCTGTGTTGCCACTGGTCCTTCATTGGTCGGTCGTCGTATCTCCCTCTAGGTAGGTAGGAGTTATGTCCACCCCCTCTGGAGTCGTTGTAGTTGTGTTGGTACTTGTCTCTCTGGTCGTACTCTGGTCTTCGATATGGTTCTCGTCTACCTTGATCTCTGGTGTCTCGTTGCTGTGGTATTTGTCGTTGTTGTGGTATTTGATGTTGTCAAGAGTCCCCCCTCTCGCTTTTCCTGTGCTGCTAGAAGGGGCTGGTCGAAAGGGCTTTTCCTCTTTTCGTGTAGATCTTTGTCTGTCTGCTTCAGCCTCTTTGCATGCAGTTCTTCAGATGGTTCGAGAGAGGTGTACTGTTTCCCCTCGTTTGGGTCCGTATGTCTCTAGGTTCTGCATGCCTTTGTTGAGTTCCCACTCCATGGTATGGCCTTCCTTTTCCCACTTCAAGTCAAGATACCCTGTTAGTTTCTCCATCTTAACCGGCATATCCTCATTGTTTTCTTTATCGTAGAGTTCCTCCTTTACGTTGTTTAGATTTTGGTTCATGAGATTTCTGTTGCGATCCTCCTCCTTCTCTAGGCACCAACCATAGTGCAGACGGAACAAAAAAATTACACAAATTACTAAGATGTAAGGTGTCATTAATCATTAAATTGTATTTAATTCTTAAACACAGGATTGGTATCTCAGGCAGTTTTCGCGAATTGAGATGTCATGGTCGGCAGTAGTTTCTATGCAATAGCATCTCTTTATAATATTTTCATTTACAATTTGATACGAATGAGATATGTCTGTTTATAAATGTATTTGTATATACACTATATATATTTGCATTGGTGTATCCTTTTTTTCTTTTTAGATGCCAACAATACATCAACATAGACATGTTTCACAGAGCGGAAGTTCTCGAGGCGTACAACAACTTGGAGAGAAACTTCCAGGAGGCCCATCCGGATATGGGGAGTTTGGACATCCCTGATATTTACAGACCAGAGGGACTTTAATATCATGCAGTACGGCACCAGTTAAGGGAGTTGACTATTTTTTGCAACCATAGCTCGTGCATCGTTGTCACTTTGATATACCAGAGTGGCTTGATAAAGAGAACCCTCGATATGCAAAACTATATGAAATAAGAATCCATGTAAAGTAGATTACGATTATAAGTTGGTTACTTAAGCATCTAAAACGAAGAAAGAATGAAGTTCCAAATTTAACTTTTTCATTCAAAAACCTGTTTGATGATCTAATTTCAATGTTAAGTGCCTCTGATTTATATGTTAGGAGAAAATCCATCATACAATAATTGTGTTGTGGTGCAACAGTATTTTTTGTTAATTTATGTTAAGGTGCTTGATATTATCACTGTGTATCAAAAATATCAATAAAATTTATAACATACAGAAGTGTATGGAGCTGTGTTTTTGTGTTTAAATGAGTGAATGAGCGATAAGACACCACCATTATCATGCAGTATGGCACCAGTTAGGGGAGTTCCCTATTTTCTGCAACCATAGCTTGTGCATCGTTGTCACTTTGATATACCAGTGTGGCTTGATAAAGAGAACCCTTGAGATGCAAAACTATATGAAATAAGAATCTGTGTAAAGTAGATTATGACTATTACCCGGTAGTTGGTTACTTTAGTATCTAAAATGAAGAAAGAATGAGATGTGTTTCAAATTAAAATTTTTCATTCAATAAACTGGTCGATGAGCTTGTTTCAATGTTAAGTGCCTCTGATTTATATGTTTGGAGAAAATCCATCATAAAATAATTATGTTGTGGTGCGACTGTATCTTTTTGTTAATCAATCTTAAGGTGCTTGATGTTATCATTGTGTATCGAAGATATCAATAAATTTCATAACATACAGAAGTGTATGGAGCTGTTATTTCGTGGTTAAACCCATTCACGGCGGGTGATGCCATATGATATCAACGGTGCTGGGGCAGGTGATGCCATATGGCAACAAACGTGCTGGGGCGGGTGATGCCAAAAGGCATTTTCTTAAATTTGCTAAATTTCGTTTTTTGTGGAAATATTGGATATATAATCATGAAATATTGGATATATAATCATGAGATTTTCACAGAATTTAGATGCAACACCCAGCTAATGATTCCAGGTGAAATGGATAATAATGTTAATGATTGCATATTTTATCACATCCAAAACTATAGAACTATCACTATAGGCCTGAGACCTCCCGCCCTTTGAAAGTATGCGAGTCTTACCGAATTAGGTGCAAGAAATAGCTTAGCCCTCAGATTTTTTTTTACAGGGTATAATTGAGTTTTAAAAATGCTATCAAGTTTAACATGTTATATCACAATTCTCATAATCAACCACATTTGTACTTGGAACTGCTGGTACGACTGCTGCAAGCATCTGTGGCGAATCCATTAAGCTAACTATGGTAGAAAGACGTCCTACTGATTGCCTGATGATAAACGTTCCTCCAGCCTGGTACTAGCTCAACTCCAGAGGCCAACACTACAATCAAAAGCGATCAAAGTTATGTACTAAAGAAGAATGGGGCCATCCATAAATTATGTCACACTTTATGGGCCTTCTTAGGACCTTAACAAGGCATTACATGTATAGGACAGTAATTGAAGTATTCTATGTACCCTTCTCAGGATTTCAGGATTGCAGGACACCAGATATATGTCATCACCCTTGTCGTATGATAGAAGGTAAAAATCCATATCACATTGAATATTATATTTTAGATCTGGATACTTTTTGATAACTTGCTTCCACTATGGAATTTATTTCTTGGGATAACTGGTTTCATAATAACATGCCTTTACATAAAGGTGATGTCTCAAATTGTTTAGTATGGGTTTTTTTTACTTTAAGTGATTTTGCTTCCCTGTCCAGTTCTAGTAATCAGTATCAATTACATTATTAGGACCCTTACTCCATTGGTGAATCAAGATTAATAGATATTATGAGAAAATGTGGTTACTGAGCCTGTACGGGTGGCCGTTCGAGGTCATTTGACGAAAATATACGGCCCGACGCCGTAGGCGGGAGGGCCGTATATTTTCATCTAATGGCCGAGAACGGCACCCGTACGGGCTCAGTCACTACGTTTCTTTATTACTATACACCTATGGGCGAACGTATATGATATACTAACCGCTGCTAAGGGTATGGTATAAATAGTGTTCGAGCCCGCCGTGTAGCAGGCCGTAGTGATTCCCATAGGCTTTATCATGTAAAAATATACGTCCCGCTGCTACAGACACTACGGCCCGCTAACGTGAAATATCGCGATAGCGCGAGAGCAGTGTCCCACACTGCACCGCTAGAGCAACCTACAGAAACAGGTTTTGCGGAGCGATAAACCGGAGTGGCGCAGTGTGAGCAGTGTCCGTGTCAAAAACAAACAAAGAAAATGGCCGTTCTCTCCCATTCATAACTTCAGATACATGCTAAGCCTTACCTGTAAGAACTGGAAGTATGTATTGTCCAAATATTGAGGTAGTCAACGTGGGACATTCACTTAAAACTGTTTAAATAGCTTAAATCTGCGAGAATGATCGATATCAACAAGTCCGACCGCTTCCCGTTAGGCCGCTCCGCGTTGTTGACGTCATAATTACTTTGGCTACCAGAGTTCCAGTTTGACTTGCGCCACACATTTCATAGTCCGCTCCACGTCAGCAGTTGCCGGGTTTTCACCCTCCCATCTCACACTGTGCAGTGAATGTCGAAGTCGCCATATTCAAACGCCAATATCTTCGGTGGCCGATCTTCTTCATATTTGGTACGATTATAGGTTATATATATACCGTACTAGCGTTAAATTTTCATTGCTAAATTCTTACGGGGAGTGAAGTTACAGCGTCATCTGTTGCTACACATTTCAGAGACTGCTGCACGTCGACCGTTGCCAGGTTTTTACCGCTAGTGGGCCGTAGTGAATGTCATTGGTTTTGTACGGGAACAGGAGGTTGAACCACGGTGCAGGAAAGGTCATGAAACTATATTTGCTGCGTTTTTCTGCTAGCGGGCCGTAGTGAATGGCAGTGGTATTGTTCGGGAACAGGGGGTTGAATAACGGACCAGAAAAACTTTCATTGCTAAATTCTTACGGGGAGTGAAGTTACAGCGTCATCTGTTGCTACACATTTCAGAGACTGCTGCACGTCGACCGTTGCCGGTTTTTTACTGCTAGTGGGCCGTAGTGAATGTCATTGGTTTTGTACGGGAACAGGAGGTTGAACCACGGTGGAGGAAAGGTCATGAAACGGCGTTTTAAATGAGTTGTAGGTGTATAGTAATAAGAAAACGTAGTGACTGAACCCTTACGGGTGCCGTTCTCGGTCATTTTATGAAAAAATACGACCCTCCCGTATTTTTTCATAAAATGACCAAGAACGTCCACCCTTACGGGCTCAGTAACCATGTTTTCTCATATTACTATACACCTCCTACTCGTTTACCCCTTAAACGCCGGGTGATGCCTCGAGCCATCAACCGGACTTGGCCGGGTGATGCCTCCAGGCATCATTTCTCCGAGATTTACGAAAACAGGCTTTATATACATAAATAATGGAAGGTTGAACCAGAATTATATACAGGCTTTATATACATAAATAATGGAAGAACTAACATGAAATTTTCACAGAATGTAGTGAGGACATGGTTATGAATATATTTGCTTCGAAAAAAAAAAAAAAGATCGGTCACGTGACTTTTTAATTGAACGAAACCACGAAATATAAACAACAGACGACAACCGTGCGGAAGTGTCACTCCCGCCGTCAATATGGACGACTCCGACTGGAGCGGGGATGACGGGGACTGGATTGACGAATTGCCTTTGAGTACCCAACGGCTTTTGGATCAACGTAAGGAAAATACAGACAAAGAAACATCTACTGATGACGAAAATGACCGAAATACTGGGAAAAAAACCCAAGGAAACGGAGAAAACATCGGATGAGGAGGTGCTCACATCGAGATCTTGGATTTGTATGTGTAGAGGCATACCAAAGAACCCGCCTATACCTACATTTGACTCTGGAGCACCAGGAATAAACAAAGAAACCCAGAAAACGACCCCCACCACGCCAATCGGATTGTATTTCTTATTCTGCAGCCTAGAATTCTTGAACCGTGTTGTAAACTGTACCAACAAATACGCCGAAGAACTAAACATGGCTGGCCCCAAGCGTAAGATGAAGAAATGGACGCCTATCTCCACAGCTCTATTGAAAAAGTTCCTGGCATTAACCATGTTGATGGGATTAATACGGAAGCACACCATAAAAGACTACTGGAGTAAAATGAAGGAACTGTCCACCCCGTATTTCAACAACACAATCACCCGCGACAGGTTCGCCGACATTCTCCGGTAAGCAATCATAACATAAAAAAAAGAAAAACCCTGATTCATTACGTATAGCTGTCAGACATTTTCCCTATGTCACACTGTCAAGGCAGTGTCGACTCGCTCGCTTTTGTTTTTTCAACATACTGTAAACTATGTAAAACCAGTTTAATGTCTTCTTAGTACCCATATTTATAATATGAATAATATGTCAATACCAATAAGTAAAGATAGCTGTCACATTTTATCTTACAGGTCATCAACTTCTGGTCGCCCACTAATGACAACCCCCCACACGTTCAAACCTGACAATATATATACTGGAATAAACCTCAGAGTCTCGGCTTTGCTCCCACCTACCTCCCTGATGTCACTTGACAAGCGTCCCCCCGTTCCCGTACCACCACTGCGTCGAGTGTTGCTTAGCGATGTCAATATCTTTAATTTATTTACTATTACTTTCACACATTCAAACCTGACAATATATATACTGGAATAAACCTCAGAGTCTCGGCTTTGCTCCTATATAGCTCCCTGATCGTATATATAACGTTAAAAGTCCATACGAATTTATTTTCAAACTCGCCTAGATCTGCTGTCACTTGAAAAGCGTCCCCCCCTACCCGCCCCACCACTGAGGCAACAGCTTGGTTCGATGTCAATATCTTTGATTCATTTACTATTACTTTCACACGTTCAAACATGACAATATATTATACTGGAATAAACTGTACACTTTGTCTGAGACCAAGTACCCAATTTATATCTTCCAGGTTATGTTCTGCAAGCAATGCCTTACTTTTCGCGATCAGCCTCAGACAAAGCAAAGAAAGGGGACCTGTACTCAAACGTTGTGCTGCCATTGTTGCGGAATGCGAAGGCCTTAGGAAAGAACCATCATGTTTTCTTTGACAATTTTTATACTTTTGTACCTATGTTTTCGGATTTGGCGAACAGATTTTCGACCTTTTGTTGTAGGACAGTGAGAATTAATAGAAATTCTTGCCGAAAAGCCTGATGGTTAAAAAACATTGTAAATTGACAACTCGAGGTTCTAATATATTTTCGCGTTCTGGTAATTTGGTTCTGAGCGTTTGGAAAGACCGTTAGCTTGTCCACATTCTATCCTCTATTCATGGGAGTAAAATGTCATCGTGTGTACGGACAATAAAGAATAGCAAAAATGGCAAGTATGAAAAGAAAGAATTAGACTGTCCACAGGCCATACGGGATTACTCACGTTACACAGGAGGGGTAGACCTGGGAGACCAGCTATTCCAATATTACAACTTTGCTAGGAAGTCCAGGAAATGGACAATGAAAATGTTTTTTTTCATATTAGAAGTAATGAAAGTGAACTCGTTCGTGATGTACAAACAACTTATACCCGATGCTAAGAAGATGTCATTATATTCCTACACTTTGACACTGGTTCAGCAATTGCTTATGAATGTACAAAATGAAGATGGGCATATAAGTCGCCAACAAAGCTGTAACGAAACCCCAAATCGTCTGTTGTCTAGATGTATGCCTGTAGACCTGGGGAGAAAGTCATGGTGTAGAGTCTGCTACAAAGTGAATGGAGTGGACCCTATACATAAGCGAAAGCAAACAAAGTATGGTTGTCAGATATGCGAGTGTCACCTTTGTATCCCATCTTGCTTCACCGTCTATCACACAGTAGAGAACTACCACCTAACCAACACAGAAAAATTGTAAATAAAATCGAACCCTACCTGAACTGTATATGATGTCTTGTCTCCAGTCATTGCGCGATCACACCGTCAAAGTTCATAATTCATTTTCTCAGTCGCATATCATCTGAACTTGGACAATATACACACAGGAATAATCTTCAGAACCTGTAGTACCTTCCTATAAAGATGATTAATCATTTATCGAAGTGTAGAGCCTTAGGTAAAATTAATAAATCGATGACAGTTGATCACAGACAGCGCGCTGGCCCAGCCTCGGTATGAGACGCCATGGCGAAGTCAGTCCGGGTGATGTCCAGATTCATAAATTCATTTTCTAATTTCTCCACTCCTCCAAACCAGGAAATATATATACAGTAAAACCCCTCTTCCGGGACACCCCTCTTAAGGGGACACCCCGCTTTAGGGGACAATTTGCTCGGAACGGAAATTTTTCCCTCTATTAAGAGTTTATCTTAACCCCGCTTAAGGGGACACCTCGCTTAAGGGGACACCTCGCTTAAGGGGACACCTCGCTTAAGGGGACACCCCGCTTTAGGGGACAGTTTTTCGGTACAGAAATGCTTAAAAACCCCGCTAAAGGGGACAGTTTGGAAGGACATCATATCAAAAACACTGAAAATCCAAGTTTATGGTGCCCGTTTGTACGGGACAGACAGAACAATAGACTGAGCATTCCCGTGAGGGCCTGGGCGGCCAGAGTGTGTTTTTTCATGGTAGTAACCACATCTCTAGCGGGTCTGGGCGGATAGAGCGTGTCTGAGTGGAGCGGGTCTGAGTGGATATTATTACCAGTGATTTTCGCGCCTGCTGAAGGTGCCAGGTAAGAGGCCCGCTTACAGGTTAGCTGTGGGCGACACAGGGAGGGTTGGAGGCTTTGAAGGTGCGGTATTCAGTGAGCCGTCGCGGCTCTGGGCGGCTCACGATGAGTCCTTTTAGGGCTGCTGATTTCTCTCAGAAGTTACTGGGGTGGGGGGCGGGGGGGGGGGGTGCATTGATTGGGGGTATAAAAAGGAGCGAATTTCACAAGGAAGGCATATCCACATTCAACCTCTATTATCTATTTTTTATTTTTTTGTATATTTATATTCATTTATAATATATAATTTATATCTATTTACTTAATTATGTGTTATTGATAAACATTTTAATCTAATAACCATCATTTCCTTCATTTATGTAGGTATTCTCTATTGTATAACCATTGACAGACTGAAAACCCCGCTTAAGGGGACACCCCGCTTAAGGGGACACTTGGCCCGGAACGGAGGGTGTCCCCTTAAGAGGGGTTTTACTGTATGTAGATGAACCTTACACTCTCTAGTTTACTCCTATATAATTCCCTGATCGTTTATCTAACGTTAAAAGCCCATACGAAATGATTTTCAAACTCGCCTAGATCCGCTGTCACTTGACAAGCGTCCCCCCCTACCCGCCCCACCACTGAATCGACAGCCCGGTTTGATGTCAATATCTTTGATTCATTTACTATTACTTCCACACATTCAAACCTGACAATATATATACTGGAATAAACCTCAGAGTCTCAGCTTTGCTCCCACCCACTTCCCTGATCATATATATAACGTTAAAAGTCCATAGAAATTGATTTTCAAATCGACCTATTTCCCTGTCCGTGCCGTGTCAACCGCTCTCCACAGTAGAGGCCATGTTGAAGCCAGTCAAAATATGAACAGCGTAAGGCGCAACGGTTTGTTTCGATCATCATGTTAATTCTCCATCAAAATGTAAAATATTATACGGGAACAAACCTCAGAGTGTGGGGAATATCCTCGTATAAGTCACTGTTCATATATTTAATGTTAAATCCTTGTGCGAAATGATTTCCTAACTCGCCCAGAGTTGCTTGTCGTAGTCGGCGTCTCCCCCCCACACGCCCCACCACTGGATCGACAGCTCGGTTCGATGTCAATATCGTTAATTCATTTACTATTATTTCCACTTGTTCAAACCTGACAATATATATACTGAAATAAACCTCAGTCTCGGTTTTGCTCCCACCTACCTCCCTGATCGATTATCTAACGTTAAAAGTCCATACGAATTGATTTTCAAATCGACCTATTTCCCTGTCCGTGCCGTTTCAACCGCTCCCCACAGTAGACGCTATGTTGAAGCAAACCAAAATATGAACCGCGTAAGGCGCAACGGTTTGTTTCGATCATCATGTTAATTCTCCATCAAAATGTAAAATATAATACGGGAACAAACCTCAGAGTGTGGGGAATATCCTCGTATAAGTCACTGTTCATATATTTAATGTTAAATCCTTGTGCGATATGATTTTCTAACTCGCCTACTAAGTCTTTCCCCACCCACGCAGCTTAGTGCATAGTTCGATGTCGGTTATGTTTTATTTATTTTCTATTTATCTAACTGTTTAAACTTTATGAAATTTATATATATATGTCTCCATTAATTTCCTGAAGGTTTAAACCTTGTGCCAGATCATTTTCTACATGTTGTCTTGACACTGCGGTGAATGGAGTTGCTGGATTTGAAAGTGCCGACCACAAACACGCCATGCTGGGGCGAAGCCACATATGTAACTCCTTGGTGAGATCAGCTCGTACAGATCCAGCACAGAATATAATCATGTTGATATCACAGGGGGGAGATTCGGCAGGCTTTGTAGTTTCTTCCAGTATAATCCAATGGCGATGACATAATGTCTTGTAGGGGTAGATCGACGAAAGCCGAATTGAGGTGATGGTAAACAACTCGGCTTTTGTAGTATTGGCTTCGTTCACACCGCACACAGTAGAATGTCGATAGGTTTTGCGCGTTGATAAATATCCATTTTCTCCCGTTATTTAGCGTCTATATGAATTAACCAGACACTGCCAGAATCGTGAAGACTTGTAGAATATTCCCAGGGTGATGATTAATGATGTCAATGCATTTCGTATGGGTGACACACCAGCAAAGTTATAACTCTACAAAACCGCATCTTCACAGCCTGGCGTGGTCAATATAAACCACTGCCGCACTTATTTTTCGATCGATGTCTCAACTTGGTACTGTCCATAGACGTTGATCTGCTGACTATTTCTTAATAACAACCACCCACAGTTGTAGGGAATGCATATATTTTGGTCGTCCTCAGCTGGTAGAGTGATATTTGAATGATTGATAACGTAGTGGCAGTTTTTCCCGTTACAATATCCAATTCGACTGATGGGCCAAATCGGCCATTTTGCGGAATGCCACTGCTAACCCGCCTAAACTTACGAACAAGGAGGAACTAAAATGGCAATATCTTTTTATTGGTTTGATAGAAATTTCTCATATTTCGTACACTTAATCTATATAACAAGACGGTCATTGTGATACCACACTTTATTGCTTCGGTTGGGGGAAACATATTTATTTTAATCAATTCTGGACTGGACTGCTCTCAGCTAGCAGATCAGGGCGCCACCACCCGGCCTCTAGGACTATACGTTGACCGAGTTACCCGGCGTGTAGCCATTTCCCGCCCCAGGGGGGCCCGGCGCGATAGGGTCAAAACACTGTCTTGTTATTTTTTCTGGTCCGTTATTCAACCCCCTGTTCCCGAACAATACCACTGCCATTCACTACGGCCCGCTAGCAGAAAAACGCGGCAAATATGGTTTCATGACCTTTCGATCAGACTTGTTGTTCTGTTACATTTCCTTAGTTACGTGGAGAATCCTGGCAGGTGACTTGTTGATATCGATCAGTCTCGCATATTTAAGCTATTTAAACGGTATTACGTAAATGCCACACGTTATACACCTCGATAGTTGTTACGGGAAGGTTGTAGCAGGCCTCTGAAATTACGAATGGGAGAGAACCACCATTTTGTTTTGTTTTTGACACTGTCAATGCTCTCGTCCATATCGCGAGAAATTTCGTTAGTGAGACGAACGTGGATCACGGCGGGCGCGAACATTTTTACATTATAAAGCCTATGGGAATCACTACGTCCCGCTACACGGCGGGCCCGAACACTATTCATACCATACCAGTAGCAGCGGGCCGTATTTCATAGATGTTCGCTCATAGGTGTATAGTAATATCTTCTCCCTACCAATAATGGGTTTATTTTACAATTTTTAAACAAGTTCTCATAAGAGAGCTTCTTTTTCTAGCCGTACTCCTACCGTTATGCATAAACAATTAATAATTACTTGCATATCATTTTTTCTTCCAGGCTTTGTTTATATCATCTACTTTCCGAGTTTTATGTCAACATCCTTAGGGATGAAATATCTGATATATCTAAGATGTATCAAAGAAACCATTGACCTGAAATTGTTATCCTGATAATTATTTGCCCCTAAGTGTAGAATCGTCAGTGGGTAGTGCTAGATGCCATAATCAGCCAAAATCATCAGGAGAAAATGTGGCAATAGGCATCTTGCATCCCTGGTAGAAATCTGTCCTCATTGATCAGAAACAGGGAACTCTTCCAAGTATAACAGCACTCATAGTTGGTACACTTAAAGGTGTATCCTACAATTCACAGTGGTGCCACCTGGTGATTTTAAAATAATGTCAATTATTAGTCAAAACTGGTTTCTTGGGATTGATTTTAAATCTACATGAGTAAATTTAACATTTTGTCCAGTTTATCCAATTTCAATAGGTAAAATAGGCCAATTTACATTTGCTGGATTTACATAGGAAATGTACTGAAAAATATGGTTTTCTTCAATTCTTTCAAAAATAAGGATGGTAACCTATGATTTTTAAAGCCTAAATAAGTAGTCCTATATTCTGTGAAAGTTTGAGGGGAAAAAATGATATGGGTTTTACTATGTGAAAAAATACTTTTAAGAATGTCTATATATTCCAATATAAAATTATCATAATATTGATCTATAAATCAAAGACTAGCACGGTGACCCTGATTTTTAAGTTAGATATGTGTTCCACAACACTAGGAGATCATCATATTCAATTTTCAGGGAATTGACATTGATTTTAATGTTCAAGCCAAATTGTCTGATATGCCTTTAACCACTTGTAGCAAATATATGTACTGACTTTCCTTGATCTGGACATTTGCCTCTAAAGTCTTGGCATTAGGTGACCCGTGTTCTGTCACACAACTCTGGACACCCCCCCCCCCCCCTCCTGTGATCTTTAGGCTGGTTCGTGCCTACCACGAGAGATGCGGTAGTTGTAGATGCTTTATTCCTTTGTCAGCCCCTTCTCCCATAGGGCTTCATCATCCAGCTCCTCAAGGCAAAGGGATTGTCACTCAGGATAAAATAAGGCACCTTCCTCTCACCGTCGGTGTTTGGGAGAGGAGAGGGACGCGGCATGCCTATTGTACCGTCCTCCATCATTTCAGCCAGTTCTGAGTCATTGAAGATCTGGGCATCAGACATGTCCCCTATACCACCAACTTCAATCCATTTGAAATGTTACTTTGCATCAACTAGGGCGTTGTAGTTGTAGAAAAGTGAACCAGTGATCTGGGGTTTCATTATGGCGGAGCGCTTTTCATCCAGTGCACCAACGGCATGTGGCACATTCTAGCATTCCTCAAATTCCTTGGCAAGGGCTATCCAGTCTTCGAGTTTGCTAGGAACAGCAAATGTTTCTTCCTTCTAGTACTGTATGATAGCTCTGCATACCTGGGGGACAATGTTGCTGACAGATGATTTACTACACTGAAAATTGTATGCTAACGATGCATAACTGTCACCCAAGGCCAGATGCCTGAGAGTGATAGACAATCAAGACCAGCTGGCAAAGCCAAACAATATCTGGTATCCATTTTTTCAACGGCTGCCTCAATACAGTGCAGTACCTCATAAAAAAAGTCAGGCTCCATTCAAAGGTAGTTGTGGAAGCTGGCCTTATCTCCAAGACACAGCTCCCTACTCAGCAAAGTGGCAAATTGTCCATGCAACTGGTGTGTGGATTCAGAAAACCAATTGCAAACCCAGATACTGCATTTTCTTCTGCTGCGCCTGCCACAACTGCTTTCTGTGACACTCAATTCCCAGAAGTGGCGGGACTCCTCAACTCTGCACTTCCGCTTTCTGAGAACAGAAGCTATGAGTGCTAAGACGATACAGACAAACACCACTTCAACATAGGTGACGACCATCACAAGGTGTAGAGGTGAGTTAGGCAAAGGTCAATGAGGTGTTCCCTTACAAATGCACTGGAGGACACTGAAGAAGCTTTGTGGAGCGCTTTTTTATACATAGAGGAAGCTGTCAGCAACGCCATGTGTAGGAACCACATTCCATCTTAACTGGACTTAAGTCGCCTTAACTTGACATGTGCAGTAAAAGTGAGCGTAAGTAGTCTTAAGTGAACAGGACCTGAATCGTGGATGTCGTAAGGGGTCTCAGGCTGACTTGAACGGTCTGACGACCAGTTGGGGTTGGAACACAAGTGGATTTATGGGGGCACCATGATGGAGTGCTGACCAGACCCCGACAGGACCAAGTCGAGATATGACGGTCTCAACTCGACGCGGTGGGGCTTAAGGGATATATGGGGCTGAGCAGGCAAAAACCAATAAGAATGTGATAAAAGTACCAAGTCGAGTTAGGATTGTGCAAAAAACCATTGCCGGGACAACTGGGATGATGGTGTAACCTAGCATTAATCATGTCGCTGTATGCACTTCACCAACTGTTCCTGATTCAGATAAGGCTGTTTGAACAGAAATGCGACCTACCCCCTAGTCTGATTTACAAGTGCCTTATATCAATTTGTGGGTGATACAGAGGCAAATATAAAGACCCTGTGAAAAACTTGTTTTATCGCCCACTAGTATCTTGTGCGCATGTGCGAAGATGAGCTGTGTTGAAGTCCATGATTGGAGTGTAAAAAATTCATCTGCGCTCAATTCCCTAGATCGTCAGGATTTATCGTAATCTCTGTTACTAGGAGTTGTAGTGCAATTTGCCGAAATTAGGAACGTCATAATGAACATAATGTAATTTTGCAACATTTAAGAGCCTATTATAGGAGAAATAAAACATATTTCCAGCTAACTAGTACATCCAATAGTCTGTGAAATCTGACTGGAATAGTGTGTCCATACGAATGTGTGTATAGAGTGAGTGATAAAAACAAGTTCTTCGTAGGGTAACCAATTTTCGCATCACACTGGTGTGATGCGAAAAACAGTTACCCTGCAAAAGACTTGTTTTATCGCACTCTGATGTCACAGCCGTGAGTGCACTATGGTTATGGTGGTTAGGGGCAGTTCTATCAACTGCCATTCAAGGTAGCATTGCTGGGGGAGAAGGACGTCGCCTCGTCCTACATTGAGTTATTTACATTAAAATCACATTAAAATAACAGTATGACCAATAGTCCGTGAAATCTGAAGGGAAGAGCGTGTGCAGACGACTGCACGTATAAAATGGGCAATAAAACAAGTTTTTTGCAGGGTAACAGTTTTTCGCATCACACCGGCGGTGTAGTGCCAAAATTGGTTACCCTGCCAAAAAAACGCCCACCCAATACGCTAATGCGTCTGCACACGCTCTTCCGGTCAGATTTCACGGACATTCGGACATACTACCGGTACTATTTTGATGTGATTTTAATGTAAATAAATGAAAAGAGTAGTATTTAGACAAGAGAATTACATGTCGTGATATGCTTAATTTCTGCAAATTTCATCACTGCATATGTTCGCGCATGCGCACAAGATACTAGTGGGCGATAATTACCATTTATGGCAGGGTAACCAATTTTGGTTACCCTGCCAAAAATGGTAATTATCGCCCACCCAATACGCGAATGCGTCTCCACAGTCTCTTCCGGTCAGATTTCACGGACTATTGGACGTACTACTATTTTCATGTGATTTTAATGTAAATAAATGAAAAGAGTAGTATTTAAACATGAGAATTTCATGTCGTGATATGCTTAATTTCGGCGCATGCGCAAAAGACAATAGTGAGTGATAATTACCACTTAAGGCAGGGTAACCAATTTTGGCACCACACCGGCTCTCTCTGATCTCGCTTGGGTCGCTGTACAAGACCATAAACTCGAGAGATGTCAGTTAAAGGCATATCGGACAATTTGGCTTGAAAATTAAAACCCATGTCAATTTCCTGAAAATTTAAAATGATGATCTTCAAGTGTTGTAGAACACATATCTAACTTAAAAATAGGGGGTCACTGTAGTTTTTCTTATATTGCTTAGATTTGTCAGGACTAGTTCCCAGAATAAGAACCTGTGTGAACGATAATTGAAGCACATCTGATCTGTTTATTCAGGTCTCACAACACAGAATACGTTATCTGTTACATCTCCCTTCTTTAGGAAGTGTTGCCTTATGAGATAGTGGGTCTTTGATATGCAGTCTCACAGGAATATCAAGATAGGTCTTTCGGTTGATACAAACAGATATCAATTATGTTAGATGGTGAATGCTTCAATAAAGCCTTTGTTTAAAAGTCACTAACATACTGGTGATAAACACTAGCTCTAAACAACTGAAATGCAATGCTATAAAATTTAGCACCAATAATCAAGACTAGACATAGTCACTAAAAACGGCTCGGTTTCTTCATGGGACGGTCACTTTGCATCCCACACAAATCAATACTAGACATAGTCATCAAAATGGCTCGGTTTCTTCACGGGACGCCCACTTCGCATCCTCTGGGTAGAGTCTGTTAGTACAGGCTCTGAGGAAGCCACCAACTCAGACGGCTCTACCTCCGCAGGTGGAGGCTCAGTAGACCTCACATCTGCGTGTCGTTGGGGTTTCACTTCCACCATGGCGTAGTCATCTGACGGTGGGATGAGCAGGGGTGGGCACTCAGCAGACTTCCTCAAGTGTCTGCGGTTATGATGGAGCAACCCCTGCTCAGTCTGGATGGTGTATGACCTGGGCTGGTCACACTTGTCAGCCACAATGGCTGGCTCCCATACACTTCCTCGCTGCACCCACACCACATCACCGGGGTGAAGCTGCTTGAGGGATGTGGCAAGCTGGTCGTAGTACGACTTCTGGCGCTGCTGTCTTTTCTTGAGGGCCTCATGTGCTTCCACCACCCTGGGGCGTAAGAGCACATCACTTGTTGGTATTTTGGACCGCAGGGTTCGGCTCATAAGAAGTTGTGCTGGTGAGTATATAAGACCCGTCAGTGGTGTATTCTGGTATTCCAGCAGTGCTAAATATGGGTCACGGCCATCCTCGTCTGCTTTCTTGAACAGGTTTTTAAGTGTCTGTACAAATCTCTCTGCCTGCCCATTTGACTGGGCATATCCTGGGCTTGAGGTGGTAACTTTGATGCCCCACTCACTTGCAAAGTTCCGGAACTCGCGGCTACCAAAGGGCATGTTGTCACTCACCACTTCCTCTGGTATTCCGAAGCGGGTGCACACGCTCTTGGTATGTGTCACAATTGTTTTTGCCGTCTTGTCTGGGAGCTGTGAGAATTCGGGGTACTTTGAGAAATAGTCAACGATAACAAGGAAATCCTGGCCACGGAATGTCATAATAATAATGGGAACTACCACGCACTCCCTCAGAAAGATGATGTCCTCAGCTACATGCAGCTCATCCCTGATATTCCAATAAGCGCGGACTTCAACTGGAATGCTCTTGATTGATTTTGGCCACCCATCCAATATAAGGCACTTAACCTGATGGAGAGTTGGGTCCTTGTCTGTGGCCTCACGGATTTCGTCCATCTTTGCTGCACTCACAGTGGTATTCTCGATGAGGCTATGTACCACTCTAGTCATTTCATCGTCTATGGACATATCAGGCTGTCCTTTGATGTATGCACGAGACAGTGTGTCGGCCAGGTACATGTACTTCCCGGGCACATATGAGACAACCAGATCATATGGCTGGATAGTTAACATGAGTCTCTGTAGTCTTGGTGGAGCCTTGCACATGGGTTTCTTGAGAATGCTCTCAAGGGGCTTGTGATCGGTCTGCACACGTATGTCTGGTTTACCATAAATGTATTGGTGAAACTTCTTGGTAGCAAAGGAGATTGCCAGCATCTCCTTCTCTATTTGTGCATAGTTTTCTTCTGCTGAAGTCATGGAGCGAGATGCATAAGCCACTGGATTACCATCCTGTAGGAGGCATGCTCCCAGGCCAGATTGTGATGCATCGGCCTGAATAGTCACTGGCTTTGTCACATCATAGAATGCCAGAACTGGCTCACTTGTAAGAATGTCTTGTAGCTTACGCATTGCAGCATCATGCTCATAGGTCCAGTTCCACTCAGTGTCCTGCTTAAGTAGAGCTCGGAGAGGGGCTGTGATGGTGGATTCGTTTGGAATATACTGAGCCAGGTACTTGACCATGCCCAGTAGGCGTTGAAGAGAGGGCACGTCTGTCGGTGTAGGCATGCCGACAATTGCCTCAATTTTCTTCGGGTCTGGCTTAAGTCCTTGCGATGAGACCAGGTTGCCCATGTACTCAACCTCATTGACTTTGAACTGGACTTTTGAGAAGTTGAATTTCACACCTTTGTCCCTTGCTCGCTCAAAGACCTTGCGCAAAATCAAGTCATGCTCCTGCTCGGAAGCTGCTGCAATGATAAGGTCATCAGCTATGACATGAACTCCACTGATGTCACCAAATGTCTCTTCATTGCGTTTTTGCATAATTTCACTTGCTGAAGAGATGCCGAAAGGCATGCGCAAGAACCGCTTCCGTCCCCATGGAGTGTTGAATGTGCAATAGTATGATGCCTGGTCGCTGAGTCTAACATGCCAATAACCATCTTTCATGTCTACTACTGTGAAGATAGTCTTGCCTGCTAAATGGGCCTGTACATCTGCGGGAGTCGGGATATTATATCTTTCACGTTTGATTGCCTCGTTTAATGGCCTTGGATCGAGACACACCCGCAGCGAGCCATTCTTTTTTTCAACGATCACTAGATTACTGACCCACTCTGTGGGCCTGTCCACATCTGCAATGATGCCTCGCTGCGTTAAATCTGCAAGTGTCTTTTTAAGCTTTGGTTGCGTTGCATAGGGAATTCTGCGTGGCTGCTGGATTGTGCCCTGTGCTTTTTCATTTAGCTGCATATCATACTCTTTGTCGTACTGACCTACTCCCCTAAAGACATCTGCATACTCTTTTTCTACATGGTCTTTTGTTAAGTTGAAATGCTTTGGCTCACATGTACGAATATTCACACGCTTTACAAGATGCAGCTGCTCACACGCTTCATGTCCCAGAATTGGCATGTCTGCTTTGTCAGTAACATAGAATTTGAAATTGCCACTCTGACCTGTATGTGCTGATGATTTAAGCACCACTGTGCCTCTCAGGTATATTTGATAGTTGCCGACTGCGTTCAAAATGGTCTTGGTGCTTTTTATATTTACGTTCTCCATTTTGCGTACAACTGATTCAGTCAATACATTTGCTTCTGCTCCAGTGTCCAGTTTGCAGCATACCAGTTCACCTCCAATAGTCACAGTCTCATACCACTTATTAGCATCACTGTCACACTTTTGCTCGGCTACTGCACCCACATATAATGAACCAACAAAAAGATAGTCACTATCTTCATACCCAGTACCCTCGGATTCTTCCTGTTCCTCCTGCTCGAGGACATGCACCTTCTTTCTGACAAAGCTACCATCACGGCATACACTGGCGAAGTGGTTGAGGCGACTGCATTTGTTACAGGTATTACCATATGCTGGGCATTTACGTGGGGGATGCCTACCACCACAATACTCACAATCTTTGCCTTGAGTCCTGTGCGCTTTACCATCCTTATGCTGAGGCTGGAACCTATAGCTTCTGTCCCCTGAACCTTGCTGCTTGAAGTTTGATGGTTTGCCATTAAAATTTTGCCTACTCCTGCCTATGGTGTGCATATCATGGCTTTTCTGCGTCTCACCTGTCATAGTTTTTAACTGGACTTTGCTTGCCTCTGCTGCATGACAAATATCTAATGCCTTGCTTAACGTCAGATCTGCCTCACGAAGTAGCCTTTCCTTGACACATGTGTCAGCTACCCCAAACACAATCCTATCTCTGAGATTTTTGTCCTTTTGATCCCCATACTCACAGCTTCCAAGCAATATTCTGAGATCATTTACCCATTGGTCAATTGATTCACCCTCATGCTGATTGCATTGCCAGAATTTATATCTCTCAAACACCTCATTTTTCCTTGGTTCACAATACTCTCTGAACTTCTTTAGCACTGCCTTGTAGTCATCTGCCTTATCCCCTTCATTGTCACTAAACACAAAGTTACTGTGAATATCCTGTGCCTCTGGACCAGCACAGTGTAGCAAAATAGCTACCCTAGTCTTTGGTCCTTTTTTCACCAACTCAGCTGCTTCATAATACACATTGAACTGTTGTTCCCACCTTCTCCACTGTTCAGCTACATTGCCTGAAGTAAAGCTGACATTGGGTGGGGGCTTGAAAACTTCCATGTTCACTGCTTACCACTGGCCTGGTTTTACTGACAGACTGCTGCTGGCATCAATGCTGCTTTGCACCTTAGTTTTTACTTCTGACACCATGTAGTTCTTCTTATATTGCTTAGATTTGTCAGGACTAGTTCTAAGAATAAGAACCTGTGTGAACGATAATTGAAGCACATCTGGGCCCTGTTTTTTAGTCACGACATCGCAAGTCTACAATCAGCTGAGATCGGATCAAGATTTTACGCGTGTTTTCAAGACACAAGATGGCGGGTGTGCTATAGACACGGTCGTGAGTTGAATCGAACTATCTTGGCGAGATGTATCGGAAGTTAAGACAAGTATAGAACTGTCTTAGGTTCTATAATACGTCACTGTGGATTTCCTGTGTTTCCCATGCGATTTAAGCTATGCAACTTTAACACGAGTAAGGGCTACATATAACCTATAATCGTTTCAAATATGAAGAAGAACGGCCGCACCGTTCTGAAGTTATCGGCGATTGAATTTGAAACATTGGGCTATCGATCGGATATCGTACACGCACTCTCCAAGCAGATCTTTCGCGGTATAGCACGCCGAATCTCTGTAGGGAGAGTGAAGTAAGCGCAGTTGATGTCAAGGTCGCCGCATAAATTAGATCACGTGATGGTAGGGTTATACTGGCCACCAGAGCAGTATTTGCTATGACGAAATTAAAACACCGATAACTTCGGAACGGTGCGGCCGTTTTTCTTCATATTTGGTACGATTATAGGTTATATGTATACCTTACTCGTGTTATAATTTCATTGCTTAATTCTTACGGAAAGTTAAGTTCCGCATTTGTTACGACATGTCCAGAGTGGTCTTAGACATACGACACTTAGGGTCACATTTTCCGGTCCAGTGGCCACCGAGTGTCGTGACTATAACACACCTTTCACCTCCCTAAGTGTCGTATCTCCACTAAGTGTCGTATCTGCTCTACGATCGTATCTCTCTAGCACACTTACGGCAGATATGTGTCATAAGTTACGAATGTCGTGACTAAAAAACAGGGCCCTGATCTGTTTATTCAGGTCTCACAACACAGAATACGTTATCTGTTACAGTCTACGTGCTAGTTTTTATTTATAGATCAATTTTGTGATAATTTTATATTAGAATATATATAGAAATTCTAAAAAGTTATTTTTCACAAAGTAAAACCCATGTCATTTTCCTCAAATTTTCACTGAATATAGTATACATATATATAGTATTACTTATTTAGGTTTTAAAAACCATAGGTCACCGTACTTGTTTTTGGTAGAATTGAAGAAAACCATATTTTTCAGTACATTTAAATTCCTATGTAGACCAAGCAAATATAATTGGCTTACTTTACCAATTGGAATCGGAAAAACTGGACAGAACATTAAATTTACACCTGTTGAATTAGAATGAATCTCAGGAAACCAGTTTTGACTAGTTTTTGACATTATTCAAAAATCACTAGGTGGCGCCACTGTAGATTGTAGGATATGCCTTTAAAGACAAGTATCTGGAATCCCCAACACAAAATGGCATGTATGTGAGCACGGACCTATATCGGTCATCCAAATCCTAGATGTGAGCTATCATTTCATATTTCACCTGCTATAATGTGGCCGGGTGCAGTGTTTTCACACCATGTCCCAGATGTCAAGATTCTCAGGTGTTATGCCTCAGGAGGTGTTGATAGGCACACGGACCTGTGGCACAGAGTAGAGAGATATCTATTTTACTCTGTGCCTGTGGTGATGCGAGCCCTGTGAGGTTCGCGCTACACGCCGAAGCGACTTCCCGCGAAGAAAATGAAGAAAACGCTTGGAGAGCGAATGTGTAGCAGTTTCGGATATTAATCTTTGACTGTATGCACAACCTTATGTATTCATTATATATAAATAATAATAATAGAATAATTTGATGACATAAAATATTACTATCATCTCAATATATTGTTATAAGATAACTTGATATTCTGTTTTGTTCGAAACTAAATATAAAGCCAGCTCCGAGTCAGTTGTACGAAGCTTTTGGTCAGTGCTGTTTTTGTCGCCTAATCCAGCCAGGCCTCTCAACAAAAACGGTATTTAGCTCTACTTATATAATGCACCCAATATTAAATTACCAACGTTTATAATGGATTTATCTGTTTACTGTCTCCAATCCCATCAATAATATGACGGCTGTGCAACATGCAGAATGGCTGTCAAGTGTTTGTCAATACTGCACGATCTCGGGACTTCAAATTCAGACAAAAATAACCTACTTCTAAAAAGAATATACATGTCCCGCTTTAATGAATGATTTAGTAGACAATAAGTCAATAAGAATACCACTGACCATTCACCATTTCATATATAGATGTGCTCCATTTGTCTATGTATGAAACAAGGATTTATTTCCAAAGATGAAATGGTTTTGATGCTATAACTAGAACCTAGAGCTAGATCTAGATCTACCTGTAAATTGTAATACAGCTGTATTAAATTCAAATGAGGCCCAGGGTGTACAGTTCGCCCTGAACACGGGACGATTTGCACTGGAACTTAAAACCTGCTTAAAACTCTAGCTTCTTATGAATGTAAAAAAATGACACAAATCTTAACTGGCCCACTCCCATGTCGGACACCAGATCCACCCGAGACATCTGGGGGGAGGGGGGGGGGGGGCGGGGGAGACAAATGATCTATATCTCAACTGACCCAAGACAAGTGACCTACCGTGGTACATGGACACAATGGGTTAGTTGTCTCACCTTGTGTCAGGTGTTTTATATGACAAAATCTAAAGGCACCTCACAAAGGAAACAAACATGAGGAGACTGAAATTTGGTGAATGTGTATGTCATACATATAGAAATCTCCTCCCCATATATATTTTAATGTGATTATGTTTTTCTGTTGGAAAAATCTGATTTTGTGTTTTCATCATATTATTCATATCCTCCAACGAACCCCCTTCCTGCGACATCCTGTCAGTTGCACCAGACAACAACTAATAGATATCCTCACGTTTTTTAAAGAAACAGATCTCTTTCACTGTATATAAAATATTTGAAAACATTGGAAAGAATTGACTGAAATAAGTCTATGAAAGTAAAAAAGCTTAAATCATTGATAGTCCCTATATATATATATATACCCTCAGGGTCCCATGGGACGTTAAACCACAAACAAACTAATAGATAGTTGAAGATATGTCTGAAACAGTTTTGTTTAAATTTTGATTTCCTGAAGGTAATATAGAAAGACATGGTTAGTGTGGCCGAATGGAATCTGTTCAGAGATATTTTGGAATTCGGCCACACTCACTATGTCTTTTTATTACTATATACCGATATTCGATTTAAATGCCATTTTGGTACTCGCATTATCAACGTATTTCAACCTCCGAAATAAGATCACGTGGTACGGTGTGGCGTAAAAATATTTTACGCTATGGTGAGGCCGAACGGAATCTTTTCTCTTATCGCGTAAAAGTGAGACATTCGTGCACCGGTATATAGTAATATAGAATTACTATGTTGTCGCTCGTGTATGGGGACTGTACGCTGAGGTTTGTCTCACGGTCGTACTCACCAAGGCCGTAGTAAGTAAGAGTAGTAAGAGGTTAAAGTATAGTTACTAAAGATGGGGCTCTTTTTTCTGGTTTTTTTTCACATGCACACGCTGGAAGTGTTCTGTAACCCTTTCCCAAGTAGTGAGACTCCCCCCCCCCCACCCCCCCCCCCCCCCCAATTGTCGCTTTTATATTGTAATTAAAGTTTTGCGACAGGCGGAAGATAACTAAATTTAGACAATAACATTAACATTCGTAGTTCTCAACCTCAAAAAGTTAGTGGGATGAATTTACTGAACTTGTATCCTCCGGCCTCATCTGCCCGCCCCCGACATTAGTTGATCTGGCTGGAGACTTCCAGTTCAAAATACCCTCTAAGAATCCCTGACAACATATTAGTCTGCCTTCTTGCTGGTGACAACAAAGCGTTGTTAGAGCCTTAAGTGGGGAAAAACTATTCTAATCGACTTTCTTCTTTGCAATCTATACATTTATTATCCACCTTATACAAAGTGTCCATAGAAAACACATAGGGAGTTTGTATGGACATACCCGGCGCATACGGATATGTTGTATGCTCCGGGTGGCGCATACGGAAAGTAGTGCGTATGGAAAAATCGTGCATAACTAAAATGAACTGATATCGACATGTCACTTGCCCAGAAAAGGTGGATAATAAATACGATATAGACTGGTTTCAGATACAAGCGGCCGTATGCTCCTCGGAGTTGACTCTGCAATATCCTCGCATACGCTCGGATATTACTACGCGTCAACTCCTCAGAGCATACGGCCGCTTGTATCTGAAACCTGTCAATATTGTGTATGTATTAGTGGAAATGCCATAATTCATATTATCCTACCCCTAATAAAAAACCGCCATAGACTTAACACAGGCAAATTTTATGTGGCAGGCCGTGACATAAAGTGTTTTTTATGCCACTAGAGTAATAACAATATTGACAAATCAGAGAGGAGGATGTCAGCTACTAATTATGTTGGTCTTTGAGTCAATATTTATCTTTTAGCAATACAAAAGCATAGACGGGGTAGGATAAATACGAAACCGAACTCGAGTTAGACATGTCAGTGTCTATGCCACTCTGGTCAGGTCTGCTACTCACTACACTCGGCTAACGCCTCATGTAGTAATACACGACCTGCCAGTCGTGGCATAAACACTGGCAAGTCTAACTCTCGTTCGGTTTCTACTAAATATCCATACATAATTGGTAAAACTTTTTTTTTTACCATCCTGTAAGCTGCTTCTGCCGCCCACCCAACTTAAACCCTAAACACTTTCATCATCACTCTGAACTCACCTTTGAGTTCACCCACCGCCAAAAAAAACCCCAGCTAACCACCAGGCTAGCTGGCAAAACTCACATATAACATATTTTTTTATGTGGCCTAGACTACCTCGCGAGGACCGTATGCTTTGTAGTACCTTCTAACGTGACGCCTGAAGAGACACTTGTTCAAACCGTGTTATCTGTGAAAACTATTCACAGAAAATCCTCAAGTTAACCCATTTTGTTGATGCCCTGGTCAGCTGCTTAATGACTGGCCCCCCAACAGTGTTACCATGGCTTTGTTGACACTGTGACATCTCGTCACTAGGCGAACATTCAATGATGACAGCGCAGCCGACCTTGCATGAAATCGACACTTACACGGTAGCGTCCAAGGTGTACAGGCAGGCCTAGCCTCATTCCGCCAATAATTGGTAAAACTGCAGATCCGGGGCCTCTATCTTATAACATAGGAATTCTCCTTTAACCTACCTTGTTATTTACAGTGATAAATATCTTTGGCCAACCAGTCACACTAATCGAAGGCTGTGAATCATATTTTCAGTGTTTACACTATGGATTTATGTAAACAATATTTCTATTTCTGCTCCAAAACTGTACTTAGAAGCAACAAAATACTTTGTTTTTCAAATGTTTTCACTGTGACGAGACTTTTTATAAATGGATGTACACCTATGCTAGGAGAGTAATATTGAGGTTTAGGTTTAGAGTTCGCTTTAGGTGTAAGTTAGGGAAGGTTTGGGGTTAGTTCAGATTCTGGCATTTTTATCACATTAAAATCGACCGTTTGGTTCGAAAACGGCAAAACATCGTCGGGTATCAGGGCCGCAGAGTGACATTTCCTATGTTAAAAGATAGAGGCCCTGGATCTGCAGTTTTACCACATAATTCAAACCTGCAAAATAATTCAGAGAAGACGTTGCATGTAATGTTTCAGGCACAGCTACCACTTGAATGTGCCATAAGGAAACAGCGTGATGAAGTCATCATGCGCTCACTGTGAAACAGTTCCCTTGCCATGTATCTTTGTGAATGGCTACGTTGGTCAATTATCGTGCACCCTTGTTGTGATGTCACGATCTGGAGGCATGGTTTGTTGTCCTGACGATGGCTATCAACGACAAATAGCGGTTACCTCTTTATGAATCTTCAGGCTGCTTATGTTTTGGTGTCGAAGGCTTGTGCTGATATTGGGCCAGTGTCAGAAGCAGTTTGACAAGTGGTATGCCGCTGATTGTGGGGAGAATAAACATGACTCTATAGTGGGCCAGAATCTGTGGGTGAGTTCAGGTTTAGTTAGTTTTAGAATAATTTTTTTTTTATTTGTATATTGACAAATTCTGGAATGTTCCAGTTCTTCCATTTGACATAATGTGAAAAAACTTCCTGTACAAGTAGTATGCTCCGGGTGCTCATTCGTTGGCGCAAATCCAACACCATTATAACTTATATATGTGATAAAGATAAGTTACCCATAGACTTTTTGTTTGATTACCCTTTTAAACACCGCTTTAGAGTCCAGTTGCATCTCTTTGGGCAGATTGTTCCAGAGTTGTACCCCACTATACATTGGAAACCGCTCATACATTGCTGTTTTGTGGTAATGCACCTTAAAATATGATAAGGGCCAGTCGCACCCGCCTTCTCGCATCTAACATTTCTACCCCCATAGATTTGTCTAGGTTGTCTCCTTTTGTGGTAACCCTGTACTATCCTCAGTCCCCTGTTTTGCGCTTGCTGCAAGAGTACCAAATCCTTTTTCCTTACGCTGTCCATTACGAACCCCCCATACTCAAAAATAGGCCTAATGAAGATACGATATATCTCAAGGGCCGCACTCTTCGAAATTGATCTTCTAATTTTTGCAAGCCCATATAATCTGTTATTAACTGATTTCAATGTCTGCTTTACTTGCCCTGAGAAATTCAGGCTTTGATCATGCATGACTCCGAGGTACCTGTGGATTTTCTACTCTGCAACAAACTCCTCGCGCAATCGAGACTTGGCAGGTGCCTCTGCCTGGTGGCTGCCGCAAACCAACTAACTTGCACTAGTCTTGGATGTGTTCAATCGTAGACCATTTCTGTCACACCATTTATATATCTCAACCGCCGCAGCAGTGAGCTGATTCTTAGCATTATCCGGAACGAGGTCGCTTGTATACACCACAAGGTCATCAGCGTAATCTAGTATTTAGATAAAATTGTGTGTGTGTGGAAACATCCTAACCTCTAGTCTCTTATATTAAACTTTATCAAAAGTGAAAAGTGGGTGAGTGAGGCTGGTGGATTCAAATCAAATAGTTAGGCTTGATTGATGATTTAAACACATAGTTACTGACTGAAAATACTAAAAGTAAACAAATTTTAACTTAAACGTGCCAACTCTCAGAATATCGGTTGTTTCAATGATTTGTTGACATCGCTATTATCTTTCAAACTGAGGCCATCATATATTTATTTGATCTGAAACTGATAGAAGAATCTAATATTGTCAAGGGAAGGAATTCTGAATATTTTACACAACCCTACACTCATTCTCATGAAGGAATATCTGAGTCGGTTCATAGGCTTTGCTTTACGTAGGTGCTTCAGTAGAATTGCGGTCCCCATGCCTTGGACGGTAAAAATAGCGCCACCTACTTCCGGACTGGATCGGAGAAGAGTGTGAAAACTATACTTGCTGTGATAATTAGAGTGATTTTGACGAGAGAAATGCGTCTTCATGCACTATCCCGAATAAGAATTTTTGAAACAATAATATAATTACAGTGTTTACCTCATTTTTAGAAACGCATGTATATTCTCACACTGCGCCGCACCGGTTTAGTGTGCCGCAAAACGAGTTTCCGTAGGTGGCTCTAGCGGTGCAGTGTGGTATATTCTACCTCTATTGAAAAGTCCCACAATGGAGGTATGTGAACTGTCTCATGTTATCATCTTTTATGTTACCAAATATGTAATACACGTTCTATTTTGGTTTCAGCTTTCCATATGATGCCCTCAAAGAGGATCAAGGTGGGGAGCAATGGGAAGTTTTCGGGTGCTGACCTTCACAATCCACGAGTTATCCTCCGACCACTGCGGGCTGACTCCTCTGGCCACAGCAGATCTCATTTTGTTACAGAACCTCCCATTTCATCCCTCTTTAACAAACCCGAGCTGAGCGATATTAAGCTCATCGTGGGAGACAACAGTTACTACGCCCACCGTCTCGTCCTCTGTGCTGGCAGTGATGTCTTTAGTCGCATGTTGGGAACAAACTGGATCGAGAATAAGAAATCTGAATTGCACTTACAAGAAGAGGAGGAATGTGTGAAGGTTTTTGATCGATTCCTTGCCTATTTTTACACAGGCAGTATAATGATCAGTGAAAGCTATGCCATTCCACTGTTCCTTCTTGCTGATAAATATGATATCAAACCACTGTATGACGAGTGCGTCAAAGTGATAGAAAATGGTTTAAAGGTGTACATTGTGTCACGGAGTCAGTCTACACAACAGCCAGGGTTGTCCAAACCTACGCCGTCTACCTCTGCCGTAGGCCCCTCCATGTCATATATGCTTTCCAGTGGATCCGCTGCCTACTCTGACTCTTCAGACTCTGACAGTGAATCCCGGGGAAGCCCTAGCATTGCCCCACAAGAACCACTGCCTTCCACAAGTAAAACCGTCAGCGACCAGCAATCTATCCACCTTGTCGCCAGCGAGACTTTCCCGCTCACTCTTGTCTTGAAGATGCTGACGTACTGCCACAATGACCGCATTGCAAGTGCTGCACTATACAATCTACAAGCCAGACTAGCTTCCCAGATCAAACATAATAACTTTGGTGTCTGGAATGACTTGCATAAAGAGCTACTACTACGCATATTGAAGAATGACCATTTTTGTTGTCCGGAATATATTCTTTTCAAAGCAGCTAAATCATGGCTGCTCTATCAGGAAAGCAGGAAGTCCGACACTGTGGAAGTGCTTTCCTGCATTCGTTACCCGATACTCTCACCAGATGAGCTCTATGTGATAGAAAAAGATGAAGTTATCAAAGAATGCGCGGAAGCCGACTACCTTGTCAGGGAGGCAATACGCTATAAACTGTTCCAAAACTGCTCCATTGCGATACAGTCTGAAGAGTGGAATAGCTTACAGTATCAACCACGACAAGTCAAAGAAACATGATATATAATGTATTAACATATTCGCCATGGATGTTGCCATTTATTCTTCTCACTAAAACTGGTGATGGTAAAACCGTGCACTGCATGAACAAATCTAAATCTGCTTTGCTGCTGGAACAGAAACGTCTTTACGAATTTTTCCTTTCCCTTCTTCGTCTGTTCATTTTATGGTAGTTTGGTAAATTAGAAATATGTCTGAAATTACCGCCCATGATAAAATGTCGAGTATAGTAATTCTCAGTTAACGTACGTAATTCATCAATTACTTTTACTCCATGACAGTATCTCAATTTGGCAATTTCCTATAAGTGCACATGACAAGTTTTGTTTGTTTTTACCTCGGCATGCATTGAAAGTAACTTTAATGCACAGACTAACCTTGGTATACGGTTCTTAGGAAGGAAATGATAAGATAAGTAAAGGATGTATGCATAGTATGATAGCTGGCGCTGACATGAAAAACATCAATGCCAATTCGTACGATTTGAAGGTTTTTCCAGCCAAATCATGTTATGCATCTTAGACCAGCGTGTATTTATCTCAAGTCTACCCTATGATTGTGGAAAGCAAGTCGATGTAATTTTCTCATATGCATGTACTTTTGCTCAAAGCATGGCATCGTTGATTTTTGTAAATTATCAGAATCGAAAAATGCTAAGCGTAACGTACACCTTGGATTACTTTCACTCCTACTGGAACATGTACAGAAAATTCTAATGTTCTTTCTTATATATTTAATTTAATCAATCTTCTGTCGTATTTATGAAATAAATACGTAGGTCTGTTTTTATATTCAGTGAAGAATTAGAAAGTGTTTGTTGTTGGAGGGACAAAGTCCAACATCTAGACTTTAAATGACTGCTGACGTGTCCCACGCAACGGATCTTCATACAACCATTTCCTATGCAAAGAAAAATGTCTGCGATATTCTGTCTACGTGTAAAACAGGAGAATGAAGGTTTGGTATAGAATTGTCGATAACCGGTTTCAGCAGAGGGAAATTAGTTCAAGAAATTAAAAGATCTTGTTTAGCTACGGTAGTCATAGGTATATGACTAACGGGAGTCTATCAAGTGTCCTATCTAAATGACTCCTCCTTGAACTAAGTGGCATTTTACAGATTGACATATCTCAAACATCCAGTATCAGCAGGAAGACAAACACACTGAAGTCTTTTTTAAGAGAAAGTGAATGTGGAAGGCAAACATCTACTATCCGTTTCTTTTGTCCACGAGTGCAGTTTTGTCAATGGAAAAACAGAACACATGTTGGTTGAATGTAATAAACATGGTTTATTCACTTGTAATATTTACATTTCAGTATTTTCTTTAAGTAATATAAACGCAGACAAAAAAATATAAGATAAAAACTAGTCAATTGCATTGTTAGTGTTATCAATGATTGGTAAAATCATTGGTACCAAACTCAGTACAAGAGGAAACATTGAACACAAAAATCATTCCTTTTGCACTTCCAGTTCATCAGAAGGGTTCTACACAACAGCGCCTTAAAACCGGATAATATACACAGTAGATCTGCTATTGAGTATGCACAAGAAATGTAAAATGGTTATGGAAATCTAAGAAAATTGTAAACCTACCGACACTTAACGAGTGAACGTGCAAAGACTGAGTCAATTATACAGAGATGTTCAGTCTATCATCTTGCTGGGTGACTTGGTAATTTTATTTGACCATACCCAAATATGCTAAATTCCTTTGGTGGACGACACTTTGATTTTAATGATTACCTGATATTAATGAATCGTGTACTATAAAAGTACTGAATTTGACAATATTTTCATATTATTGCCACACTATACATATACTAATACAAACATGAAGGTCAACAAATATTACTATTCGTTTCATACATCTGTATATCTCTGGATTTATAGGAAACTGCTGTTATAATGAAGTCGGTGCCTTTTATACATATATTAAGAAACTAACTTTGCACAATTTGTCGTGTCCCTAATAATTGCTTATCCATATAATTAGATTTCACAGCTTGTTACATATTTTAATTCCCACAATCTTTGATGAAATTCAAATCGCTACAATATCATTTATCTACCTTTTTCATTGAAAAGAAGGCATCTGTACTGATACTATGCTATGATCCATTCTATTAGATCTATATCAAATAATATTACCACTTAAATCTTAAATCACTCGAAAGGGTAAATGTCGGATGTTAACTTGACCACAGAATCGGATCCGTTCCTGTGACTCATTAAATCCACTAAAAGTAGTCTAGGTGTCTACTAGTAGACTGGTGAAGTACATGGTCACTCTTATGTTGGCAGTAGAGTAGGAATCGTTAATGGCTAAATAGTATACTTTATACCAGTGTATTCCCCACTTGTTAGTTAAGTATTGGCAGGTTAAAATGCTTGGAATGGATATGAGATCGATTCTTAGCATGGTTGCTTGCCTTCTTAAAGATATCAAAACAGTCAATATTATTCACAATTACATCGTAAATAAAACTGGTAAATCAAAATTAATTCGGAAGCAATCATGACTAGACTGTATAATACAAATGCTACACAAAGTCCTGTAAACCATACCAAGGCAATTCCACAGACGTGGAGAAAGGAACAGCAATTGGAATTTACTTTGGAGACTGAATCTTGCAGACCCCAAAATACGACTTAGAAATGTACAGCTGATACGACCAGTAAGATCCTTTCGGTGAGGATGTGTTCCTAATTTAGATTTTAGAGTACAGTTCTTTGGAATGACGTTTTAGTTACCAAAAATAAAGCATAGAGAAACTTTGGCTAACTAGTACATAATGGAAGTACTCTTCTTGGTTCTTTTTAGGTTGACAAAGCATGATCGTCGAATGGATCAGAAAAGATCAGACATGGGATTTGGAAATTACAATTTTCAGCTATTTTTAGTTCATTTCTGGCCTCAGATGAGAGATAAAATGTCCCGTCCTCTTATATAGTCACCTTAATAATAATTTCTCCTTGGATTGACACAGACCTCAAGAGTGACCCTTGATACATCGAAGAGTCTGGAAATCCAGAGAAATCCCATGGCTGGGAGATAAAAATCTGAGTACAAAAAGCAACAAAACAGTTACTGACCGCATAGCTAAGTACCATGCGACTGGTGAATGCATTGTAAAGTTCATGGCACTCTCTAATATGAAAATAATAAGTATCTAATTTTTAGGTAAAAAATATCAATACAAACCGTAAACCAACGGTAGCAATCAGTGTAACATCAAATACCTGAATAAAAAAAAATTATAAGGGAAGGTCCTCATGAATGTCAATTCCCTCATAAGTCTTGAAGAAATCAATATATACTCTGACTAAACAATTATGTGATGTCGAAATATATTCTCATGGTAAGCTTCTTTTGGCAAAGGAGAAACAAAAGTAATTACTGGACGCCTTTGTCTCCAATATTGGAAGCCGCACATACTCCCGCAGCTGTGGTTTGAAAAATTAAAACAAGAACAAGTAGCAAATGTGTAGTTTTAGCAGCAGTACAGTAGAGCTACTTCTAATCGGATCCTAAATTAACTCGGAGACTTGAAAACAAACAGTTCTCTATATCTACCCATTCAGAATTTTACCGCAGGATATTTCTTGTACACCGTCCTGAACAAAGGAGAGACATTTGACACGAGCAGATCATGGTTTGAGATCACAGCATCTAATGATGTTTCCATTCATTGAATGTCATCATTACGACAACGTGAAAGATACAATTCACAGACGGGCTTCACTGACCATTGGCACAGAGTACCATATTGAAATTCCCTGTTCCATGGAAGCTCACTGGGATAGACTACATCATTCGCACACGATCTGGCTGTCGTTTTCATAAATTACATTGCACAATATACAGGCAGGAATGAGCTGTTGACAGCCGACCCATTTTTACCCCTCGTACTTAGACCTTGCACTAAATTCTGCGAATTACACACATTCCGACACATCTCATGTGGTGTGAACCTAACAACAATAAGACCATACCGTAAGAAAAGATGGTTCTGATAGTCAAAGACTATTCAAACCATACATCCTACTCAATTGGCAAAAAGGTCTATGGAATGGCATTCATCTTAATCACAGCATCACCCTAATGTGTACGGGGTAGCAGGGTAGGCGGCTTACTCAATTATCTTATCATGCGATACCCAAAGCCCTAATGCTCACCAGCTCGTCTTTCACTTGCTTTCTTCCAGTTGACAATTATTACTACTCATCTCTGACTTGGAACCATTGCAAGAATACGAGTTGTGTATCTTTGTTGATATTTCTTCCATCAGAATCAATTCATCTTACCAGGTAATATACACGGTATTTATTCGAGCATAACTCTTTTTTTATATTCATAGATGAAGACACTACATATACAATGGGTTCTTGGCATTAGGGGTCCATGTGCGTATTTGCAATATGTAAGTTAGAACTTTCCAGGGTCTTATCTTAGTTTACGACGTTTTACTCTGGAAAGCTTGTAGGAAATATCGGAGAGTATTCAACGTGGATATGTGCCCTCACACTTTGTTCTATGTGTAAACCCGATTATATACATTAACAAATCACCTTACATCACCAGTATCCCCTTTGTCTTCAAACTCACAATTGAGCTACTGATCTTAAATATAAGTATTTAAAACACTTGATAAGAGCCATTTTGTAGAATGACCTTATTGCATAAATCACAATAATCGCACTATGATGTGTAGTTGGTTTTTTTTTCGGTCTTTTTTTTCAGAACTCCTGTCGATTTTTTTATCTCGACTGAAACATTTTGTCATATATTTGACATACAGATTAGATTGAAACATATGCCGAATAGTAATGTAAAAAGGGCTATATCTACAATAACGTACTATGATAATACGACCTACTAATCAAGTTTACAATAGTGAGTATAGTAATGACTCGATCCTAACAGAGGCTACAGAAAATCTTGTAAAGAGTGACATTCTTTGCTTCTTTGGCGGACAGGGCAAGATCTTGCAACATATAATCACTGATAATACGGCTTTTCATTTATCACCAGACAATTTAAATTGAAAAAGGCGTATTACATATTTCTAAGGTATATTTGGCCCCCTAAATCACATGTTTAAGTGTCTCAAAATAAAAATTTGTGGGCACACTATTTAGTATCTACGAAAGATAATTGAAAGGATAACTGTTTTTCAGTTTAGTCCTCGATGATTTAGAATAGGGCTTGGTTCAAAATTCCATGAAATCATCCCTAAATACACCAACAAACAATACGTCGATCACCTCCACCTTGGGGAACGCGGTCGCATGATGTCATAAATTACATATAGCCTGTTGACACGGTAATCTGATAGCTATTCTGATGACATGATTTATGTTTGCTTGTAATCTCTCTCCCTACACTATGGTCCCTCTACCTGTTACCGCCGCTGTTTGACAGACACTACTAATATTTACTGTCCGAACAGGACCTCATTTCATTCCTTAATAAATAATATCACAAGTTCTCTAATAGATAGTGCAATGAATATCGTGCATGGCATACATCCAAAGTACTCTTTATCAAAACAATAGCGTATATTAGTTATCTAAAAAACATGTTAGGAAACTGGTGTTGATATAAGTTACCTGGTGTAAAATATGAAGTGATTTATCTTCCTCTAAAGAGGTAGGGTGAGGGGACTTTCATCATGGAATACCCAATAAAATCCAAGTGCATTATCTCATATAGAAACGAGGAAATCCAAGCGTTCTTGATTGAGAATCGTTTCGCATTATTCAGTCGCCTTGCCCTTCAGATGGTTTGATCTCTTATTTCCTAACATCCACACCCTAGATGAGTGCAACTATTTCTCCCATCATGATATCCAATAACATTAGAGCTTAATAAAAGAGGAGTCCCTATCATGACTGAAAATGGCTATTTATATATGGATGTAATATATAACGTTTTATACCTGACACTCACGTATAACTTACAAAACTCACATGGGATGAACCTAGCGCACATGTGTACACATAAAAGAGATATTGATATTCTAAGACTTGCGCACACTTATACAAGAGATAACTGGTCCTAGGCGGAGTGCGATCATTGCGTTTTTTGCCTCGGGCTGCCGTTGAGCACCGTGCCTACTGGACACGGGGTCTGTTTGGGGCCCCAGTGGAGCTGGTGAATGTTGCGAATGACAACCACGTCGAGCAGGATGTTGGCGATGTACCAGGCCGGGGCGTAGAGCGGTGTGATCAGACCCATGAAGTGGTACTCGAAGATGGTGTAGTCCCAGGCGCAGGCGTTGAACTGGGTGAGCACCCAGCCCGTGGCGAACTCCCAGATGAACGACCAGGCCGTGTAGATGGCGGCGCGCACCAGCAGCGGGATCGTGTCCTTCATGCGCAGGTACATCTGCTCGATCATCATGCAGCACAGGCCGTAGATAAAGAAGGACCAGATGCTCGTGTTGCCCGGGAACTTCCAGTTGTGGTTAACGACGAACTCCCAGGCGGCGGTGAAGACCACCTCAATGGCGAAGCCATGCAGGGCGTACACGTAGAAGCGGGCCAGCGCCGATAACGGCCGCACCAACGGTTCTGAAGACATACTTTCCTCTCCTAAGTGAGTCTCCCTGTGAAAGCAATAAAACAAATCCTGATAATCTGCTAATGTCAGAGATTCTAATTTAATAACTTTTTTCAATGAAGTCCACATAAACGAGTATTAAACAGCTTTTATAGGTTATCTTTGTAGGAGTTCTCCGTAATTGTTTTTTCATTTATTTGCGAAGTTTAGTCATCATAGCACCCTGAGAAAAAAGATAAAGGAATGGAAAGGAATATCTGCAGATTTTTAAGGAAAAAAAAGAATTTAAATCAATGGTCACTGGAGTTTAAAAAAAGAGAAGTTATGACCCCACAAACAGTCTTGTATTCATTAGAAAAATATATCAAATCTGAGTGAAGACCCCTTCTCCCCAAAATTTGTCGACAGAAAAATTGAAAAATGCCACTTGTGGTTGAAAAAGAAGTGAAATTGTACCGATTAATGGAAAATTCTCATTCCTGTATACTGTGTCTAAACCCAAGCGTGCTTCTTGCATTTAAAAGGTTTACGCTTGACCATAAGTGTTCAATGAAAGACACACACGAAACTAGCTCAGCGGCTGTTGTCTGTAACTTTCTTTTTTTCTTGCTTACAAAAAAGGAAAGTTGTGGTAAACAGGATCTTTACATATGAGGTTAATTCTCAACATGATTGTGTTGTTTTCCTGTTCTTCATTGGCTCACTTTATTTCTACGGACAACTGCTGTGGGTCTGTTTAGAACAGTTTAGAAATATCAAATATATTTCGCTAATCTTTTTATCAGCAATAATCGAAGCACACAAAGTCAGTTTGTCACGGGGAACGGAATAGGACTTAGCATCTCTGTGGTAATACTATTGGATTTTGAAGAAAAATACGAAGTAAAATCAGCCTAGTCTTTTAACACGTCATGTCTCGAAATGCTTACCTTTGCTTACTTGTAGTTTTCAACGTATTCTCCGGAACCGTGTTTTTGATTGAAGAGTCAAGAACCTGTTGAAAAGAAATCCGAAATGTGAAAGGTAGAAATGACTACGAAGAAAAATGATCGCGAGAATTGGAAAATATAATATAACGTATGTAACAATTTATTGATTTCCCATAAACAGTTCTTTCTCTAAAGATATTCATCCTTAAAATCGAAAAATAACTATACACATGTATGTCCATAGTTACTGGGTTTACCTGAGGATGGGGGGGGGGACTATATATGAATACAATAGGATACTCTCCCTGCATGTGCAATGAATCCGCCTCCCCATCATGAACATTTCATGATGTGCGATGCGATGAATCCATCGCATCGCTCACGATCGCACACTTGCGTGAGCCCGGCCCCACAGGAGCGATTGTGTGCGATGTGATGGGTGCCGCCGTTTTTATGACCCTCACCGTTTATGACTTTTTATGGACTTGCGACAATCGCATCGCACCAGTGGGGCCGGGCCTTTAGATGCATGCCCTCTCAAATCTCCTGTTTCTTAATGAATGTCCATAAACTATATGACCTAGGCAAGTCTAGCGCTACTAGTAAATATAAGGCTCGACGGAAACAGGTAGCTGTGACGCACCACGAGCAATGAGAGTACTTTAGTTGTTAGCAAGTAATAGACTAGCTCAAGTCTTTGTTTACGGACATCCATTCAATGATTAAACAAAATCAGGATAAATCATGTTGCAGTATGAGGCTAGGAGATGTGGGGTAGGTGGAGGGTTACAGGTACTGAAGCCAGTCTATGCTGGTGACGAAGGCACAGTTGTGTGGCAAGCATTTGCTCTGGTGGCCAGTGAACTACAGTCTGTAGTGCGGCCAAAATTCACCAGATGGCGTCGTGGATGCCTCAAAGCCAAGGTCAGCATAGCAATTGACCGGGCAACCGGCGTAGTTCTCAATGAATTATTTGGCGTGACACAACAACCTGGAGCGGTGCAGTGTTCTGCCTCTACTTGTTTATGATCGCTGATCGACTATGTAATGCGTAACCAGCAGTGAACGGCGCAAGGTCTACGATTAGAGGCCTCATACACTGCCCTAACAGTAGCCTGTAGTGCGGCCAACTCTCACCAGACAGCGTGTTCGTGCTTCAAGGCTGCCTCATGCGACTCAAAGTAGTCGTGATAGAGACTACCCTTAAAGTAAGGAGACCAGAAAACTACTGTAAGGAATTTTGTTTTTGGCATGGCTTGACAGGAACAATAAGAGAAAAAACAAGGCTGAGTATAAAAATACAAAGAAAGAATAGGAGGTACGAGTTTCTCCCGACATGGGGAAATCCAATCTCGTGGCACTCCAGTCTCCAAGCCCAGTCCTGGTTAAGTCTGTCCCTATGTGCAAGATAAACTCCATGCAGATCCTACAGAATCCTAGTTTTATGCGCAACCCCTAGAGAGCTTCAGATATGAGACAAGTTTAGGAGGAAGGCAAAAACTAGCTTCAGCGTAAGCGTTCATGGGAGCCGGAAAAGTGCAAGGCGACATTTCCTCTCGTATCTTGTCAATCATCCTGCGGAGAGGGGCGCGCCTTTCCCCTACCTTTTCCAGGTGTAGTTCAGGTGCACAATCCCTGTTTGAGGGGATACATCTGCTTTAATGTTATCATATGTAACCCAGCTACCGCCATTGCTGCCTCTGACACCGTATCGTTACATAATTCCAGGTGTGACACACCGTGACACCATCCCCCTTTACCTGCCTTTGAGTGAGGGTTGGACATATGGGGTTAGGTAGGAGGTAGGAGAGGGGGTAGACTGGCTCTAGTCCCTGCATCCTATGGCTACCCTCCTCGCTGGGATACAGGAACTGGTACAATCGGTAATGGTGTTGGATTGGGTATTCCCAACATTCTCCATACAAATATCCTGGCTACTGGTCAGGCGAAATTTAATTGCTATGACAACACAGGTGGCCAGGGAACTGGAGGAGAGGGAGGGGGTTGGGTGCTGGGGTGGAGGAAATAGAGATTGAGAACAGGAAGAGCCAGGGAGATTCTGGATTAGTTAGCTTTCTTCCCATCCACTTGCCCACGCATCAACCTGCCCACCTATCAACCTGCCTACCCACCGACCTGCCTACCCACCCATCAACCTGTCCACCAATCAACTAGCCCACCCATCAACATGCCTACTTATCAACCTGCCTCCCTATCAACTTGCCAACCCATCACCCTCATTCCTGCCCAATTCATATCATCATAATTCATCTCCAACAAGCGATAATTACCTGATCGGTCAAATAATCTGTATATATAGTTATAAATTGATAAAATCTCATGGGTAGAACTCCTTAGACTGAAAAACAGAACTCGAAATCTTCAACAATTGTCAATAACAAACACTCCATCCATGCCAAATAAGTAAACGTTCACAATGTTTTAATTAACTCATGAAACAAATGAGTCTTGAAAAGTAGATTATACTCTCCATTTACTGAAAGCGTTAGCTGCACTAATCCGTCTACGATAGATAATCTGCTCCTTGTTTATATGTGGTAGGTAACCATAGATTATTTCATTAATTAATAATATTATAAGGGGTGAGACAAAATCAGAAATCAACTCGATAAAAACAACTTGGTCTGCACTATACCTCACTTGACCACTAGGTAATCCATGAATATTAAAGGTAGTTTGGTCCTTTCCTAAAGACACTAGAAATACAATGCATAAAACCATGTCTAAACGTTATTTATGGATATAGATTTACAACCACAGTATCTATCTTTTGCCCTGTATGGCATTTCAATGATTTCAGTCATATACAAAATTCCATTACTACTGATAAAAATTAATTCGATGTAGGATAAGGCGACGTCCTTCTCACCTAGTGATGCTACCTTGAATGGCAGTTTATAGAACTGCCCCTAACCACTGTAACCATAGTTCACTGTCAGCCGTGACCTCATAGTGTTAACAACTGCCTCCCTGGTGTCTCTACAGTGATCTGTGGAGATTATGAGCAGTATTAATTATACTGTGTTTCTCTATCCAGTTAAAGGGGGGGATCCCAAGATCCTGCAGTGTGGGATAATTTATCAAGGTTTTGCCAAAATCGGCTCGTCAGGCATCTTAATAAGCTTTGTGGGTGTCAAGGTGAAAAAAAAAATCTGAAAATGTTCGTATTTTATGACTTTTCCTAGTCGATTTTCATTTTCAAGGTTTTCTAGTCTCCATGGGAATCCTTAAAGAGTGTTTCAGAGATCCAGTAGGACGGTGACGATCAACCGGAACCCGGTGATTATTTGACAAATTGATGTATTCGTATAGTTGTGTAAATTCACATTGCTGCTTTGAAGATAAGTTGCGTCGTTTATTGTCTTGTTTGTACCCAGACCTACGTGGTAAAACGTCACTCAAAGTTATAAACGTATTGTCGTCATTTATGTATCTACATGAAAAGAAATGTAATCGTGCTGCCCTTTGGTGTGTTTCGTACAAATCATGTTGCTCAGCTGAGGTTAATATTTTTTTCCCCCATAAATTTCTTTATTGATGCATCTATTGAGGCCGTTAGCGTCAGCCTTCAGTATGGCTGGTTTTCATCGCTTGGGCCATCCCATGAGAAAGTGATATCAGCCTCGTGTTCTACTATACCTAATTATATAAGTAACACAGACATAATGTCTCTTGTCTGTGCGTGTGCGGTGAACACCAATAACATCAGTTGTTGACATAAAGTTCCAGGATACATAATGTTAATTGATAAGAGGACTATTGCTAGAAAGACTAAACGTTTCTTTGCACATTTCATTATTACCGTGATTTTTGCAGATCTAACTATTCATTCAACAATGCTCATGAGTACAATCGCACAATTTACCCAATAAAGCTGAAATATTAAGACATTACCTATAATTCAGATATTACCTCTAACCACTTAAATATTTAAACGGAATTGATAAGCAAACAACGATTGGAATACTAAACTTTCATTGGTAAAATAGAATTTTTCAGACTTCATAATATGTAAAAGTATGATAAAGTATTCAAAGCGGCCAAGTTAATTATGATCACCATCGTGGATTGCTATATAATATCACGAAGCTTTGCTTAGCCCGGGACCATCATTTCTGCGTGGACGTAAATAAGGCGGTAGCACGTGATTCTATCCCCCTCTTATCTGCAGCACACAGATACTCAATTTCCCCATGGGATCCACGGACAGAGCCAGCCAGACCCCATACATATTATACACTCTCCACCCTGGAGGAATGACGTGGTCCGGGAGTACTTACATGACCCAGCACAGTGAGTCGATTGCGCCATATCTATAGACTATTTTAAATATATTAGTGAAGTGAATATTTCCATGGCTTAACATTTAGGTCATATTTGCAGAGACTTCACGTAGCTCAGAGATATTTCAGAGTAAATAGGATAGGAAGAACTTGGTTACTTAGATTCCTTGAGGAAGTAAAGAATCTCTCTTGCCAGTGTTATAGAAAACACTGCGTATTGCTGTTACATTCTTTAGGAATTTCTTTCTGCTCTTTTTTGTGGCCTGACAATGTAGCATGAGATGTTTTACACTCAGCAGAGTGTTGCATGTCTGGCACATAGGCACCACTTCAGCTCTTAGGAGGTGCCCATGTGTCAGTTTGTTGTGACTGGTCCACAGATGGGTCAGTTTCAAATGTTCAGTTCATGTCAGGTTGTCTTTCCTAAAGTTTTGGCTAGTAGCCACTACAATTTCTCATAGTTTGTTGTCTCTGGTGCAGTTCCAGAGTTTCTGCTAAGTTTTATGAATGTGCTCCTTGGCCATTGCTTTCAGGTCTGTATGTGTAACTGTGTTGGCTCCAACTCTTCTGCTTAATCCATTTTTATCTGCTTAATCTGCAGCTTCATTTCCTTCAATTCAGATATGACTTGGCAGCCAACACATGGCTACCTCTTAGCCATGTTCTCTCGTCAGTTCTGTGTATGGCTGTTTGATGTCTCTGATGATGGCATTCTTTGGATCATGCTGTCCAATGGCTTGTGGACAAGATTTAGAGTCTGAGAAGACTATACAATTCTTGTGTTGTGACAGTTTCATCCAAGTCAAGCTATGCAATATAGCATTGGCCCAGGCAGCGAAGATACTGCTTTTGCCATGGAGGGCTTTGTTCAGGTCACTGTATGGTGTGTGGACTCAAAATCCAATACAGTTATCCTCTTTAGAGCCATCAGTACACACTGGTTCATGGTCTTCAAAATGTTTCCTCATGATCTGGTATTCCTTGAGGAAGACAGTTTCATGGGTATCACCTTTCTTGTTTTTTTTGCTAGGTCAAAGAGGATCAAGGATGTTTCCTGATCCCATGGAGGGGTTTCATGTGGCCACTCAGCACTTTTTCTCTTCATTGGGATGCCTGCTTCTCAGGACTGAGCTCATGCTCTGACTGGGAATGGTGTTATGGCACTTGGCTTGTCTTTATACATTCGGTGATTTCCTTTGAAAATCAAGTTGTAGGCTGGGTTTCCTGGGTTTGCCCTTTCTCTCATAGAGTATTGTATAGACAGTCCCTCCTGCAGGGATGCTAGTTGGGGTCAGTAGGGAACCTGGAGTCTATTTTGTTCTCAAAACATACAATTTCTTGAACTTTTCATCACTTTGAGACTAAAATGAAAATCCTACATGTAGGCAAAATCCTACAAACTGGCATCCCTGCTCCTGTCAGAGATGAATTGAAGGCATTCCTACTTCTACATGCAGGCTAAGGGCAGGTGTTGTTGTATGCAATCAATTGCCTACCAGTAATAGATACTACAGGTAGAGACCTAAGCGATGCTGTATCGCCGGTCTGCAGATAGCTGTCATTGCAGTAACACCAGCAATAAAGCTTGTAATGGGACACCCTGATAGTAACACTGGTGAAGGACTCCTGAGACACTCGGTACTATCTCCTGCAAGGACTCTAGGTAGAAGACACCACTTAAACGTCTCTCGCAGCTACCCATGTCAGACAGGATAGCTGGCAGTCCAACTCAAAAGACCGTAAATATCTCCAGCAGCGACCTCCACTGCCTCTCACACGGAGATGCCCACCAGGACAGTCATCGACCACGACAGAGCCATTCGCACTAACAATACATACACTACTCTACACTGGCACCCCAATTCCCCTCAACAGAAACACATTCAAGAGGGCCACTCGACATCCCCTGAGCCAAATTAAATGAGCAAACCGACCACATAGACCAGCTGGCCTGCCAAAATGCCCCCCCCCCCCCCCCCCAATATGACCTCTGGAAAGCCAAGTGTGCACAACAACCACTGCCTTCATTGACATCAACAGTGTTTCAGAACACAATCATTCCGGCGATAGATGCATGGTCCCACATGATCAGCCATTGCCTCCTAAAGGTAGGCACACCCAAACCATGTACAATGTGCCTGATCCGTTCGCCAGCCGACTGATTGGCACAGTCATTTGTGCACCACTTCCGCTTCTATGCGGACCACATATATATGCACATGGCGCGCCATGTATAGTTACCTACATAGTAAAGCGGCCCACTGCTATGAGATTGATCTTGGTTTGGTTTGGTTGATTTTTACGTCCAGTCAGTTTAGAATTTCTCTTCCCAGACTTGATCGGGACCAACCTGATCACAATGGAAGATGCGAAATGGCACAAGGAGGGTACAGAGGTACGTCAGCAGTATGATGAACCAGTCACCAAATACATCAATGACATGGCTCTCCCCCTCACCCAAGATATGTCAGCTCACCAAGACGGTACACACCCAGCAGGAAATCCTGCGATGCAAAGCCACAGACATTTGAGCTGAAGCAGCTCATTCTGAATTACATGGGAGAGTTCCTACCTGCGCGGCTACCAGAGCGACCGCAACTGCTACAACTCCCGGATCAGAGACTCCTCCAAGCAGGAGTCTATTTCCTGGGAGGACCAGGCAAAGTACTGCTGTTTCTATCTTTTAGTAGGATATTGAACTCCATTAAGGAATCAAAGAGTTTTTTTCTCTCCAATGTTATGGAACATACTGTGCATGGTATTGCATTTATCAGGAATTCTCCCCAGCATTCATCTGTAACATGACAATGTAGCATAAGATGTTCTCAACTCAAGAAAGTGTCTAATGCTTGACATAAAGGTACACATTTACCTGTATTTTACTGCCCAAGTGACAGTCTGCAGACAGGGACGGTATTAGAGATGAGATGGTATTATATCTCGTAGTTTTTTATTTCTTAGTGCATTCCAGAGGCTGTGCCAGCATTTTCCAGATACTCTTTGGTCATTGGTTGATCAGTAAATGTAACTGTGTCAGATCCATATTACCTGCCTGGTGCTTTCTTAGCTGCATGGTTTGCAGCCTCATGTATCTGTCACTCTTGTGGGATTTTGATTTTCATCTGCCAAAGTAGCAACTTAGTCGATTCCTCATTAGCTAGCATGCAATATGCATTCCCTCACAAATTACATGAAAAATACAGTGCATGTCCAAATATTGTGGTATTCCTAAATGGTGCAGCTGAGAGTAGCTAGAAGTATACATGTGTGATGGTTAGGTGATTTCACCGTTATTACTCTACGCAAGACAAGAGAAAGAACTGCCTGTCCTATAATCATATTATCCTCATTGAAAAGTCAATATAAGTGCATTCTTTTAGTTATTTCCAATCTCGAGTTTTTCATTTATCTGGCTTAAAATGTGTCGAATGCTGTTTGCAAATCTATATTGCATAGAAACAGACCAGTTTATCGATTTGCAAGACAAATAAGGGTCCATCCATAAAGTATGGACGCACTGTGGGGGGATGGGGGGGGGGGGGGGTCAAAATTTTTGAAAATTTTGCGTATGATCCCTCTTTGCTCTAGTGCGTACAAGATCGGGAAGGGGTGGGGGGTCCAAAATTTCAGAAATTCTGCGTACATACTTTATAGATGGCCCCTAAATGACTAAATGAAGCCGGTAAAATGTGTATAATTTTCTAGTCTATTATATTTTTTGTCCAGTATTTTCATTTAAGACAATGAAAGATGATGGTGAGGAATATATCAGAGTGCAAACAACAAACTTTTCAGATAAGGTAGATAGAAGAGAACTATATATGACACTGTGTAAGAACTCAATCCACGAACACTTAAGTGGGGCCTATGTTGCAGATAAACTATTATCAGGAAGATTCCATAATCCTGGAGACAAATCTAAGACATTAAAAAAGAATGATATACGATCTCCTCTATTTGACCCCTGCATCCAAGTAGAACGCTTACATATTTAGGAAAACTAGTAAATATACGTATAATTCTTAAATGACGTTTTCCTTTCTATTTGTTACGATCCCTCACGGGAATATCTTTTGGTCCAATTCTACTATAACAAGCGTCTGCATACAGTAGGACATGAACATTATGAACATAATTCATGTAGAACAATGACATTCATTCCCCCTGAAAATATTATTTGTTTTTTTTTTAAATCTTACTGCATTCTAATGTAGGTTAAGTCTATATCGCTGATCTCATTGTGGGTGAAGTGCTGCTCAGAGTGGAATACCATCATTATCAACTGGAAACTACTGAAGTAGAACAATGGCCCGGTAAAAGTTAGTTTATCGAATTCAGCGAGAGTGAGGGGATACATGTATATCACAGTGAAAACGAACTTATCAGGTTAGGGAGATATGAAAGTAATATATGACACAGTGTGAGGACTCAAACTACCAACACTTTAGTGTGGCCTATGTTGCAGATAACTATTATCAGGAAGATCTCATAATCTTAGAGACAAATCTCTTAAGGGGCCATCCATAAAGTACGTACGCACTGAGAGGGGGTGGGGGTGAACAATTTTGGAAATTTTGCATTTGCCCCTTCTTTGTTCTATTGCATACTAGACTTGGATTTGGGGTAGAGGGGTCCAAATTTTTGGTATATCTGCATACATATATTATGGATGACCCGAAAGACATTCAACATGAATGATATACTTGCACTATTCCAAATTGCAAATCATTTCACAAGTTAATCCTGCTATAGATACGATTTAACAGCTCTTAGAACCTGAAAAATCGGGAATCAGTCCCAATCAAATGTATCTTGATGCACACCAGACACCAAAATAAAATCCTACTTTGCGGTCTAAAATCTTTCCCATTTGTCCAAAACAGCGTATACTATGATTGTGTCTTCCGTATACAGAACTGTATTGATAGCAATTCCTCGGATTTGCTACAATGGATGAAAATGATACTATCTAGACAATACTAAGGTAATACAACTCACTTCGCATGTGTTTGATTTCGCTAGGATTTTTTTTAATTAAGTCATTTGTATTCGATTCACAATCAGCCTTCTTTAGGATGATCATCGACGTAATAACTATAAAGGGTTAGGGCGTAAGAATAGCATAGCTGAACGCTATTCACTTGAATCCAAAACAAAGTTTTTAGTGCAGCTACGACGGGTGGTGATATTCAAGTACCATATCACGTAGATTTACTACAATATAGCGACAATAACTTCATGAATAGGAATAGATCATAAGGAATAAACCTAAAATCATAGCTGAGGGACTTATAAGGCGTGAACATGCACATCCAAATAAAAGATTAGTGAGCTAATATTACCAAACACGATATATTCACCATATCATGTCTATTGGGAACGACTACACGTATATAACATAAAAGTGCACATTAACTGAGGACGCGATAGCATCTGGCGACATAAAACCAGAGGCCATGCACAGATCCCGCCGTTTCTAAGCCACCTGAGAGCTCCCTTCCTTTTTTATCGGTGCATAAACACATGATCATCTAGGATTTACCTTTCTCCTCTTACAAATCAGCCATTTATATCATGCACATACCGACCATTGAAAACGTTCCGGTATACGAATGGTACATAATTACTCAGCTAAGTGCGAACCAAATTAACAATCATTCAAATGATCAGAGTTTTAGTGAAATTACATTACATTAGATATTGCCCTTTAAGTGCTTATTGATAAACATGCATCATGAACTTAGATAAGTCTACATTTTACATATCCAGAAAATGTAATGTTCAATATACCATTACCTTGATCTGAATCGGTGATCCCTCGACAACACGGACGATCCAGGTCAGAGGACAACTGTACACCTCTAACTCTCGGTGGCGGCAGTGGTGGCGGTGTCGGTGGTTCCAGCGGCGGTGCTCTAGGCGTGTTGGCGATGGTTCTAGGAGAGGCCTTCGTCCTCAGCCCGGATCTGCAAGGATCAAAGAACACCCGACTCATTGAGAGAGCGCGTCACGACTGGCGACCTCAGCGACTGCCACCAAAGCTAGATCACTACCGTAAACCCCAGTACTTCTGTATAGTCTACCATTCAAATTGTAAACAAGCTAAACCATACTTATTATTATTAAAGCGTTGGTTGGTATAAACACATGAATAAAGAATCAGTGATAAAAAACAATGAGAACATATTCAAAGGAGATCATTTTGTGTATTAAAATTAGAGCGGAGGCGTTGTTCCCACTATCACCAACCATCTCCACACAACAAGAGAGCCCACAAAACAAACACACAAATTAGGTTTGGTGCCTTCCGGCCCGGGAGTGTCAGCCGTAATGATAAAGCTTATCGGGGGCAGTCTTGGCAGGAGGAAGGTCCCGGGTGTCCCCCATTGTGCTCGTTATCGCCGTTATCAAAACGCCGCACTGTTATCTGGGTACGGACGGGGGACCGGACCGAGGACGTCTTGTTTCACCGCCTCCCGTGCTGCTCAGAGCTGCTCGGCCGAGATAAGGAGGCGGCTTCTGGGTGCGAGCAGTTAACACTCGGTGCTCCCGGCAGAAAATTGGGCACCCGGGCTTTTTACTGGTGTTGGTTCAACGGTTGGGTAGGTGCTAGCTCCATTCGGGTTGAAGTAAAGGCTGGATCTAGACATAACGTAGAATTTATACGATCAAAGCGATCGATGACGTGAGCAATGGAATATAAAGCGATAATTTCAAGAACAGTTTTCTTTCAAATATACATAGATGATATATTATTGTTTCCACCTAATCAGCTTACTCCCACCAAATTGTACAACCATATGGATCGTGATGATGCTGTGCTCAGAAAAAAACCACAGCCGGAACTTCAATAAGTCATGCATGCATGTAGGGTATATGTGTGTGTGTGTGAGGGGGGGGGGCGTTACGCTTACCTTCCACCCTACTGTTAAGATCTGAGGAGTGAAATATGACTACTAGTCCCTATAAATATCTCAAGTTCAAAATGATTTTATTGTAACATTCCAAATAGACATGAAATAACCTTTGAATGTATGGTACCACATCACACACAATATATCCCAGGCCTGTAAGACACCAACACGCCAATTGTTCCTGATCCGCCATTTTCCGACACATTTGTCAGGTCGGTAACAATAGGTGTAATTTTTGTTGACGTATGCACTTAATTGGCCCGGTTTTGATGCCCTCCCAATGAACGCCTGGCATTGCTACCATGTCATATACAATCGACTCTCCTCAACCTTATAAGATTGTTGATGTACCCACTTCATGGATTGTTCCCGATTCTCGATGGGCCATAGTACTCAGCATTGGCGCAGTGTACCTTTGTCTGATATGCAACAATCATACACCAACGTTATAGGGAAACAAAGCACAGAACGGGAACCTGGGCACAGGGCGGCCTGGCCCATGTCGGCACTCTTTGAACTCAATCGGCCACGAGGGATACATACATCCCCCCGACGGTTCCCAATCCATTCCGTGCATCAGCTCGATGAGTCCGGGATAAAGTGTCCATAACTCATGGGCTTAATACTAACAATATCAATGAACACATTATCGACCAAATAGCTTACACTACTGTATTAAGCGAGGGATAATCACTCCATTCTTCTGATATCATAATTTCACAAAAAGCAAGGTAAAATACGTTGTGAGAACGTCTATTATAAAAATATGAACTTCCCCGAGGCCTGCCCTGCCGTTGTCACCACTCAAATGCATTGTCATATCAAACTGGGAGGATCCGCGATTCATAACCCTCAATTAGGCAAAACGATAAGAATATAAGACCTTTATAGGCTGTCAAATATCGTTCCTCAACGCCAATCCTTTAGTGTGGCAACTTGGAATTTAGCTAATATGAGGTTACCAAGTCGGTATGAACAGAGAGTGCTCTATGGCATGGAGAACATCGCTCACAGAGTTCATGTTGCACAGTGGCGGCACCTAGAGTACTGGGCTTGTAACCGCAATGACATCTCGTGTCGAAAGCATGAATCAATGGATGAAGCTTCCAAATGGAGTCGATTCCAGCAATAATTCACTTAGACAGTACGTCAAGTATTACATGCACAATTGTATATTTGTGATATTACAATATACATGTACATTTTAAACCGCAAACTACTATATCAGATTCAATGAGGTAAGGCAATTATTCCTGGCGCTAATTCTCAAATCATATACTACTACCCTCGGGAGTTCATAACACCTTATTTTTGAAGGGTGCAATTGATAACAAAATCCCAATAAACATATTGCTATATCAATAAGCAGTTTCATATACATGTACCTATCTTTCTCCTGCCCGACGGTATTTCATACATCTGCACGTATGTTTGTATTCTCACAAGGTAATCTTTAATATAAGCAACGGGACTAGAACAGAAGGAGGTCCAGCTTGAGGGGCTCTTTTAGGGACGGCCGTCACCAGCTTATTTTTGGTTCATCAGTATGGTTCGGGGGTGGGAAAGGAGAGTTGAGGAAATAACCACTTCCCGTTGTAGAGAAGAGAAAAGGGCTCATCTATATCTTATACTACTTTCTCTGCATCTACCATGCATTCAAAGCAAGATGACGGTGGTCTTCGCTTTTTTTTTCTAATTCGTCCATGATCTCCAATGGGGAGGGAGGGGGGGGGGGTATGAAAAGAGAGTCCTCAACATTGGGATGATGGTGAACAAAGATGGTACTGTTGCACAGGGGGTAATTATATGTAAGCAGATGGCTCTGGTGCAAGGTTAGCCATAAATGGACTTCTGATAATTAAACGTAGGCTTTATGTAATATCTCTGAAACATTCGGATCATGATATGCCAGATAACAAGCAATATCATGATATCAGAAATCATTTTTAAGTTAAAATCTCAAAGGTTCAAATGTTTGAAAATCCTATCTTATAATTCAGATATTCCAAACATTATATTTTAATAACACTTTACAGCAATAACACATGGTATGATCAAATGTCTACTCAATCAATAATGACAATATATCATATACCGTACCTAGAGTATAGCTATGGAACAAGGATTGTATATTTGAGTGAATTTTCTTCATTACATTGTCATACCATGAGGCCGCAATTGAATTATGATAAGCACAGAAAAGAGTAAATAAATACTGTTATCAATACCTGGTATATCTGCTTGACACCAAATATACATTACATCATTTAATCTATATGGGTACATCTATGGGTTATTCATAATAGATATACCAGGTCATCTAAGATCTACCTCATGCAGTTAGTTACGTCAATCATAGGCAGTGCTATGACTATAAAAATGAGTACATATTACCATCAATTGTTAAACTTAAATGCCTGTCACTCAGTATCATCAATATCAATATAATTGGCAACAACATCCAGTCGAGTCATTATTTACATACTGTGTAACTATTGTTCCACTAGTTCGTAACTGACATATATACATGTAAATATTGAGGAAAGGTGATATTTCAGACCAACGACGCAGCAAAAATAACCACTGACAGCGACACTGTCAACATCCACGATGTCTAACGGCCATTTTGCAAAGTCAGCACTGATTCCGGTCCGTCAATATTGTACGCCACTCCTCCTCAGTTCCTTCATATTGTCCTTATATTCTACTTGAATACACAATGCTCTTTCCATGATGACCTATTGTATAGTACATAGCCAGGTTGTGGACATTATGGACACCAAACGAAAGAGAAACAGCGTTGTCCTCGATCGACCTCTTCTCCTCTGCCACGGCTGTTTGTCAACAACCGCGTGTCAGCGACAGGGGCCAGAGGACTTATCGGGCACCTGCGCGCAAATCAATTAAATCGTTAAAAACCCCATATACTTCAATATATTCTCAATCCCTTTACCTAATAAATACATACCAGATTGAGCAAAAGACTGAAGGGCGTCGAAATATCATCACAAATAGGATCACTCGCTCGAATGAAGCTCAAAACTCAGCCATGTCGGGGGTTACAGCCAGAGGTTCCGGTTTACTTCCATCGGCCAATCAGAAACTGCTAGGCCGGAAGTGACCTAGTTCAGCATGAACCTGTTGGAGGGCCGTGGTGGCGAGGTAAACACTATCGATTCGTGCGGCGTGCTGCCGTGCCGACTGTGTGGATCCTAACGTTTTGCTCTCAATACAGAGGACATGAATCAGTATGTTCAAAGAGCCCATTCGAGGATGGTGCTCCCTAAAACTTCTGGATTACTTAGTATAATTGAGAAGGATATCGAGTGTGTTTTCTCAACGTGGGAGTGGCCGAGGGCCTAGCCATTCCGACCCGTTGGAACGCTCATTCCCGTAGCCTTGTCAAGGAAGTGTACAGGCGATTACAACTTTCTCACAAAGTTTCACAAAGTTTCTGACGAGAGTCATGTGTTTATGAATCTCTGTTGCTATGAAGGCACGTGGATCTACTTTCACCATGGATTACGGATCTGGCGTGATGTCTTTAGTCGTTGGGATCGTCTGTCTTTCCCAGGTAAGTTTGAAGTGCCATCTCGGTGGCATACCTGGTTCAACGTGGCTGCCGGAGGGATCGGGAGGGGCTGCCGTGCGGTGCCTACCCTGTGGCCGGGGAGCTCCACCATGACCATGATGTCGTGAAAACTTGTCCGTCAGTTACCCGCTGCGGCGGATTAGGAAGCCTATGACACCGTATTTATGAGTATTGTAATAGTGTGCAAAATGTGCGCAGTATACGGTAATAACTGACGTGAGGTATCATTGAAATTGAATCAAATTAAATCACGCCAGCATGCAATGCTTAGAATGAATAGATGAATTACCCTATAAAAATATAATTACACTTGGTTGGATTGTATTCCCAGAGTTATGGCTACTAATATGCATATACTACTCTTTCAAGTTTTCCTTCATAGTCATAGATGTGAACTTACAATATCCCATACCTGGTTTATTATCAGGTCCCTAAATGGGGTGTAGTTCTTTTCTATCTTTCAATTTCATAGAACTTTACATTTCTCTGTATATGAGTTATGACATATTTAATAGTTTACATACAATTAAAGCTTACTAGTTACAGGTTGTAAAACAATATTGGGTTGGTATCTTTTAGAATCAGTATCGCAATCGTTATATCACTGAGTTGTAACTTAATTGAAGTGAGTGGGTATTATAGGTTTCATATATGCATGAAAGGGGCCAAATAGATGTCGGTCGGCAATAGAAGTGTGCCAACAGTCGAGTCGTTGTTGAAATGACAATGTACACAGAGTCACTGAGAAATAAACTAAGTGAGTCAGGGAAATGCTATTACTTGCACATCGAATGCTCCTGAATCATCTAAATCTTGACTTATATATGGGATGATGCCTTGGAATAACATGACTGCTATTATGGATTTGGGGTTGTAGCGCATTTGAACATATGTTTTCGTCAGTTATCGTTGCCAATATATCATACAATCAAACCCCTAACTCAAACATTACTGAGCATGGTGCTCACCTTTGTAGTCGTAGCATTATCATGGTCTAACCTATAAAGACAGCTATTTCGGTAAGCTTCTTGCATAGCCATTGTCGCAGACCCTCTGACAGCTTCTGTTTTGTGCTCCTTTTGAAACACCCCCACAGTTTATTGGCGGGTGTCTACTGTGGTCGCATTGTTCTGTTTGTTTCACACTGGGAAGGAAAGGTAATTACCTACCCAGCTTTTGTTAGTTGTACAATGCCCATAGGAAGACTGCAGTTGTATGCTTTCTATTATTTCCCCCAAACCATAGCTTTCTACAAACACCCTTTAAAACTTTTTGGCCACGCTGTGAATGTGGCATTTGTTTTGATCATTACCTTCTAACAATGACATGCTGAGCTCCCATACTTTAATAAGACCTGCTGGGAAAAGAACCCTGTTTTGTATTTAAGGAGACTATTACCCGCGCAAATTAACCGGGTCAAGGAGAGAAAATAACTTGAATACTTCTTTACACAAGGAAGGGGTATTCATACGGTGGACAGAGACAGCGAGATGCCTGGCATTGCACAGACGCCCGGTGCTGCACCCTGTAGGCAGAGACTGGGGCGTGGCTGCGGCTGACGAGTGGAGTCTGGTCGTGAGCCAGTCTTTGGTTCCTCCTCCGTGAAGCGCTGGCCCGGTCCGTCACACCCGGCCCCAATCCAGTGAGATAAACTGTCTGATGGCCCCCCCGGCCCGGACACGTGTATTTACATGAACCTCCTGTGAGATGGGTTACATATCCCACGCCGAGCTGTCCCACCAAAGCCCACTGTTTACTTACGCCGGGTATATGATACAGGAATGCCGTAGACTGCTTGCTGTCGCGTAAACATGCATCCATTCGTGCCCCAGCCACGGCATTATTTGGGTTTCCACGGCAGGTACGGCGAAGCGCGGGTGAGAAGGCTCCTGTCAGCACGTTTTTTTGTGTGTAGATAATGCATCTGGGTCTAGATATTGGGTCAGTGCATCTGCATCACGGAGGATAGCATCGTACTTTACAGCGTGAAAATCAGGATCCAGTTCCTCGCCTCATTAGCTTAATTAATTATTCATTCTCTCCACTCTGTCCCACACTGAACTCCTATAAATATAAAGAAGTACGTTCTGAAATAGTACCGGGTACTCTCCGGCGAACTATGTAATTTTAAATAATATTTATACAATGAGATGACTTTCCTCTCGTTCCTGGTAGATAAAGATATTATTCTGGACAATACTGCGGTCATCATTTCCTATTAGAATTCGTCACTAGTTTTCGGGTTTGGTCACAGGACGTGTTGCGAGAGGAAGGAAGGTCAAGTTAAAGGGCATTAGAAGCATCATATGAAGTCGCCTCTGCCCCTCCCTTAATCCCCTAAAACCGTTTGCCAAAATGTCAAGGAGACCTGGTTTTGTTGGGTTTATTCTTAATAGATGGAATTGTCCATCTTCCTACGATGATTAGAATTGAATTGGATCGCCTTTTCAGCCTTCTATGATCCACTGTCACCAAATTAATTTCCACTTCCATTAAGCCAACTTTCATTATGAGCCGATTAGATGTAATTAAGTAATTAAGTAGGCGTTTGCTGCCTACCACTTACATATTTATGCAGGTGCTAGTAGAATCGGTCTATCCACTCTCAGCCTAACCAGCTATATGACGTTGTAATATGCTTCCATACTTTTCCTAATCTGTTTATGAATCTAAATACACGTATATGATCTGATAAAAAATGACATTCAGTTATCGAAGACGAATTATTTCCATCCACGAAACGGATACATGATGTTGAAAATATATGTGTGGGTGCATCCCATTTCTATTTTTGAAATACAGGTGTGTTCTAGTGTTAGTTGTTGGAGAAACAACAAATAAAAGGTGCTGACACAGAAGGTTTTATTAGGCGACACTCTTGCCATATTTCAGTAGTCTAGTTACTTGTGTTTAGGTTAGAGCTACAAAGGCAGTTGTCCTACTGTGCATAGCCGGGAGCGCTGCTCCACAGTTCGCCTGTGTATTTATGCTGGAGGCGTCTATAACAAATTCCATCCCCGCCCGTGGTGCCTGCGGCTCCCTACAACAGACCGACTTCTGTGACTTCTGTATAGTGAAGAGAGATTAGTAGTATTATATCTCCATGTACATCTAAGCTTATCATTGACCAATGCATTATTGCTGCGATTTGCAATACAAACATCTAGATTATCTTAGAGATGATACATCTTCTCTGAAGCGCCAGGTTTCGTAGGGAAGTAATTTAAGGTTTTACCTATGATGTGCAGAGTTATACATCATCACACACGAAAGATGACACTGAACGTGAAAACTTAAAAGCAGGTCGTTGCAATTCATTTTGAAGACATAATGCTTACTATAGATCACTTAATCATTAATCCTGATAACCTCTTACACATATGTCCTTGTGTCCCCGACTAGACAAAGTTAATCATCTTCACAATCACCAGACGTTTGTCAATTGATTTACACTGACCCCATGCTCATTATACCTGACTAGGCCACCTGTTCTTACTCACTGAAATGGTTTCCCACGGGTCTAATTATCCTAAGTGGTGACTTTTTGTGAAAGTGTAGTGACCGACGTGCACAGGCTATGTATAGCCCTTCGGCAGTGTGTCATATGAAATTGAATTTCCTTAACTCATGGCATGATATTGTGTGATTTTCATACTATATTGATTCCTCTAAATACGGACTTGGACGTCAGAAAATGCTATTTCGGATTAAGAATATAGAGAAACACTGACCTTGTCTAACATTTACTTGACTATAGCATTGTATGGATTATAATTTCTTTTTAAAAAAAGACATCCCTGCGGTTGTTGATACAGTATAATTTGGAGATCATATATCGGTTAGTTACCCAGCTTTAAAGCAGTGAAAATGGAACAGTAATTACTAAGAGCAGTTTCCCTCACTTTTTATGACGTCCCAGTTGATGAGTCATTATTGGTCTACACATCCGGTCAGTAGTTCATCCTTTTGGTGCGCCTAATATAGGCCGGCTATAGGACTACCTATATAAATACAGAGGGCAACATAATAGGAGGGGTGATCTGGCCGGATTTGGGGGCGGGCCCACCCCGCCAGACTTGTCCCCCTGACGTATCATACTCCTTTCTTTTGGTCCCAAAGGCCTTCGTGATCAGCCAACTGTGGTGGGTAAGGCCAGAGAAAGAAGGACAGTCAGTACTCTCTTCTAATCACGGGCTCTCAGATTCTTGTCTATTTTCCCGGCATCAACAATGCATTTCCCATTGTAGAATCCCTCCCAATGGCAGGGATTAGGGTGACTATAACTAGGTTGGGTGGTGGGGATGTCTCGTTGGTACATGTGTGGGGATTTATATGCGCGATAGGGGGTGAGAGGATATAAGAGGTCGGCATACAATGGTTGCGACAGGTGCATTGATCAAGCTCCTATTCGGCATGAAGTCGACTGGGGACTATGTTCGGATTCCCCTGACATTTTCTTGATCTCGATCAATCTGTGCGGCGCCCTACTACAAAATTAGTATAGTTTCTGATTGACTTCATTCATCCGGGCCTGCATAATACTACTCATCTAATTTGGTAACACATTTGTTAAATAAACTCGTTCACCCTGATATATGTGGGGTGTATAGAGCTCAAGGCTCCAAATTTGATACGTCCTGAAAATCTGCTTTTCCGTTAAACTCATTATACATGAGTACATGTATGTTTAGATGGTAGGGTTAATGACGCCCGCATAAACACAGATTAGATTAATTCCCTGTAAACGGAATTTTATTGAACTCGTAATGGAGCCTTCAGTGTGCGGGTAGACACTCTACCTGCGGATTGACAGGCATTATGGTCTTATTTCCGCCTACTTCGTTATCGCATTGACGAGTCGGAGATGACGTTGCATCTCGGACATGAGGCAGTGTCCCTCAGGCTGTCCTATGCCGTATCTCCTTACATTCCTCCCGATGTAAATACAGCCACCCTGCCCCTAAGCGTCACCAACGACACCATACTTGAAAGCACGATCCAATTGGCGTCTAGAGGTCCAGTTATTTTTAACAGATTTACACCCCCTCCCCTCCCCCTCCTCGCTACCCCTTCATCAAATCCCCTGCTACTTCAGCTTTGGGAGGCTGCCTACTGTCCTCCACACACTCAGGGTAAAGCTAGGTACACTGACCTCTCTCGACCAATTGGTCACTTTTCTATATGCTTGGAGATCCCTAGTCGCGGGGGGTTTCTATGGAGTATTGTCACCGACGGCGTTGCGTATAGGGTGGCCGAGGGAGTGTGGGTTGGGGTGGGCGTAGCGGCTTGACCACTGTGTTCTCCACAGTGACTCAGGCGTGTGGGTGAAACTCTGACTGGACAGGTCCGTGCATACCTCTACAAGGTCCCTCTCCAACCTCCCACCCCTCTCCTGCCTTGGCCGTCGTGACCTTCAGCGTGCCGTATATAATTGCATAATTAGAGACTTTGAATAAACCCGGAACTAAAAACAGGACTAGAAATCTACACGGCCGATGCACACTCACGACCCGAGGCGCAGTTTCCTCCGTTGAACGACATTGCTCCAGTGTGCCAGGCTGGAAGGGGGTGAACATAGTGCGTGATAGGAGTAATGTTAATGAGCTTGTAAACTCACTGCTGTGCGGCCCCTGACTGTGGTCATGCCCCGTTAGTCATGCTGTATATTTGTGTTCACCGACCGAGCAGGAGACCTTATCCAAGGTGGGCTGAGCTACGCACATGTAATGTGTACCTATCCCCGTGAGACGGCGATGTGCACAAAAACAGAAAAGCCACCAGTGACTAAAATACTAGATTTTACAGTCTACGTTATAGTCTCCTGATCTTCTGAACCGCGTCTAGATCCCATGATATAGCATTTAGTATCCCAAAACAATGATATATTCAGTAGGTGTACTATCTGTATCACTTTATGTAGTATATGGATGCAGTCCTACATGTCATCATTTCTAGGGTCTCAGGTCAAACATTTTAAATCATAATTAACCACACAGGTTGCGAGCATCAGTGGCGATTGTTCGTTTTAGCCAATTTGTGGTTTTCTTTTGAGATACCGAGACTTGCTGTGGTCGATGAATAAAAAATGGGCATTCCCAACCATGACTACTTTAGTCCCGTCAAATGGTCGCGGTAGGTTTGAGCATAGATACATCTCTATATCCATATCTTTGGTTTGAGTACCAGCCCGTTTTAAACCGATCATGATCGGGTTTTGCTACGTTATTTTAGCTATGGATGGAAACGAACACGAACAGGAGGATGTTTCGGGTGGTCCAAGCCTGTGTCCTCGCCATAAATATAGGATCGCAAATACCACGGGAATTTTACTCTCACACATAATTGGTATCCAACTATGATGTACAAGGGTTCCTGTGACCAGCCAAGCGTGAACGCATATCGATCCTTCTGATAATATGAGATTTAAGGGTTAATACAGACTTCCCCTTTTCAGTTCAAGCTGGTTTTCAATATTTCGCCTGTGGTCAGGCCATGCCTTCAACTTCAACAAATTTAGAAACTTTATATGATCAAGCTTTCTTACCCAAATATTCCAGAAACGTCAAATGTCATCTTAAATGTCCATAATTTACATAGTTTATTGATGCTCGGTAGAGACCGTCTCTGTTCAACCCTCAGCTATAATAGATTGAAAATGTGCACATCTCAGCAAGTTCCATCATCGCGCTGAATTTTTTCAGCCATATGATTAGCTAAAATGGGAAAAACCTAGGTTGGCTGGTACACTGCCTCAGCCTAGCATTACTTAGTTGTTCCCCCACTAGAACATTTTGCAATTTTCAACCATTTTGTCCTACCACCACTTTAAACCCTGAGTATGAGTCACACCTGGCCTTCTTAATTTACTCCTCTACAGAAACCACCCACGCCGTAACCCCTGACCCTGGACGATGTGTGTGGCACTGGGTCCAGGCAGTGGGGCAAATGCTTTTTGAGCCTATGGGTGTGGGTTTTTGGGGCGGCAATCGTTTGATCTCACAGGGAGTTCCGCAGGCCTACACTGCCTAACCTACAACCCCTGGTCAGGCCCAGTCTGTCACCCACAAACGAAAGGTTCCCGATATAACAGACCACAGAAATTATGTAGGGGGGGGGGGGGCGAGACATGGGACAGTGACGAAGCCCTAAGGTATTCCCTATGACATAGACCTTTAACACAGACATCAAGGTTGGTGTCGGTACGTGTAAGTGGGGTTTGGTGTACAATGCTCACAAGGTGTGACTATCCTCTTCCGCTATAGTCTAGACTATTGTACCCCTGACCGTAGGTGTCTTGCAGGGTGATTCTTTGCGGTATCATATTCACTGTACAATGCGGCGGTCAGGCCGGTCAGCACGTCGTAAAACCTAGCACCCAGCGTTCCCACATATTTCACTAAAACCCCGCTCTCTCTGCTTACAGCTCTCCCCATCTATACATAGGTCCGTAATGGGGATGACCGCCAAAGGTCAGTCTGAGAATGGGTTCTAGCAACGGTTCTAGTATACCATCAGCCAGCTTTCTCAAAAGACGAGCGCTAGTAGTCTTATTCACATACACTCTTAAGATGGCGCATGCTGCAAGGATGTCCCAATTGAAATCCAAATTTTTAGAGGTCACACTAAATACCTAACTTCTCTCTCTTTTCGACATTTGTAGGGTTAGACGATGAAATGATAATCGTCATATATGTAGACCCGTCATATCCTACTTAACATATCCCTACCTGGCCATATGGCATATAGGAAGAGCACAAACTGGCATTTTTCAGGGAAATATCTGAATCAGAAGATGGCGTTGAATATACAATATCCATTCTAGTAATGCATCATGGCCTTGTACGTCCAGACCATCTACCCGATCGTTGTTCAGTAAAAGCAGTTAGTATAAATCTAGACATTACTCTTCATTTTGAAGACAATCTCAAATTCTCTTTAAAATTCTAGCAAAATCAGTTGGTAATGAAGTCTCCTTTTACTCAGGCGGATGAGCACCAGGTGCATATCGTTTTCTAATGATATTTAGAATGAGTAGGAAGTATTTAAGTTTGAGACGAGCACATTGGCAATATAGATGATAATACAAACCGTATCCCCCGACTATATTTTATACCGGACACATTAAGCTTAGATATATCATTACAGACACACAGATGATAACTGCATACCGAATGCCACGAATATGTCGGCTTTGAATATTTATCAATGTAGGCAAGTTTCGTGCTGTTTCCTATACATGTATTTGCTTTTCTAAACTGAATTCTAGATATATGCCCCCTGATATGCACCATTCAGCCAAACCGCCAGTATCTTCTGCCTTTAGTATTTAACAGCATAGGGGACCAGAGCCATTCTTTCCGGAAATAAAAAAACAGAAATCCCTCTCCTGAATCGGTCTACCAATGGCGGTTCCGCTCTACCGAGCATGGTATTATGGGACAGGCGACAGGGAGCTGTTTCGTGACTGAGACTGGGCGAGGGACGATTATGAATTAATCAGTGGACTACAATAAAATGGTAGTGTTTTTACTGTTGCCACCGGCCAATTAATCATGCTGAGAGATCTATGTATTATGCAATGAGTGCTTTAGTAGCAGATGTGAACCTCTATTTTTCGCTTGGGTGACATTTCACGTGTGAAGTTTCTTAAAGGGGTGACTCAGTTTTGAAGTAGAGCATGAAGGTTGGGACCCACACAGTAAACGTCCGGTCTTTGGCTGAAAAATGATAGGGGGTCGCTGTAACGAACACCAAACAAAATAATGGTTTATTGCATTTACAGATGGCTCAAACAGCAGATGTAAGATAGAAAAGTTTTAAACATGTCAAGGCGAAAGACGAAGAAGCGTTGTTCAAATACCATCTATTATGCCCTTTTTGCTCTCCCTTTTCCCATTGATCGTATGACGCGTATTTTTACCCATATTTAGCGCGAAGACTAGATATATACTTATTCAGATAGTATGCAGAGTTACAAGTGAAATCTGCTATAGTAATCCAATAGCTAATATATAATTCCAGTAAAAAGTTAATAATCAACCTCAGTAATCTGATAACTGTAACCTATCTTGTTCCAACTGAGTGATTCGTATAAGGTTAAGACACTCCAAATTATAGCTAGTATGCTAGTGACCTCGTTTTATCTAACAAACGGCCAAGTAATTTGCTCGAAACTTGGAACTAGAATGATAAAGTGCCTCCTTGGCTAGTCTCTGAGGCATTCTATATTCACATGTAGGCTTCTAATGAACAACTGTCGATGGACATTTATTGTCTCGTAAAGCGTTAAGTATTTCAGTCGGCACTTTCAATCCAGTCCAACTCCTAAAAGACATTTCGACACTGAGACGTACACGAGGAAATACAGGCCAGGAATCACTTCATGGCCTGAAGCGATCGCATTTTTTCTTGGCCGTTTATACATGTGTTTGTGAATCAAGTTATGGCTTACTGTAGTAAACCGAAAGATATATTCTCCAGAGAACAGATTGTGCCAACTTGACTCTGACTTATAATCCCGTCGGGTTATCGTCAAACCTCGGGCGGGTCAGTACCTTAGTGGATCCGGTAGGGACACTGAGAGAACGTGTGAGTCTTCGCAGTGGACAAATGCACGTAGCCTGTTTGCTCGTCCGAGCCAGAAGCTCAAATCCAAACGCTGGGTTATGTTGTCCCGCATGGAGTGCAGATGCTTTGGGCGTCCCAGCATGTTTGCCCTGTGCATTAATGGCGAGGACGAAACGCTGCAGGGACACGATGAAAAACTACAGGCCTACGAAGGATTGAGCCGCCTGGCCCCCTGCAATCCGGCCAGTGGCAGGGGGCTTCACCTCTCTCACGCTGAGGGGGGGCTTTATTGTGCAGCGTTCACGACCGCCGTGTCCCGGATTGTGTCATGTTGGGTTATTTTGTCCTTGCCCCCCTCCCCTCACACTCACCCCAATCTCCTTACCTGTGTCTCCGCAACTCCAGAGCCCCCTACCGGCCCACCTCTGGCACACAGGTGAGGCTGGCTGGTTCGTGTATAGGGGACGCTCAGTAGTGGGGCACTCCTGAATGACCTCCACGGCCGTAAGAGGCCCCATGTGGGACGCCTGCCGAGGTGTGTCCGCTCGACTGAGTAGTTTTGAAGCACTGCCATTATTAGTGTACTTCTACATAAACCAACTAGCGGAAAACGCCCCCTTGCCCAACGGTATCTGTACAGCTCTCTTGTTCCCATAGAGTTCTGCATCGTTCCTAGTCCATATATTTATAATTCGCAAAGTGTGTTGTATTGCATTTAACGCCACGTCAATCTCAACCAGGGCTGAATGACTAATCTTTCCCCACGTTCTCTAATATACCTCCACGAACTAGGGAGATATCTAAGACCAGCAGTGGTGGATCATATATCGGCACTATTGTAATCTACACTCGTTGCTGTGATAAAAAGCTGATATGTACAGACGACGAATGGGTGTGCATTCAACCTGCCATATGATACATGAAACAAGATATTCTTCTCAATTTACTTCTGTCATGATGTTAACCAAGGTCCACTCTTAAATTCCAATTGCCCGGCTTCCACTAGGACGTGTAAATTTACTTATTCATAGACGTCTAAAGCGTTTGGCCAGTGTTTGACCAAGTGCTAAGTATTGTAAACGTCGGAAAGGTTGAGCAAGCTCAGTACTCTATCACAAAGAGCGTACAGAATTCACGGTATGTTGTGTAAAGTAGTGTACACATTGAGCTTCACTTAGAGACCCGGCCGGGCACAAAAGTGTTTCATTCAACGCACCGAAGAAATGATAATACAGAGAGGCGCCTGTGTGAATGTTTAGACGAACCAACATGACGCTAGAAACCCACCTGTTTCTATGCGCTATATTTCATCTAATGAAATCTCGGTTATCAAAATATTGACACACTATCTTCTAGGTCGCTGAATTATTTATGTACAAGCTAACTCTGGTAATTAGAATTGTGAGCCTCTATTTTAATCAACCATATAGAAGATGATTAATCATTCTAAAAGATTAATTTTTTGTTGTAATCAGATCGTCCACTGGGACATCGTATCCTGCCATTTATTGTAGTACCTTGAGTCACTTTATATTCCAGGGTCTGATTCCCTACCTCAATTTAGCTGGTAATTACATTAGACGTTCCCATTTCGACCTGACCCCATAGCTCTGTAACGTGATATGTACCTGGCTCGGACCACCACGAATACGTTTTTTGTCAAGGGATTCAGATGATCTCTATCGTATAAGTACAGTACATCACCTAGGGCACACTTAAAAAAGACATAAACTTTCTGATATTAACAACAAAATCAAACAAAAACTAACAAGATCTGTTCATAACATTACGTCTAGTAACAAACTAGTAGCTGATACGATATTAACAAGAGCGAATATCTCATGTATGATTTATATTGCAGTATACATGTGCATACTTACAGAAGCTAACTAGACTGACCCAACAGTCATATAGACCTCTGAAGTGTTGCTGCAGGATGACCCAATGAGAGGGGAGATAGCAACAACTAATGACTGTGAAAGATTGACAGTTGTAGACAATATTATTGATTATTATAACTCATACACTATTGAATATGTCATGATTATACTGTATTGTCCACATGGGTCATGTCTCCACACACAAGTTGGTCTTCAGGCAATGTGGTCGTAATAGCAAGAATAAAATAAAGGGAAAAGTTTTGGACTGAAACAAGATGTCCGTAATCAATGGATGATCGCCTTAGCTATGTGTTCGTTAGGTGAGAGTCGACTGTATTTATATGATACAGCGTACACTTTATGATCATCGGGTGTCGCTGTGGTTATTCTAGGCAATATACTGTGACCATAGCTGAGTATATAATCTCCCTTCAGGTTCTCCTGTCCTAATATCTACAGCTAGTTTCTAAAATTTTGCTCTCAAACTCCGAAAAAATCTTTTAAGTCAAACATAAGATTATACATATACAATGCAGATAATTCATTATTGGTGAATTCGTGTACAAGCAGGTGACATAATCTTCTATTAAGAGCGATGAGAATGAACAATCAGGAATGACTGAAGAAGCTGCTGCTCAAGAATCTCTCCCGGCAGATTTTAGGAACAGGTCCCTATATAATCCACCTGTACACTGACTGCACCTGTCGATTACAATTAGTTCGGTAGATAAGGCAATCGCACCTCTAATGAAATAACATGTATATATAGTCAAATAGGCCAAGGCTAATGGAGGGCGTGTGAAATATGGCCCGAGAAGATAAACACTATCCTAAACGGATCGTGTTGCAGCGGCGCATGCTTGAATCCACTATTTATGTGGGTGTGGATTGCTGGAGATGTCTATGCTATCAAATGTCCTTCCTTGAATCCAGGCGTGGCCTGCATACCAAGACGTGTACACCCTGCTCAGACCATACGCCACGCGGGAATTCCCGGCAGGCCACGCAAGAATTCAGGCCAGATCACGTGCAGCACCTCGGATATACCTGGCATCTGGCACTGACACGGCATATTAATGACCCCTCACCACCACCTGACCCGACAACCCCCACTCGTCTCCATGACCACACCTTTGACCTTTGTGGTCACGCCGAGATGGATACGGAGATGACCGGTGATGACCGGTAGAACCTCCCCTAAATATGTCTTATGACAGCCCCCCTTCATTCCCTTGGTTATTCCGTCGGTGCTATACCAACCACGCCCCCCGCCCTTATCCACAGACTAACTTGCCCGCGGGAGCCGATCTGTCGGGGGCAGGGCAGTAAGTGCATGGCCCCTTTCCTCGCACTGCAGTGGACCAGAAACCATCACCATTTTACATGCGAGGAGATGAAAGTGTATAGACTGTAGATATGACTGACCCACATTAGGCCAGAGTATAAGATCAGAGGTCCCCCTGCTCCTGCCCGGCCATCGATTTCCATCGGCTATTTCATGTTGGGTGAAGCCTTGGCTTCGATCGAGCCTAGGTGACCTCACCTTGTGGGCCCAGCTTCCATATCCTCATCGACACCCGCAGCCCACGCCCCACACACCCACCTCCCTGCCGCTAGGAGGCTGGTGGGGAGGAGGGACACCGGCCGTCCTTCATCCGGCCCTCTCTACCGCTGCCACCCCTCGCGAGGTATAATTGACAGGGCTGATGCCCTCCGGCCGGTCGCTATTGGGTTTTAAAATTTCATGACCTGCCCGAAAACGTGATTAAACTGCGAGGCAATCCGGTTTGTTTCTGGAGGGGGCCGGAGACACCCCGTCAGCCACGAAGAGTAGTGGCCGAGGCGTTTAGGCGGCGAACACGGAAGAAACGAGCCCTTAATTGCGCTAACAGAATGAATGGCTTCTGGCGATTCAATAAGGCTGGCAGTGAACAGGAGACCGGGCCTTCCTGGCCGTAGAGACAGACGGGTACTGCCAGCGGCCAATGGGCACTCCCCTCCCCCTGATTGGACTCATCACCCCGCCTTGGACCACTAAAAGGTCTATCTTTGAACCCGCCAAATTATTAGCGTTATATATACAAGCCTCACCAATTGAACAGAATCAGTAAGTCACGAGCTTATTCAAAGCTCGATTTAACTTTGTAAAAGTAGACGTGTAAAAGGTCCCAAAACGAGATCTCAATCAATCCCACGAGTTTTTATCTATCTGAAGAAGATTTTAATCGTAAGGAAGAGGATATTTTACCCTAGACTTTATCAACGTTCAACTTCCTAGACACATGATCTGTACTCCAGAATATTCCCACACAGAAACTGTTCCCACACAAAAGAGCTTTCTCCTTAAAAGAATCCATGGAAGTAGAATACATTATTATGTGTCTAAAGTTGTCTGACTACTCGAGGTGTCTGTATTGCTCCTTCAGGCCCCACTGAGGCAGCCAGACTGCAGTTAGCACCCCGGTCGAGGAGGGTTGCTGTTCAGGGGCACGGGTCACGCCCTGTCCCCCGGGGTCGGCCCGCCTTATTGCACTGCCCAGCGGGGTCTGGAGCCCAAACCCACGGGAGACATCATTGGGGTAAAGGTCGGACTTAATAATAGCGTATCCGGCCCACATACATGCACACGGCCACGCTCCGTCGGGAGGAGCTTGGAGTAATGATAAAGTACAGCACAAAAGGGCACTGCCCCCATTTGTATGCGGTGTTGATCGCGATGCACGACACCACGCGACCGTCTGAGCGTTTGGCGCAACGCTATTGTCAACATGCCTAACTTGCCTGCTTGGCTGTAGATCGGGTCGTGTGTAGTTTAGGTGTTTTGTTGCGCGTCAATCGCCATGTTAGAAAACAGGTGTGTATGGGCGCACTGCACGCAATATGACATTTCCATGCCCGTAACTGTTTCCGTATCAGCGCACAATTCGGCATAATAACGAGACCACAAATATTTATATGACTCTTGTGATGTCAGATGTGACATGAATAAATGTATACGAAGAGATGCAGGCCATACGTTATGTAATATGAGCGAGGCATAACCCGTATATATCCATGTATAGTATGACACAACATTATATCCTCTTTCCATGTGTAGTATTTTCAATATATAAAGGGGAATTTGCAGGGGTATCTTACTATGTACAAAATGTACATGTATACGGAAAAATACCCGTAGGTGATATAACTCTAACTCAGTCTAAATGGAATGGAATATATGTGGAGGGTCTCTCATACAGACGCAGATATGGGCTTGGTGTGACCAGCGATTTGGGGTAGGAATGGAGGGGAGGGTGATCTATACATCAATAAGACCAGGCTACTTCGGAGACCTGGGATCCCCAACGCTCACATTATCTCCCCACATCTCACACCATCTTCCCTGCCGCCCGCGCCACGCAAGACTCCGCCGCCATCGACCGAGCGGCGCGCCAATGGGCCGATGGCAAATTGACCACGGATCCAGAAAATGACGACCATGAATGTCAAATCCAAGTGCCGTTTTCCGATGCTCTCAACAGGCAGCCGGGCCACGGCTCGAACATAGTTAATTTTCAGCCCGACCGGGTCCTCCGACGGGTGACGATGATAAATTTCACGCACGGCATTGGGTATAAGGGGGTACAGCCGAGTATAGGCGGGTGTGGAGATGGGTGGCTGATGAAAGTTTTTGTCTCTGGTCTAGACTGCGTGAGGGAAATGAGACGGCGGGGAGGGAAGGCGGGGACGGGCTGGTGCTCGGCCGGGGTTGTCGGGGGCAAATTGGCTTCATACTTCCAGAAAGAAGGATATATTCGTCTTTAGATGACAAGCAAGTTCTATAATGCCGCCCTTGGCAGAACCAGCACTCGCTCTCGTCTTTTCGCCGTTATGAGAGCATACCCGAAGCCGATGTTGATATGAGGCCGAGAATCCAGACGAACTGACGTCCTCTGAGAAGCACGGCGCAGCACACAAGATAATGTGACACTGAGTCCCCCCTGTACGAATATTTACATTCCCAATGCGCTATTTGAATACTTTCCACCTATTTGCGCGGCCTCTGTAATTCTAGTCCGGCGCTAAGTTGAAAAGCCTTGCTGCACAGTCTATTGTCTGCTTTCCTGTATGGATAGCTCAGCCACCCATTTGGTTCTAGGACTGTGGATATAATGCTAATCCCCAGGCCCCTATTCAAGCCAGCTGATCTCTTCGGGTCAGGTCAATTTGTACGAAGCGTAATGATAATGGATCGGATCCGCGGCGGCACTTTGTCTTACCGACTCGCTGTCAGATTATGACGCATACGCCCCGCCATAACACCGTGATGAACACATAACATGCCTCCTCGGCACGCCACGGATGCCACCTTTTAAAGGATTGGCCCTCGCCATAATGGAGGATGCCCTCTAGTATTTCAAAACACACACACAGGGAATCAATACAGGATTCTATGGCCCCCTGCCAAAAGCTGAATAATTCCCTTCATTGCTGACAAAGCTGAACAGCATTCGGTAATTTCGCAATCCGCTTTGCAATTTGCATGTAACTACACGGCTATAGTTTTTGGTCTAAGTGTTTTACCGTGAGTTTAACTGCCTCAAGAGGATATTATTACCAGCGTGCGCAATCGCTGATCTAGGGACAAGTACAAAACGATAGACTATATAGGTAATTCATAAATTCGCGCATAAGACTGTAGTCGACCTACTGTTTGTTCCTTTAGGAAGTGAGCCATGAAGTTTTATCTCGAAAGTCAGCGGGTCTAATGTAATCCCATTCTTCGGGCCTATTTCCAGCTCCATTAAGACGGACAATTCGGGCCAAGATTTACCTCCTTAAGTCCCTGGGAGCCCTGAACCAATCCCAAAGGACTCGAGTCTAGCTTTTATCTTAATTGCGTGTTAAACGCACCCCGTCGAGAGGACCCATGAAACGCAACCGGGTCCCTGCCCGTCCGAGCGTCTCTCAAGGTGCTGACGCTCGCCGAAAGCAAATTATGTCTAGGTACCAGGGGCCAGGGGAAGCTGAAAACACTAATCAATGGTTTCCTCGGAGGGTTATTTCAAGACGCGTGGACCGGTGAACGGCGGAGGCCGGTGGGGACTCAGCGGAAAGCCACGGTGGCTTCGCCGAAGCCATGTGGTGGCTTGGCGTAAAGGTCAGACAGTCCGGTCAGGAAGGCCGCCATGATAGCGACGTAAATGTGAGACGCTATCAGCTCGGGCACCTGGAAACCACCAGAGACAGGGTGCAACTGTACGCTACGTCGTTTACACATATACCATGGAAAAAATTGGACATAAAAGAGGGAACTCGGTGTCGAACAGTTCTCCTGGTCCAAAAGTTATGCTCTTTCAGATGTTATCAGCCGTAAACTTGAATGTTAGGAAAGTCCCAGGAAAGTCAGGTGCAGCCATTCATTAATCATCATTTGAACGTGAAGTAAACTGCTTCCTGTCCAAGTAATTAAGTAATCACAATTAGATTGTGAAAAACGCTAGTGCTTTTATCTTCCAGTAAACGCTCATGCCAATCATGGTGTTGCGTTGTTTCAAATGATAGCAGGAAGAAACTAAAAAAGACAATTGTAGAATCAAGTTCCCATAGTACCTGTCATGAATAGCATGAATGCGCAAATAGCAATTATTCTATGATACTCTTAAAGAAATAACACCTGTTTATGGTTTCATTTTGATAGGAAAGAATATATTCTGGTTATGAAATGTGGCTATAAATATCTTAGTCATAGATATTCTGGTTATGAAATACAATTGGGTGTTAAAACATATAGATAGAGGAGCGTGTATCATACAATCTGGATAATACACATGATCACGTCATATAGGCGTGGCTGGTGACTGACTGCAGGAGGGGCGGCTTACATGACTGTTAGCCCTCTGTTGAGTTTGATTCTCGTCGAGCGTGAGCACGGATAACATGGGGGCGCATTCATCTGTGAGTGCGTGCTCCAGAGGTTGGACAGACAAAGGACAGGGCCACACTAGAGGAGGTGGCTGGAGGACAAAACTCCTACCAAGGGATCCTCCTGTGATGCAGACATGCAATCTGGTGTAATGTAACTACTAGTAGTCCTTATACTGGAGGGCCAATGGCTCTGATAGGACAGTTGTAACAAAGAGAATTGGGTCTCTCTCCTCTCGTTACAATGTGCAGTTCCTGGGCATATCCAGTATCACATCTATGTATTTGAATAACTTTGTAAATTAAGTGTTAATAATATATTATTTTTGATAACTCAGTACATGCCTTTTGGGTTATTACAAATTACATAGCTTTATTGCTCACTTCAAGTCCGTTAACAGATAAAATGCCCCGGCCATAGGTAATATTGAGTTTTACCGGGAAAGGTGACCTCTTATGCCAAAATGAAGGCAGACGTTTGTTGGTCCAGCATGAAAATCCCCGTAAAACTACCAATCCAATGTATCCCATAAATGTGGAGGGGCTGATTATGTATCGTAAGGTGGACTCTTCTATTCAGTGCCCCCCATATGGGATGGCGCCTTTACGATGAGCTGCGAGCTGGCTGTCCTTTGGGCATTCTGCTGTAACTAGACTCGTATTGCTGGTACCTCGCGTGTGGGTAGACCATACGACCTTGACATGCAGGAACCAATGGCCATTAGCCTCAACGATCAACACAATCAAGTCCCGGCTTGATCTACGACATTGTTTTTTTACTATCTCTGGACCAGGTAACATTAAGTCAATGACTCTGGCTACTGCCTTTGTATCTGGCTTTTTGTACAAAGGGTTCTTTTCATCAGTAACGATGAACCTGTTGCTGACCTCGGCGAGTAAGTGCCATAAATGGGTGATCTATGGAAAGCCCAGCCTTTGTTCATGTGTAAATTGATCTTTAACTACACACAGCTTGTTTTACTTTTACGGACGCATGGGCCTCACAATTCAACACCTTGACATTTTTATCTCAACGTAAGAAAAGAAAAAAATTGCCAAAGCGATGAAAACACAAGATCTAAAACTGATTTGAATTCATTGCGACGCGCCTGTAAGCCAATTCCAGATCATTTCTTCCCACGTTCGCCGTGAAACTAATCCCCTTCTTTTCTCTCATCAACAGGTTATTGATGCGCAGTCCAACTTCCCGATCCCTTGCCCGCCGCCTTTCCCAGACTTCGAGGCGATCTTCGCTCGGACTTTGCGGCTCAACTACAAATTCCGCGACGTGAAGCACAACCTCCAGTCGCAGCTTCACCGGCTTCCTAACTGCTCGTGTTCGCCAGCCCTCATGTCCACCATTCAGGAGCTCAACGGCCAGCGCTGCTCCCGCACCACTGGCATCGCCCGGCAGTGCCCGACGACGAGCACCTCGACGACGACGCGGTCGACGACGCGAGTGTCGGAGGAGACGAGCAGCTCGTGGCCCATCCCGCCCAGCCCGACCACCATCGGGTACACGACAGGTGGCGGGCGGGGCGGCCCCACATCCTCGCCCACCCTCGACAAGCAAAAGTCCAGTTCCATGGACGGCATCAATGTGATAGACTTGGACAGCACGACGCCGCAGACCAAGACGAGCGCGGGATTACCCGACCCCACGCCCAAGCCGGTGACGACGCGCGACGAGAGCTTTACGATAATCATCATCGCTATCGGCGCAGGGGTGTTGCTGTTAATCTTCTTAATAGGTTGTCTTCTCCTGTGCAGGTATGTGGGTTTTCTCCTTCTTAATGGTACATGGCTGCTTGCTGTTTTCTTCAATGAATATACACCAACCATGTTTTCTATAGTAAGATTTAGAATTAGTGCAAATTGTTCATTTTCTTGTCCATTTTCCATTAAATGTTTTCATTTTCATCCGTCATCTTTTTCCTGCTCGTGAACTAAACTGCTGAGCTCTTCAATTACTCTATTGGGCTTGTCAATCCCAAATCGCTTTCAGCAAAATGTCCCATATGGTGTCTGATGGTGCTGTTTTTTTTTCACTAATGACAGCGCCGAGCTGACCCATTTCATTGCAGCCCATGTGAGGCAGTCCATCTGACGTGACTAATTACAAATTTCCTATTTGATGTTTGCTGTAAATCATTAATTGTTTGCAGGGCTGACTGCACTTCATCACGTTGCTGGCTACCAGACACTGGGCGTGCACGAATTGTAATAACACTAAGCATGCAAACCGGTTCCCGTTTGACAGGCGGCTGTCATTATTAGTCCTTATTATTCCCTACAGGTATATGGGTATTCTGCCGTGCCTTGCCTTGTGTCTTTTCCCATTAGGACATGGAGGGCTGGCCTTTTGGAAGTCGTGCCAGTTTAGCCCAACACTACCGCTCCCCCTCGCCCCACATCGTAGACCTATGCACCCTTTCCCTACTCAAAAGCCCCCAGGAGGAGTCCTGTTTGCCTGATCCACTGTGTTCCTCTACAAAGGCCCTCTTTGAAGCCGACCAGCGCTGCATGATGATGCCGGACACGCGGGCACCGGCGAGCCACACACGCGCACATGCATTGCGGGTAGAGTTTCACGTGCAGGATGCACGCCATGCATTTTTGATGTCTGATGCAGTGAAGCACGTCGCCCCCGGCGGGTTGGAGAGGGAAGGGAGGTGGCTCCCGTGGTCCTCGCTTTGTGCAAGCCCCTTCATTGCCTCCCTTCGCGTCTCTCAATAATGGATCACATTTGTCGAAGTAAGCAGTAACCCGTAGCGCACCCACCGACCACCCACCGCCACAGCTCCACGGTCTTAGCCCGCACAAGTCGTCGCCACTTTGAATATTGGATCACCTTCAGTTTTGTCACCGGCTAATTTACCTGGCCTCCATCATGAAGCTAATCCGCTCGGGTCTCCGAGGTGATTACTTACCTGTGATTGCCTGTGAGTGGCCAGGTAAGGAGACGGGGTGGGAGGAAGAGGATATGCCCATTGAATGTCATCTCTCGCCATGGCGTGCAGGTTAAGCGTCCTTTGCCGCTTTCACCGCAAAAATCCCTATCCCCATTTATCGTGCACTACAGGAAACAAAACAGTGAGACCACTTCCACGGCCTTAGAATAAAAAGGAGCATTGCTCACGCGAAACCATGTTTATCTCTTTTTAAATGTGATTCCCTTTAAATGTCTTTTGCCCGTGTGGCATGCCACTGCTGTGTTGAGGCATTGTTGGAAACAGTGACTGGGGGTAGACAGTTGTTTAGTGATAAGAGACGGGCTTTTCTGGTTGTCGTCATGCTTTGTATGTCTTGTCGCATATTCTCTACTTTTTACCGCGTATGCACAGTTCACATAGTGGATGTCGTTTCTAACACATGCCAAATTCTATGCTTTTCCGTGCCGTAGATGACAGTAACGCGTTTGGCTTGCTACGAGAGTTCCTTAGATTATGTATATATATAATATATTAGATATACACATATATACTTTATGATATGCGATTTTTGTCACTCCAGATCTATAGATATGTCATTAAAGTGTTCATACAACATTCCTCGAGTATTGTAAACGCATTTCAGTGATGCGAGACCGGGGGAGGGGGTGTGAGTAGTATAGTCAGAGTAGGATGTGATGGCAGGCGAGCAATGTCGACGTCTATAAAGGCAGGTCGGCGTGGGAGGTGGTGACAGACGGATCATCAGCCAATACGTGGCACATCGATGTACCCACATACATAATGTATGGTTGAGGTCTGCAGGCTCCTGGCCTGTAATGGAGAACATATTGATCTCCAGACTAAGACGCATCCCTGGGACAAATACACTCTGGATCAAACTAAATGGACACAAAACCAATAAAATCTGTTGCCTAATGTGCAGATGGGCATAAAACGTTTCCAAAGTTTGACTGGACCCATGGTGGTAGGATCCTATTTCATGGAGATGCCTCAGGGAGGAATACATTCGATATTACAAAGTAAACGCGGAATTTAAGTGCAGGGATGGCCTTTGCAGGCATGACTACGGTCCAAATAGGGATTACCTTACCACCCTATCATTATATCGATTGCTGTATGGTTGTGTATACATGGAAGGCATTTTACATTTCAAAAAGAGCATTCCAAACCATGTCATGCTTTCTTGGTGGAAAATTATTTTATATTTCTAACGCTTAAAAGTTTTATAACAGCAAATATTCAGCGTCAGCAAATAATAACTCCCTGCACATTGCATCTGGAAACCATTGGCAAATATAAAGTTTTATTCGGCTACTCTGCCAAATTATAAAAATGGTCAGAGGTTTCTTTAGAAAAGGTTCGCGATCTCACGTGGGTTTCTTTTTATAAACGCATCCTTCAACAAGTTCAGAGTGGCAACCATCGACGTGTCCTGTGTACACTTTGAAGTTGTTTTTTGCATGAGGAGATTTTTCTTGTGCATATCGATAGCGCAAGCCACTGGGAATGGCAGGTCGGTGGGTCAGGGGTCAAGGTCAGATGGAGAGGTTCCAAGGGAACAGCTCGGAGGTGCTCAGTTTCCCACGGACAAGAAAGGCGAGGAGGGTGCCCTGACAGGCTAGGCGCCGGGGATGTGACCGGGTAACCCTTCTTTCCAGCACTCGCGCGCCGCCCGTCGCGTCGGCTATGTCCTCCCGCCGACCCGCGGCGCCCCCGTCATGTTAGCACTTCTTCCCACTCAGACTCGCCGAACCTGGCCTCGCACACCCCGCTACATCTTGGCTTTCACCTGGGCGCTGGCCATGGGGCGTTGACGGCGACACTGATAGCCCTCCGCGGACCCTCGTCAGCCCCAGCGGGCACGTGCCGGCACCAGCTCCGATGACGGCCCGTTGAAACCTCCTCCACGGGCCGGACGGAATCCGAACCCGCCCCAGCCAACTGACAACCGAGGCGGGAGAGATCCGCCAGTGTGGCCCCTGGCAGGTTTTCTCAGGCTCAGCGAAACTTTGGCTGAGCTACAGCTTGCTTTCCTGAATGTGAATGTTTACATCCTAGGATAAGGAATGTATACAGAACGACCGGTCGGCGAGTAGCAAACATAAAATGAATGAGCAACCATTGAGTTGTATATATAAAAGGTACCTGGTACTAGAACTCATTCATTGTGGACCCTTGTGAGTCATATGCTGACTCAATTAGAATCTCACAAATTCTAGGAAAGATGCTTTTATATCTAAGCAAACATAAGTATTGATAAAAGCCTATGAACATTGTGATGACGCAGGGGCATGAGTCTACAACATCCATTCGGTATTTGAATAAACACAACTTGTGTGGTGTGAGCAAAAGCAAGGTATTGCAGGAACCGAGGCCCTTACAGGCTCATTTTTGTACTCCTTTGAAAACATTCACTTGTGTATATATTTGCGTATCCATACACGATAACACAATTGGAATCAGATAAAAAGGCGTCGTCCCAGCGCCGCCTGTGGGAAGGTTTATCATGTAGCCGTCTGTTGTCTTAGTAGATCTCTGTGAGGGATGGCGGTGGGTTTTTCGCCCCCTACCTATATACACTATTACAAGACAAATACACTCTACACGGGAGATGTCAGGTCCGGAGGGTTCCTCAAATGTACAGACAAAATATTTTCATTGCGATAATGCACAGTGGGGTGGCTTCTGTGGACCCCTTTGTGCGAGTGCCCCTCCCGCCCCACCTTCACCACACACCCCCTAGCGTAACACGTACACACACGCGCAATCTCTCTGGCAGCGAGGCAGCGAACCCTGGGTTGGTCATAAATACTTGATATGAAACCCAGCCGGAGATAGACGGGCGTTAGGCCTATCCTAATGGTGACAGACACACATGGCCGTCGGCGGTAAACAAAATGAAATAGAACATAAAACATAACCTTCTCTGATCTCCTGCTGGTGCCAGAGCAAGCAGGCATGATTAGTTATTTGTATCTGTCTGTCCAAACACCCCAACGAATACCGTTCACAGTGGGGATCAACAGTTTGCCCTTTGCATTATGATATATACCCCCTTTAGTCTCTGGTGCTTTCTAACGGAGAATCCTGTACAAATATTGTTAAACAAATTTGTGAATTGGCACTTTCCCTCTTTTTGTCCGATCCTGCACAGACGTCCAGAAAAGTGAGCAAAATGAGATTGACTGAGTTATATTGTAACACATGCAGCAACGGCATGTACCGTCACTGTAACACCTGGGATAATAATTATAAATTTGAGGGCAGAGGGAATACACGAGTAAGAGTAGAAATAAAATATGCATATTTGTTACAGCTCATGTACACGAGAGGTATATTTCGCATACCCACTACTTACATGGTATACCCCGTCCCCAGAAAGAAGATCATAGTACAACATGTATAGTCTGCCTTTATACTTTACTTAAAGGATTTATAGTTCCTCTTAGCCTTACCAAGTTTTCCAAAATGATGTTTAATTTGCTGTGTGACTATGGTAATTCTTGTTTACTTCCGTCTTATCAAAAGTGTGCTCCCTAAGTCAGTCTCCTTGAAGTAAGGAGGCTTGCATATTCGATCGTGTGCACACAGCAACGGGGCCACCCATGGTGGGTTCTGGTGACTGTACACATGTATCTCCATGGGTCGTTAGAAATCTCCTGAGGGGAAAGAAGTGTAAAACAATAATAGCCCCAGCTGTCATCACCTCGATATCCTGTCTGCTAGCGTGCTCTTGGTGTACAAGGATGGAGGGATTTCTGGGCCACCACGATGATTTACGACGTGCATCTCTGTTAGAGTCAGTGTTCTGGGTGGGGCATGAGTCTGTACGACTTCAGATTAGATAAACGTGGGTAAGGACACCACAGCCTTGTCGGTGGATGTGTCTGGGTCAGATAGGGTCGGAGGGGGTAGGAGGAGACTACTTGCTAAAGGTGGAGATGACAGGGGAGAATGGATGAGTAGACAGGTGCGCATGGACAAGTCGATTAGCTCGGCAAACTATAGACTACCCTATACCCAAAGCACATACCTTTTACCCTGTCTATATTTTACGACCTGCCCCAGGCGCACTAGTGTCTAACTGAAGTAACTCTCGCATAACATTTTTTTAAACAGAATAGATGCCACGGCTAAAGGGCTGTAGTGTGCACGAAATGCTGTTTTAGCTGGAAAGTTTATATGAAAATGTTTTGTTTTGATAGTGATATATCCTTAAGGAAATCTATAAAATGTGAAAGCGGTTCTCATATCACATTGACAGTGAAAACAATTTAATGGTGGATCGTGAAGTATGAGAGAAGACCACGTGACCGTGCTGTGTAACATGTTGAACAATGCCAGGTCGCCTTCATCATGAACCATCGAGACACTCTCACTGGAGGCCAGTTTCTAAATCCTATTACTCTTCACATACGTCCGCATTACGAACTGAATTAGGAAGTGGTCGATCCTGTATTATCGCGAGCTGTTCGCCGGAGGCGCCGACCCAGCGGCTCGCTCTCCAAGCAGAAACATTCCCCACGACAGCAGGACTCATCAGAAACACTTGTTGGCTTTACACGTTGCCAAGACTGTGCTGGGAGATTGCACTGCGGTGAGGCAATCTTGTTGCTCAGGTGTCGCGGCGAGCAGCTCATGTCTTGGGTCAGAGGCCGGTGCCGGGTCAGCGCCTCGCTCTCTGAAGTGGGCGGCCTTGATGGATAGCCTCTGCCACCCGCAGCGGCCCCGCCCATTGGTCAGAGTCATTAGGTGATAAGAGAGCCCCAGCCACCACGAGCGCCAATTACAAGCGACATGACTGCCAGATCGTGGCAACGGACTAGGCAAACGCTGCAACCCAAACAAAGCTAATTGGCAGCCGCAAAACACCATTGGCTTTCTGGTTTGCCTCCTTTCTTGCGAAGCCACTAGACCTACCGCGGCGAGGAGAAAAAGCCAAGCTCACTGTACGTCATCGAGATTGGACAGGTGTCCTTTTTTATACATGCAAATTAGGAGATAGGCTTTTTTCATCAGCGGAGATGAGTTTCCATAATGCCGACTTTTTCAAGTGTTGAACGAGTTTTTCATAACTTCCCGAAGGCTCTGACACTTAATCTGCTCATTGCCAACGGAGAGATACATATTCAGCGCCTCGTATTTGCCTCGTAAGCCAGCGGGAACCATAAAAGACAGTTCGTTTGTATGCAGCTGATCTCTTAATCCGGCCGCCATCGGGCCGACTGCGTTAGTGATTCAGATCGGGGCATAAATCATGTCGTCCCCGCCACGCGCAAGTTCCTGTCACGCTGACGGACAAGATGGCGGCACTGTCTCGTGTCCCGGATGATTACGTCCGCCAGCGGGCGCGACCTTCGACTGTACCATCCAAACCCCCTCCCTCCACCTCCACCCCCAGCAGAGACGCAGATTAACGTGAACTCGTTGGATTCCCATCGCTGGGAGAACTAGAAGGAATATTAATGCAATGAACCGCCAGCCTGCTGTAGACGCCAAGTCGGTGGTGGCGTCCATTACGTTAGCGGCGCCGCGCCGCTAGATGGCTCTATACAGGGAAACTAGTCCGGGTTTTATAGCATTCGACCGACCACTCACATCAATCTGCCGCCTGTTTATGCGGGGCGGTTCAGGGGTCAGTAAAAATGTCACATGCAATATATGTTGGGGTCCAAGGTTATTACTTTCGCCCTATATCGACTTATAGCGCAATATATTCTGGAGATTGGTTGACAGAAAACAAACAAAGGCAATCTAATTTAAATTACAATTTGTTTATACGCCACTTTTTCCACAAGCACGGTATACACGATTAGCTGTGTGTCAGTTGGAAACCAGCATTATTCATAGCAACGATCGATTTGTTGAGGTGAAAAGGTTTCTTTCAAATAACTCAGAAGCGCATCTTGGTGGGTATGAAATACATGGTGAAAGGGGTCTGTCTGCCCCAGCAGGCCAATTGTAATGCAGCTCTCAAAGACAGCAAAGGCGATCCTGATACCCAGCGCTAAAGGAAGCCAGAGCCGCGAAGCCAGCGTCGACGCCACATCCAGAGGGCTTTGGGTATGCCTTCCATCGATCGTCGCTCCATCTTTGGAGGACTGTAGGGGTTGTGAGAATATCCTATATGGGTTGTGTCATCGACGTGTAGCGACTACTACCACAAGATTTCCTTTTTGTCCACTAAAGCGCTATAGCAGTAGCCCCAGCCTGCAGCCAAACTAAACCCCACCGTCATGATCCATTGTCGCATCGCCTGCACTTCACGCTTAAAGGCTTCTTAGATTATCAAATGTATGCTCTTCTCCCTCAGAAACCCCCCTCCCTCCATTCCTCCCTGGTGATCAGGGATGGGCTTACCCTGCGGATGTTTCCACTTGGGCGGGCCTATTTTTGATTTCGTCAAAATCTTACATCATTTCTGAGGAACACCCACGGAGACTGGGATGAGCTTCTGGGGCTCCCCGCGACCTGCGGCTTGCTCAAGCGCTTAGGGAACCAACCGAACTCGAAAGTCAATTTCTTGCTGTCTGACTTTCAATGGCAGTGGGCTGAATTATCCTAATTTATTAGCAGCCCCGACTCTCTCTCTCTCTCTCTCTGTCTCTGGGGCCTGTGTTCATGCCACTGTGACGTCTTTAGGCAGACATCGTCCCGTCTTTGCGAAAGAGAAGAGCCCGGATACATATGAGCGTGATTAGCGACAATGCGCAAGGACCAGCCAGTGGTCCCAGCTGCTCGCAAACAATAGGAGTTACTCGCCAACAATCACTCCAGACAAGCGGCTGTCATAGAACACTACTGCTTCGCATAGCTTCTCGCCGCCGTTGTCCCGCTCCGTCACCAGTTCCTCTCTCCTCGCCTCCACCCAGTAGGAGATGCTTCAGATGATCTATAGGGATAACAAAAAAAAATACAGCTCTTCCATACCCTCGCTCGTTGTCCATCAATCCATTACCTACAAGAAGCTTAGGATAGATCGGGGTGGGTTTTCGAGGTGGAAGCTGCTGCAGTAGGGGTTGGAGGGTCGTGTGTGGGGGTGGGGGTGGGGTGGGGGTCTGAGGGGCCCTGGGCGTGCCCCGTCTAGGGTCGTCCACATGGAGGCAGGCTAGAACTGCGTGAGAACCCGATACCAACTAGTTATAACACGCACTATGACAGGCGGGTGTCAGGCCTCACGGCACCCTGTCCTAGTATTGCATTTCACGTCCAGAGGAAATATAAACATTTGGATTTTGTCACCCAGTGTTAAGTAAACAATTTACCCTAGGACTAGGCGTGATGTGGTTTATTTCAAATGACACATCGCCCATTTATGATTGGTTTGTTATGAACGCCTGTCACCCCTGCTATTTCTGTGTGCAAACCAAGCTTTTTGATCCGAGATAGCTGACAGACGGCTCTGAGAGCGCCCTCCTCGTACACACACATAAATATCCTCCCTTTCACGGATGGCAACAAAAAGAGAGAGACCTGAACGTAGAATGTGTTTATATACATTATAAATCGGGGTCAGAGGACAAGTTCCCCTAAAAGGCCACCATGTGAGAGAACACACGCTTTGCAGAATTTTTTTTTCCCCAGGTGCTGTCTATACCAATCAGACTCTGTCATAAATCATTCGCTGCGGCTACATTGAGCTTCCTGTGCCGCCTGAACCCTAGTGGGTCGTTGGATGGATAGGCTACTTCGTCCTCTGGCTACCTGTGTTTAGTTGCCATACATCCTGCGGTACCAGTTAGCCGGACCACTGCGATCGGACATCCTGTATAACTACCCCCCTGATCGATGACCCGACACCTGTCCTCCTCCCACCATCACTTATATGCGCGCCACTGGTCAATCTCCTGTCCAGGTTCCCTAAATGAATCTCCACTGACGTGCTCCCGATACTAGTCGCAGTTTTAGGAGACCTAACTGACGCCTCCGCAATGTGAGCATTGTTTCATCTGCTTGACCTGGGCTGACCTCTGGTCAGTCCTAACACCTGCTGAAACGATGCACATTGCTATCTGGATCCTTCACTGGGTGTTACAGGTGGTTCAAGCATGTGGTGCGCACATAAGCACACCTTGATGGACCCACCTGCCACTCAGCGATCTTTTACATGCTAGCTCAGGGGTTATGATGAGGAGGTGCAGCCGTCGGGGAATGAGAGGCAGGAGCGGCCGGGGCGTTTACTAGACAGGAGGGTACAGGTTTCTCGACAGGGGTTACCAGACCCCCGACAGCGACTGCATCAGTCTATGTGACGTGGAGGTCTAACGAGCTATAGGAAAAACACAGTGTCATGTTGTACAATATTTATTGCCCAGAATCGACTGTGGTGGCCTCGACTTATGAAGGAATGGCGACCTATTGCACTCACCAAAAAAACAAAAATTGTGTTGTATGTGCGGGAGAGAAACATGTGGTTCCCTTAACCACCATGAACAATGTATTGCACCCTCTATGCTTGGAATACACTGGAGAACTTTTTAAAATTTGAAGTGATACGTTTCAGATGTAGACATACTTATTCTCTGACTGTATAAAACTCCACATTCCAAAATACCACAACGGTCTCCTGTACCACAACCACTTCGTGATATACCGAGCCACGGTTTACAATGTGTGAGAGTCGGCGGGGAGAGGGCTGCAATACACTTGACCTGGGCTGCAGTCGAACCGACCATTAAACGTCAAATCTCATTCAGCACATTAGGGTCCCTGTTCCCTGTTGAATCTGGCTATGATACGGGGGGCAAGAGAGAACCGCAGACAAAAACCACCTGCACCACCGCCCTCTGCTTTATGGGTTCGGCCAAGGCCAGGCATTTTTTTGTTATCGACCCGTAGTAGTCTGTGCCCGTTCTGCATACGGTTGATGGAGGGTGGCGCGGGCAAGGGGTGTGGTCGTGGGGGTGAATGATGGGTGGAGGTACGGGCTGGGTGAGAAGCGTTGAGTACCCAGCCGGGAGCAGCTCACTGATCCCTGCCGAGTCGCTCACAGCGCGAGAACGACCAGTCCCTGGCACCTTTAGGCTGACAGGTATTCTGTCAGGAACGTGTACCTGTACCACGGTGAAAGGTAACGGTTATGGCATTACATTCCCCGTTCATTGTCGCTTTGTTGAACAAAAATGGGCAACAAAAACATGAAATAGATATTTGTGGAGAGGGGGTGAGAGGGACGCAAGTGAACGGCTCATATTGACGCCGTATACATAAAACACTTTTTCTGTCATAGTTATGTATGATGTCGCCAGAAGTATAATCATGAAAGCGTGTAAGTTTTGTATATAGATTTAGTAAACTGAATAGATATATTATTAACCTTTCATTAAGATTCACCATTAGATATGAAACCATTACCGCCAGATTTTATTAAGCGTTAAGCCCAATTAGATCCTCCGATATGACATTTTAAATGTTTTTGGGTACATTGGCTGATATGTCCGTGCGTTCGGAAAGTGAGAGACTACAAGGACTCCCACAAATATCCTCATACAGTCCTGTATCCCAGTGAAAGGGGAAAAGGGGGTAGAGAAGATGTATGAACGGGGACGAACCTAGGGGGTAGAACGATCCACTGGTGATGGATCCTAAAGGATGGATCTTCACAATATATCATTGTTGTCGCTTTGCCAGGAGGGGAACAAACGGTTGCAACGTTGTTACCCACGCACGAGCTGACCGATGGGTTCCGTCGTATCCGCCGGGGTGAATGGTCGAATATATGGCAGCAGCTCGGAGCAGCTCGATGCCGTTGGCTCCAGTAATGTGTGATGGATTAGATTCATTCATCTTGGCGACGTGCATCGATGTGTAGCATTTACGGTGGAGTTTTTCAATACAAGGGCGCCAGCTCTATAGGATATTTGGTAAACGCATGTAGTTATTTATTGGTTGGATTATATTCCAAATAAAATTCAAGATTGAAGAATAGACATGCATCTGCCATTTAGTATTGTGGATATGTGGCGTGTCCTCTGTTTGGAAGGTCTTATTAAAGCTGGCAGGGAATGTAGCTGGAGGCCTATATAGTTGGCCCTCTCCTACCGAAGGAGATATTCTTGGTACATATTGACGAAGGGTCGGTGTCAAACTAGACTTTCTCCCTCCGCGCAAAGTAAGCCATCTTTATTTGGCCCGCATGACCTCCGCGTATGCCCCGATGTCGTAATCCATCACTTGACTTGGGAGAGGCTGCCGGCCTCCTGAAACTGGACTTATTTGACAATTAGTGCGCGGAGGACCTTCCGGAGGGCGGTGGTGATTTGTTTGGCGGATTGATGGATGCGGACTGGGATTAAACAAAGGGGCGGGTAATTACCCCTTGGAATTGTGGTGCGCTAGTAGGTTTTCTTTTTTTTTTGGCTGGTCGAGGGCTGGGTCAGGCTGGGTTTGGCATGGTCAGTTCAAGGTCGTGGGCGATATTGGGGAAGTGCTCATCTGTGTAATGGACACAGTCCCCTCTGGAGTTGACCACCACCTTGAAGTCTGTCCTTTGGGATTACTGAAACTACCCTTTGACTTCCGGTCTGCCTAATCGTAAGTCAATAATGCAGATTAAATTGTGAAAAGATCAGGAAGGTGTAAGTAGCGGCTGAGTGGAACTTTACCTCGACCAGTTCTATATTGACAGAGACTAGCGAAGGAAGACTGTCGACTGATTCCACTACTTGGAATGGAGCGCGAGGAAATCATTACCAGTTAGGGTCTGGATTTATTAGATCTCTGATGGTGTCTGCTTCTGAGGCTCCCTACACCGCAAGCTGCACATGCTGTGGAGGTAGGCGGGAAATTGTTGTCGGCGTGTTGCGACTTGCCGGCAATCGTCATTCCACCCAGGAGATATCGGCGGGAAAAGTGGTATAATGGCGGATTCTAAATGGATCTTTGTGCGCTGGTTTCTCATTGTGTGACTGGGGGAAACGGGGCCCTGAGGAGTGCCGCGGGTGACGCCGTTGTTAGAACCATCTATCTTTCATCTGGCACTGAGGCGGGCACCGAAACCTGGAGGTCCTCGAAGTGCTTATTCATTACCAGACGTTCCTCTATTATCGCCCATCCTTTTGGTATAAACACTGTCAGTCGGCCGCACAAAACTCTGCTATCTTCCATTGGCCACGAATGTTGCAAATGCCTACAAAATATTGATTCGCTCACAACAATGCCCCTCTCGAACTCTCACTGAGGGAAAAGCAGACGGGCGATACAATTACCGTGTTAACAATTAAAGACGTTCCCCAACTATTATCAATTACCGAAACAAAGGCTTTAATCAAGAGTCGGCTTGCTAGAGGCCGAGGCAAGACACTATCGGAATATGGCAAAGGGAAGGATGCAAGACGTTTAGGAAATTAATTGATAGATTGTGCGTTTGAACATAGCATACAATTATTGCATGGAAGCAAGCAAGCGGAAACAGATTGCTGAATCCTCGTCTACAGCCAGCTTAACTCATAACAGGTTGTTTTATGAAAGTCGCTGTTATAGAAAACATCCTCTAAATGTGATACATCGTCCCATAAACAACTCACTTTATCCCCTGAGCTACTGTATCCAATCCTTATTAGACCATATTATATCGTCGTTTGTATGAAAGAAGCTAAAGATAATGAACATTACTTCCTTATATTGTGCAACTTAATCCATGTTCTGATCATCTAATGCGAACAACGCCATCTAAGATTATGTCTTCGACGCCAAGGAATATGCTATAAAGGTCAATTTGTTCCTTGTGTACACTCATCTCATAAGAGTCCGGCAATACAATATGGCATGATTAGAGTTGCTTCTGTGACTACACATATATAACTAAGAAGGCAGTAAATTAGAAAAAAGAGAAGAGAGAATGTGTAGAATTAAAAAGACGAAACAGTTCTCCCCATGGTTCTGAGTGGGATCCATGGGAAGAAGGCGATGGCTGTATTCATCCTTTAAGACAATATACCCAAAACATTCCTATGTGGGTGTTTGCCCCACATAAAGCTCATTCCATTTTCCGATTTCAATAACTTAAGTGATAAAAAGGACTGCATGATACGGCTCAACGCCGTATATAAGTGGCAACCCTTTCCCAGCTCTGTATACTTGAGGCGAGAAAGCTTTCATATGATACCATATTTCTAGGATCCTTGGGTTTTCATTATCTCTGCACGATGAGAGCGAACACCTTGCTGAGATTTGTTCTCGCGGTTTCTCACAGTCTCGCGAGACCGCGCGAGGATTGCCGCATATCTGCTGGCAGTATCTGACGTGCGCAGTTGGCGCGTTCCATCCATCACACGGGCGCTCGTCGATTAGCGCCGCCTGGCAGCCCTAATTCTGACATGCTATTTCGAAGTGATCCATTTCCACTCGTGATCGGGAGGCGCACACTTCCGGCCAAAATGAATTACTTCAGCACACATGCAAATGTCCAGTTCGTTCCTTTCTTCCCAGTAGTATTGGTGTCATCGATTGGAGGTGCTAAAAGAAACCAGTTGATTCATTAGAATATACTCGCACATGTGTTGTAGCCTTTCAAGCTTCCGCTAATGTCATTATCTGACACTAGGTATCCTATACATTAGTTGATACTATTACACTGATTCCCCAGCTAATACATTGGTCTGCAGTCCCTCAGTATTGGAGTGTTTCACACACTGCTGGTTAACATTAGCCCACCTATATACCTATGTCCAGGCATTTCCTTCTTACTGTGTCCGTCATTTTTACCATCATTCCATAGAGACACAACCCCGTGAGAGCATATCGCGTGTCTAAACGTTATTTCAGGACCAGGGACATTCCGGCCCAGGTTTGCTGGCAGTGGTTTCTTGGCAGTTTCCATCATGAAGCGCAAGAACTTGCATCTTGATTTTTACCCGTTTCCGGGATAATTTGAGACAGGTTCAATAGGTGATATTTCTTTTTCATCTTTATGATCTTTTTCGAAAGGTGTCTCAGCAAAGTCGGGCAGACACGAGAAAGTTGGCAGTATTCAATGCTGGCCCCGGTGCCCGCGCCTTTTCCCTACTCGATCTGTCATGGACTGGAGGGTCACCCTTTGACTTGTCGTCGCATTGGCTTGTCTCGGCCCTTCGTTGTTGCACATAACTGTCACTGCATGTGGTGACAAAAACAGTCTTGGATAGCCTACCCCTGGACAGGTTCCTAATATCAATTTTGAGAGAATGTCTTTACTTACTCTCAGACTAGACTCATTTGCTGCTAGAGACCTAATCTTAACAGTAACATCTGTAGCAGATTGCTGAATTCTTATAGAGAGCTTGTTTATAAGATGCTATTTACTTCTGATCTCAGCAGCGGAAATGACAATTTATGAATGGATGAGATCACTCTTTTCCTGAAAAATATCTGGCGATTTATTTTAGGAGCAAGGGGACTGTGAAGCGGCCCATGTGAGCAGTCTCGTGTGAAATCAGTGAGGATCTTGAGAGGAAACATCGAACAAGTTTTGGGGATTACTAAAGTTATGTGATTTATTACTGCCCAACCCCCACTTTGGTCCTCAGGCAAGATGTATAACCGCTATGCTATTATAAATAAAGCGAACGCTATACCATCACAAAGTAAGAAACAACTATAGCTTTTCTTTTTTTTCTTTCAAAAGGAGGCTTGCGTAGGGGAGGGTGTGATAGGGTGAGAGAGAAGGATGACTCTAAAGCTGTATATCGTAATTACAGTCGAGGAAGGCGGATGCAGTGGTGCCGGAGAAAAAAGCACAACTTCTCTTAACATATCATTACCGGTCTGATTTTTGCCCCAACATTGATGTTCCGATATTTGCACTAACTCGCTGCCAGCGAGGTACAGATCTGTCCTTGTCAGAAGATTTACTCGGATTGCCGTTTGTGACAATGGCGTCCATTCCGACTCGGTGGATCCCCCAGGGTGAAAGCCACGCTGGATTTATGCGGCTGTCAACCAGGTGCAGACAGTTTGGAGGGTTTGCAGCCCGCTGCCTATACGCCATCCTTCGCGCTCCATTGGATCTTTCGCGTTGGATCCCCGTGTATAGTCCCCAGGCGGGAGCGGCACTACTACGGTCCATAAATGTGGAAATCTATAACTGCCGCTCCATCCCCTCAACCCCTCCCCGTGATAAGCCACCGCAGTGATGGCCAGCAGATGCACACTCAGTAGGTAATGTGCACTATAATCCTATTAGAGTTTTTCCCCCTCTGGGATGACTTTCAACAATAATCGCTTCAATTTGGCGAAGTCAATTCCAGGCGGCAGTACGTCGCACTTCATGAATATTCAAAAGTGTCTGTTTTTCTCTTTTTTTCCCGTACTCTCCTTCCGTCGACAGGCACTCTGGGGCTATATCGACGTGAGTGGATTTACATATCGCCTAGTGAGTTGGATTTTTGCCGCGAGCTGTTAACTCCAAAGGGAGAACAGGGGAGACGTTTGAATGCATCGACATCAGCGTGCCGTCAGCACTGCCTAATAGACCTTCAAACAATGCCCAGTGAGTGTCATCAATAGTCGATGCAGGGGTTGCCGTCACCTGATCACTCTTATCAGCCGCCGTATGGCTCGTGGCCACGCAGTCACCATGAAATCCCGTTGTCAGGTCTTCAAAAGCGGTTTCAATCTAATCATTGGGGATACTCTCTACCTGTACTGATTTATCATCCACCCCCATGCAGCATGAAGAAATGCAACCTCCTGTCCTCCTGCATCCACCCCATACGGCAATCATACCACCAGAGGATTGAGTTACCGTTTCTGAATGCAATCTATCTAGACCTTCTCTTTTTCTTTGTAAGTCGTAATCAGTAAATGAGATTGGATGTTCTGAGCGCGCTGACACGTTTGACATTATATAGAAATTAATTAAGGTTAATTGTATTATTGGAGGAAAGGGCACACAGGAGTATTGCAGTCTATTAGTGTGCTTAAACACAAGTCCATGTAAACTCATGGTGGTCTACTTTTTGACTTCTTCATGAATTGTCCTGATTAATAATATCCTCTGTGATAAATTGTCAATGTAAACTCGTGGTGGTCTACTTTTTGACTTCTTGATAAATTGTCCTGTTTAATAATATCCCCTGTGATAAATTGAAACGCTTCATGTTTTGCCATATGATGCTGCCCCAGATGCCCAAACAAGACCTATTTTGGGAATTCACCGGTCAATATAGCCTCGAATAGAAAAGTAAAACAATCCGATCCATCATAAAGGTGGCATCGAATTCCTCGTTATTTATTAGTGTTTCCCCTCCTGAAACTCTGTTTGTGTCTCATTTCCATTCGTCGAAGACTGAGCCACGCGCAAAGCGTACCGGGTTCCAGCTGTATTTATAGAGCGGCCGTCGTGTAGTTGGTAATAAAATATTCTAAGGCGTGCAGCGGAAGATTCTGAGAGAAGGTGACTGGAAAGGGTGGGTCAGAAATAGGTCAGACGGAGGTAAACAACCGCAGACTACGCCAGGCTTTTGGCAGAGGCCCAGAGAGACACTCCATATATACCTACAACCACCCACCCTTCTTGAAAGTGACCAACAAACTGACCAATGGCCTTGTAGCAGAGGGGGCAGCAGATGGTCGGTGTGTTTGGGTCAATATATATATGAGATTACCAAAGGTCATATGAGGGTCTTGTATACATACAAAAATAGATGTGATTATTTATTGCTAAACTGAGATAATCATATTTTGGTCAACAAAGAAGTGTATTCAACTGTGATGATTATTCAATAGCTCAAACCTCGTATTGTGTCTACTTTTTTTCTTATAGTATAGAGACAGCACTTACATGTATATGGGAAGTGTATAGCAAACATGTGATGGAAACTATAACTTGCTGGATATAATCTGTGCTGCACTTCAGAATTTGATAAACAGACTATTGCAACAAGGCGGTCTTAAGAGGTTTGATATAAACGTATGTAATGTATACCCTACGTTGCCTCTCGTTCTTATCACGAAGGCGTTACTGAACTATGTAGAACACTCTTCGTGATGAATGAGGATACTCGTTGCTATGATTAAACACCTGCCAGTTTCCATGCTGACAAGGATGTTCTGACATATCGCAGAACGTCCTGCTGGTTAACATGATGGCATAGACAATGTGACGTAACGCTACACATGCGGATCGTTAGAGGATGACGTACAGTATACAGGCTGCGACGTAACACAGATAAAGTCTTCACATGACGTATAAATATCTCCGTCGCCTACGCCTGTGAGCGGGCATCTCGTTCTTCCTGCTGTTAACACCCGTTCTACTCCTAGCATACCTGGTTTTTAGTCGCCCTACAGGTTGGCGAGACACGGGCGATAAGGTGCGCTGCACGTGGCTGGTTAGTCACGATTTACCGCCGATTATGGATCAAAGACACACGGCACACGCGCCGGCGACTTCAAAGCCTGCTGGATCCTTTGATCGGGCGGGCGGCGGACCCCCACCCCGTCTCATCTCCCAACCAGTTCCACACCTAAAGGCGTGCAGCAGGTATACAGCAGCCACCAGGGGGCGTGTCGGGGCATCACCACGACGAGGGGATCACAGAAGCCGAAAGATGCTGGAGGTGGGATCTGCAGCCTACGGGAGGCAGGTGACATACAGGTACAACCTGCAGGTGTTACGTCGGCCAGGCCAGAAAGGCAGAGTGGTTGGGAGGTCGGCGTTGTGTGGGTGTGGGGTGCTGGCAGTTGACTGGTTTCATCGATCATTCAGCACTAATGATTAGAGGCCACGATGGTCGACGTAATAACTGTCATCTCGTGGTCGAAATGTGTCGGGCGGCAGAGACATTTCCCCCGGACCTCAGTCATTAACCCAAATTCTCTTAATGACTGAAAGAAAGTAAAAAATAATAAGCAGTAGTGACCGGTTTCCAGATGCAACTTCTCTGTGAGACCCTCGAATACTGAAAGTTGACTATGAATGGTGGCTCTTGTCTTCCCACATGTTGATATGTGTACAGGTATACAGGTACATATATCTACATGATTAGACCAACGAGGTAGACAATTAATCTCGTTTGTTATACTTATATAGACATGTATCCATGTTTACCGAGACAGTTCAGGCTCTAACCTCTTCGTACTGTAAATTGGTATGTTGACCTGGTGTGCCAGGCTCCTGTGGCAAAAGTGTCAGATGTCCACCTGATTTCCGAAGGATGCCAAGTATTCACGTAGGTAAACACACCTAGTGACAGATGGACATTAGGAATGCTTTCTTTCCGTGTGGTTCTGCGTGCTTCTCCCTTTACCAAACATGCACGGCTGTTTTGAAATCCCATGCATTTCTCCCACACATACGGACTTGGGCTAATTCGGGACGAGCACTCGCTATGGGCCTGCCCGGTTCAGGTTTTGGCGCCATTTGGCTGAAGCCAGTTCCCGGTGCGCAGGTTGGCTTCAGGGAAGCCAGAGGGCGGCTGGTCCCTGGCAGGACTTCAGCGTACCCCCGGAACCAGCTGCTCTGTGCACGGTTGGAGGCCAGGTGGGTGGAAGAGAGGGTGGGTCGTAAGAGGGGTTTGATGAAAAGAGAAGGGTGGGGCGCTGCACCCCACACTTACCCCACACTTACCCCTATCTCCACACCGACCAATGCAGTAGGGGCCCCTCGCCCCCACCTCCCCTCATCCTGGGAAGCCTCGGGCGTCTGAAGCTGATCCGACGCATAACTAACTCGTGCTGACGGCCAGCCTTGGCGGCCGATCGGCCAAGACGGTCTGACGCAGGCGCCTCTGCCAAACCGTGCACACCCCATCCGGTATTGTTAGCGTCAACTAATGTCAACCAGGGGGGTGTCTTGCCCGTCTCAACCAACCGCCCAATCACCAGATCTCCCACAGTGTGTTTTTCCATGCTCTCTCCACTGTTACCATAGCCCCTCCCCCACCCATCCACTTCCATCCCTTCCTCCAGCGCAGCTCCTCGAAGCCACCACCATCGCCATGCTGAGTCTCCTCTTCCTGTAGGGAGACAGTGGGTGCAGGGCGTGCGGCAGGCCCCTATTATCTGCACCTCCCTGCCGTGCGGTGATAAACAGGCATAACCAGCACCAGCACCCACAGGGACTTAGCTTTTTACGGCGCTATATTCCCACCCAAATCTGAAAGTCACCAGTCATTATTCTTTCCACCACTGGATGCCCGGGAAAGGATATTATAGGGAGAGATTTTAAAATAAATAAATAAAAAAATAAATGGAAAAAAAAGAGGACGGTAGTTGTGTGGAGTATTATTGGGTTTTCGAGGTGGAGGGAGTGGGGAGATCTGTACGACTCAGGGCGTTAGATCACTTAAGGCGGCGTTTTTGCTTGGTGTGTGTTTTGTGCAAGCGTGGGGTGGTGTTTATGTAAGGGAATCGACGAACGTAGCACCAGGCAGAACGTGCTCCTTTAGATATGACGGGGATGCCTCGGTGCAATGATATAGATAACACGGTACCGGCGCAGATCCAGGAGGAGTTAGTCCTTCCGAATCTCTCCTGATCCTGATAACCCAGCCCCAGCTAAGCCATCTACACCCACCCCACTCCCCTTCCCTTGCTACCCTTACTCCCACCCCAAACCACACACCCTGCCGCAGCACCCACCCCGACGGCCGTCATGATCAATATGCACAGCGTCGATGTCTTCCCAGCCAATGATAATCGATTAGGATGCGGCAAGCGAGATCAATCGCCCGCGTATATATAGAGCAGATCGGAGCAACTTGCCCGCGCGCCAGATATAGAGAGTTGGTCACTTCAAAGAGACATGTACTGTGGCTCAGGGCAAGCATAGGGTCAGGCGTATACATGTAGGGTTATATCTCGGCATCGCAGGGCTGTGTGAGCAGTGGTGTGTCGTAAAGGAACTTGATCAGGGGCGGATGAACTGCTCGGCGACAGGGATGAGTGCTCAAAGCCCAGACGTATTGCTCAGTGCGGGTGAGCTGCTCAAAGACTGTATAGACTTACAACAGTAATTAAATAGTACTCTTTTCTCAACAATGGCGTCAGTTCGATTAACAGAAGATCGGTGGACTTGTCTTTGGCTATGGTTTTTGTACCTGCTGTAGGCAAATAAATATATCAATATGCCTTTTTGACCTTATGATAAGTTACGTAATATCCGATGCTGATACCTACAAAGCATTAAAGACTTTGTTCTGCTTTATTTGGTTCGTTGTTATCACAGTATTGTACATATTGCAACAAATTAGTTGATAATACATATAGCAACACTACTTGGCATGGATATCATTTCCTTTGAATATCAATATATATATATAGTTCAAAATGAAACCTTATGTACTGTACAATCAGTACATAAAAAAGAGCATGTGCACTCTTCGATTATTGAGAGGAACATACTGTCAGTGGAGTAGTGGAGTCGATGAGGTGCCACAACCAAAATATGTAAATATACTTTTACATGAGATCACTTTATGACGCATGGCAGGTGTATCGGATGGACAGATACAAATGAATATCAGTGATATAAAACGTCTTTTCGGTCGATATCACCTGTACCTCTCCCCAAGTCCAGACACAAGCCGTCATTTTCTCCCTGCAGTCGGCTGCATAGGCACTAATCAATTAAAGCCTCGAGATACACCATTACCGTGTTAAGTTAGCCCTAGACAAACAGGCCCTGACTCCTTCATACACTTACCCCGGGCGTGACCCCGTGTTTGCCGATCATTTCAGCATGCTCCGCGGTCAAGCCCTGACAGGCCCCAACCCATGGATGGCATGATTAAACGCATAAGCAGCTTTTGGCCGTTAAGGCCCTTGGGGGCTTTAACCCTCAGGCCTCTCATACTGGCTCTCTCCCAGTCTCCTTATACGGCTGGACCGGAAGCCAAACCAGTCATGTTTAGTTATCAAAACATTTAACTTTGCCGCCGTTCAAAGCGGCGGTCACGTGCACGGCATGCACCGTCCGGTGAAATTTGGGGGAGCAAATACAAATTGCCCGTGTGCAGAGATGAACTCAAATCCCTCTTTTTATCATGCACCGCGATCTCTTAGTACCATGTCCCGCTAACCGGCGACTGCATCTATACCACCGTCTGGCATAGTCTGCACTTGGTGTCGGTTCTTTTAACTTATTGAATTCCGAATGATGTACGCCCTCATCTTGTTTCCTAAGGCTGTCTGAAGACACAGCGTTTCATCGAATTTTCAACGTTATATTGTATGTGTAAGTTCCTTTGAAGGCGAATAAAAAGCACGCACTGCAAGTGCTGGGCGGGTATCATGCAGTTGCATTCCCTCTCTCTGGCACGACTCTGAGGATGTTCCCGGAAAAGGAGCGGTCATATCAAATCATACATTTGTTGTAAGAGACAGGGGAAAAAGTACCCCAAGTCAAATATTCATCTTGTTGGGCTAAAGAAAACCAGTCATATGATAACTCGCCTTTGACAAAAGAGTCGAATACAAAGCAGGCAGGGGCTTGTGAAAAATCTTGAATGAAAAAAATGAATACGATCAAGGCCTTACTGCCAGTACACTTTATGAATAAAGCGAGAGATTCATGCCGGTAATATAAAATAGTGTGCGGTTGAGAAGTGTAGGAGCAAAAAGGCGCCCTGTAAGGGAGGTAGGTATATAAGGAGGGATCCCCCACCTTTTCTATTTCCCCGCTCCTACTCCTCCTGCCTACCTCCCTTCCGCGTCTGTCTGTGGTGGGGCAGTTTGTAGATGAGTCTATTGCGGGGCCATGCACTATGACGGCCTGTGGTCCTGTACCCGTATACCTGCTGTCAGGGGGTGCCCGCCTCAGCCTCGTTCATCCCAGCCAACAATGGCTGCACTCTGTTGACAGCCTGCACGGATCCCCACCACAGACTCAGTGGAGCGGAGGGAGCGCGGGGAGCGCGTGTAAAAAGGCAGGATGTCCCACAGGACGTCTCTCTGAAAAACTCACAAGGCGCTCCATTGTGCTGCGTTGATCCCGGGGTCTGTGCGGGATACACGCGGCCGGGTACCTGGGGTGGGGGTAACGGATCAAGTGCACCCTTCCACCTGCTCTGCTGCTGCCCAACCATGAACGTATAAGTAAGCCCCTCACACCCCTCTGTACAACCCCCTCCTGCTATTTACCCCCAAACGCTCACAGCCCCAACCTTGATGGTGTCAGTGCTCCGTGGTGCTTACATCATCCGCTTTTCGCTGTCGGGATCTAAGCCGCCCGCTGCCCGTATCTGTCACGACTGCCTCCCGCTGCTCATACCGGATCTATTAAGTTGCCAGACGAGGTGATGGCAATGCTGTTCAATATATTCACGTCTCTCCACTTGACGACTTGACAGTTTAATATATATGTATGTCTACCGTGCCCCCTTTTGCATGTGGCCAATGTCGACCTGTCGAATGCATGTCACTTCGATGATAATACGGGGGGGGGGGGGGGAAGAAAAAAACATTGATATCGGTATTGCAACGCTTACCCGACATAAATGTCAGACGTTTCCATCGCCTGGGCTCTGTGATTTCTCAAAATATGTTATTTTTCGGGTACGGACCTGTGCTGTCCTTTCGATCTTGGCCGCGGGGCAGTGGGCCGTGTATCCCACTTTGCACATTTTAGATGGCAAACACCGGGTTACAAACGCCACCTAACGCCGCCATTCAGTATGTATACACGGCCGAGCACCTTCTTATCCCCGGGCCCAAATCAATGTGGCCCATGTCTGTCTGTTCCCACTCAGAGTGTTTCACTGTGAGTAGCCTCTGGGTGTATAGACCTCCCATCCCCCCTCACTCCCTCATCCCGGGCCCCTTCAACTCTACCCCCAGCCCCATGGATCACCGATCCCCTCTCTCTCCGACCTTCTACCACTACACGCCTCCACACACACATTCCTCCCCCACACGCCCGACAATACTGGACATCAGAGGCCATCCCTATTCCTATATACATATACCCTATGAATCCTACCCTATATCTCCTCTTACTGATCTCAAACTGGAGATCGGTCACGGACAGGAGGAGGCAGAGAGACCGTCACGGATCATTGCCTCGGTACTGTGCCGCGCGCGGTAGACCGTGACGAGATAGATGATGAGACCTTGTCGATGTGACGCATGGAGAAGAATGGGCGCCGACTGTCCGGCAAACAGTGTCATTTCATGCGTGCCTGCCCAACAAGGACACCGCGATCAGTGTGTTATCTCAGCCAGCGCTGCCTTATACTACACCCTATACTTCACTCACTGGAAGCTGCGGGGCGCTGGCGCTCGGCAAAAAGAAATGGGGTGAGGTTAGGGAGGCGGAGGGAACTCTTTTTTTTTTTCTTGGAACATCATCCCCGTCATAGGACCGGTTTTCTGGATGAGGGCGAAGAGCGGTCTGCGGTGTAATTCTATCGGGAGGGTATGTAGTTTGCTGTGGTCCGCCTTGTCTCGGATGGAGGTAGGAATAGAAATATAGTGTCGCCCGTCTAACTAGCTTTCCTCTCTGTTCTAAGCATCTCACACATCACTGCCTCCTGCACTGTCCCCTGCCGGTATTGACGACCTAAACGCCGCCCATCGATGACGAGCAGCTCGCGTTATGAGCATGAAAGGGGGAGCTGTTTTATTGCTCCTCCGGCGTCTGGCAGAGAAATAGCACTTTGGTCTTTGACAGTCCCCCCCCCCCCCCCCCCCCCCACACCACACCACTTTGTATAGGGTCTTTACATCAGCTCAGTCACGGGGGCGAATAATCTGTGAGAATTACGGAGGAGACGCTGGCGTCCATATCCCAGCCTCCGCATCGGGGACTGCTGGGGAAGGCGCGAGGCATTGTGGGGGATTCATGTATTGACTCGCTGAGCGTGTACAAATCGGCGTCCGGCGCCGCACGGGGACGCCGATAGGGGGCGCCCCACTCAACTGTTTGTCCTCGGCCATAACCGGCACTAGTCCTGACATACATATAATACAGCCATGAGTGGAGGTATTCATAAAACACACGACCCATGTGAACACTCAGCCCGTTTTTTTCACGTCTCAGAGGAGACCCTGTTCAAACTGTACGCTTTTATTGATACAGTCCTCAGCAAACAGTCGGTTTGCGCGTCTGGGTTACCTAATGCTGTCTGGTATGAACTGTGCGGCCATAAAAGACAACAAAGCAAAAGATGCCCGAGCTGTGGGAAGGAGAAAGGATTAAATAGTCTGGTTTATTACGTTTAAAAATGCCTGTCCGTCTGATATATGATCTGCTTCTGGTACACAGTCCGTGTATTATTATCCAACGCAAATGTGGCGATGAATGAAGTACATTGACGATAGCTGGGAAGGACAGGATTATCAAGGGCAAAAGGTGCAATGTTATTTACAAAACGAAAGACGAAAAGCTGCCCTGTGAAGAGAGCAGTAAACTTTGGGCAGTGTTCCTCGTTTTCTTTGCTGGGAAAAGTCAGTAAAGGTCAGGGAAACGCGAGTCCACAGCTCCCCAGAGACAAAGTGAAGGCAACTCTTGTTAGGCCGAGCCTGGAGTACAGCGATATGCCCGTTAGGAAGGCTTTGGATTGGGGGGAAACACGCAGTAGAAATAAAAAGGTAACCGAGAGCACATTTATTCAGGTGTGTGTCCACGGATAGCGCATTTTGCATGGTCTCAAAGAGGATCTGTGTTGTATGTTTGAGTCACGTCCCTATCCTTACAGCAGACGACATTGCTGAGCTAATGGTACTTGTTTTACAGATAGCTCACATGGTGTGGATTTCTTATTCTGATTATGTTTTATTTCTACTGGCACTAAAGCGGCATGCAAATGGCATGATCCTTAAAGGTCAACACACATCTACCATCATGTAATACATCGAGCCTCGTTCAACACAAATCTATACACATGTAAATTTTTCGTCTATAGGACTACATATATAAAGTGCACTTCCATGTTTATCTCCAGTTGACGAATAATACAAGTTATTTAATGAATACTATTACACATGTATATCAGTAATAAAAAGCGGCAATTTACGTCCATCAAAATCTATTTTTGCACCTTGGATTCTGCCTACCGGGAATCACTTATTATAGATAAACAAAAAAAGACAAAATAGAAAGGCAGGTTTTCAGAAATTGCTCAAATGAATGTAGAAGATATAATACAGCCATGGGTATAGGGCTCCCAGGTGTGAGAGGCACTCGGGAAGTAAGTCACCCAGCTAGTTAGTCAAGTGTTGGACTGGGGTGAGAATGTACACGCATATAACTTGGGCACGCCTAGGGTGTACGAATCCTGGCTATGTAATGGAGTAAGGTACGGTGTGATGTAGTATAGCTGAGCTATCTCGCTCCATCCCACGATTCCCTGCCAGAGAAAATACAAAAAAAGAATCACCGAACTACTCCCTCCAGCCTCCTTCCCGCCTACTGACGTCTTGCCCCAACAAGCTCCCAGCCCCAGGAGGGCTGCTCCATGGAGGTCCGTGCCTATGTGGATCGGTCTCTAGTAATCTGTGTCCTGACCATAGCAGTGATGAGAAAACCGTGAGGCCATAAGTAACCCGCCAAGTAGGCAACTAGCGGGAACTGCCTTTTCTATGCAGGCAAGCAGGTAGACGCCCCGTAGTGTCAGAACGAATAGAATCAGTACCGCGTCCAGGATCGGGCCAGCTCACAGGAGTGGTCCGTGTGTATTAAACAGTAGGACGTGCCCCTGGTGGAGGCAAGGTCGACAGGCTTCGTTATATAGCTATGCTCCAACGAGGCTAATTCCATCATGTGTGGCGATTTGCTCGTTGGTGGTTGCACCATAATTATTTACCTCTTGTGGGCTGAGGGCTGTTGCGTAGGGATAAACGCAGTTGTATAATCTGTGATAACCGTGTTAGTCGACTTTCACGGCCGCTGTTATATTTTGGCAGACTCGGCGTAGATACACATCGAGAACATACTTGGCAATGTACGACACAACAAATGTCTACTAATCTGTCTTAGCCTCATTAACAACAGAAATATAGCTGTATCCTCTTAACTTTCGTATATCCGTATCCAGTATCTCGGTACACATACTAAATTAATCTACATCCGTTTGTTTCTTATTGCAGTGAAGAGAATGATAGTAAAGGCAAAGAGTTTATAGAGTCTATACTCGTTGATAATGGGTACTCGTGGGGTGTAGTTTGCATCGGAAAGACAAGAACTCAAAAACAGGTGTTTGATAGTGTGAATCGTGTGAAGGAACACACGAATACAAAACGCAGGGGGTGATAGTTGTGCTTACTATATTACATCGTGTTGTGAGGCCCCCGGTCTTCCTCTACCCAGTTGTGAGTGGTGGATCCGCTGGCCGACAACTGTAAACGTTGACAGGCTGAGCATTGTACAGTGTGAATGATGGTGTAGTGTTTATTTACGGACCCGCTCCCACGCTCCACGTCTCATACAGAGCAAGCCAGTTGTATAGGCGGGCTTCCCCTTTCCCCATTGTCCCCACCTGGAGTTAAAAGTCTTTCCATGGCTGCCTAGAGCTGTCTCCCCCACTGACCACTGACCTTAGACTACAACTGCTCATAGTAAAACTGTAAACGTTGGCTTTAAGCCACGACCCATCATTCATAGACGCCCGTCTCCTGTCCGAAGCAATCTTGTCGATTTCTCAGTCAGTGGGACTACATGTATTTGGTAATCTTTAAGAAACTGGGATACTTCTGTTGTTAGGCTTTTGTAGCTCTCATGTCTAATTATATAACGTCATGTTTTAATGAGCATACATATGGTTATCACAGTCAACCAGTTTATAATTTGCTTGTTTTGTCACTAAACAGAGCGTGAAACAGAGTACATTTACATCTAATACAGTATGTTTTACGCTTTTATCTTGATGATCGCTTGTTGTCAACGATATACAAGGATGTGTATTAAACACCTTCCTGCTTAAAGGCAATCGTATGCATTATGAGATTTTATGTTGCAATTTATGGGAAAGAATAAAAAAAAATCATATATATCAAGATATCATCTCTTTTCTGGAGGAGGTCCATTTCAAACAAGACAATCTCACTGCGTTCAGAACCATTCCTTTGTATAGGCGGCTTACTCGTAGTAGTAAAGAGAATGGGGTCAGTGGGTAAAGAGAAACCCACAGAGTGGATCAACAGGTTCCTCATGCTGGGCGCGGCGGCGTAACTAGGCTGGAATCCTTGGCCGGGATCCAGCCTACCGCGTGCGGGGTGAGGGCTGGGTGGGGAGGGGTGGCCAGGCCAGGCCCTTGTGGTTCCCGGGATCCATGGCGATCCAACCACTTGGCAACGGGGGATCCAACTGGGCTGACCCTGGACTGACCTGTGAGGCGTAGTGCTAGACGAGATCAGATCCAGAAATACCAGGCAGGTGGCGCCTCCAGGTGGGAGTCACCCTGTGGCATCGTGTTATTTTATTCCAATGTTAAAACACTGCAAAACCACAAATATCCCTATAGTCCTCCAAGCACTTTAGCTATTCAGTCAGGTTTTCCTTGAAATGCATTCATATGTGGACAATAGCTTTGCAACAAAACATAATTTATAAATTTGCGGTCGACCCATTCGGAACATTCCGATGTCGACACATTCAATAGACACTTGATATACTCTGAGTCAATCGTGTATTGACATTTCAAGTGCTGAGTGTTAACAGAAGAATTGATTCACTGCAGTACATGAAACTATATGAATACTTACCAGTTTTGGTGGTCTACTACAAAGTTTAGTATTGGTATTTTACTGGGGTCCGAGAACGTTTTTACGTGTATGAGATTTCCTTTCGTGGGGGGATAAAGAAGAACACTCAACGGGCCTCATCGTAAACCTGCATGTGCTCGTTTGCGGCCTTTATAACGGTATTGTCATGGGGACCGGCACCGAGCAGGTTTGATTTACATACCGTCCAGAATAGAGAGATGCCTCCATACAAAAAGACGTATTGTGAAGAAATGCCCTGTGCCAACGGTGGCCGGCGAAGAATGGGGCGGCTAGAACCCTGTGATGAAAGTAGTAGAGGCGCCCACTGCCTGGGTTATTATCGTTATTACATACCAGGCGTCAGACCCGACTCGCCTACAGCGTTTAGCTGTCATCTCCTCCGCGAACTCGGCCATGGACGGAACGTGGAGCGTGGAAATAAGGCAATTGTTGCCCAGCCCTTCCACTATATTATAGCAGTGTAACTGGCCTGCGCTAGTGGGGAGGGGGGGGAGGGAGAGGGACGCATTGTATCCGCGTCATTACTTTTCTTTTCTGTGTGACTGAAATAGGAGTAGCAATAGCAGTATTGCGTACTGCAATTATAGCCTGCATTGCAAAAATTCATACCGTTTCCACGCGCCCCCCGTCAACACTCACGCATACACCTATACACTTCCATAGCTTTATGTTACGAGAACATCCGCCGAACGAATGAGAATCTCCAGGGGTATGAAGAACAAACTGTTGATTTAGGTACTACATGTACTTAGTTCGACTGTTAGTGTGTGCATATACCAAACCATGCACATGCACTAAGGGGGAGGGGGTGTAGCCTATACGTCATCTAAAGACACGCATTCATGAAAAAGTGTTTTAAAACGAGCAGAGAGCAATAACATGGTAAAAGCCAAAGAGATGTGAGGTGTTTTAACGCCTCCAATGTTCCGTATTGTATTCCTACGGTGAAGTGAGAGCAGAGACGAATTCTACACATTACCAAAATATGTTGGCACACTCAACCCAACATCGTCTCGTTTAACGACTTCGCTGTAGCAGGTGTTTACGGGCAATGGCGACTCGAGACGCAGTAAAAACACAACGCTGGCTGAGGATGGAAAGTACCTGGCGAAGGGTAAAATGTCGGAAAGTGTCCGGCGTAGAGGCAAGACGGTGTCCCACCACTCCCATTTGTCTGCAGCAGGGCGGACATGACGGCCATATGAGGAGGGGCTCCCATTGTGGAATTATCATTTATTTATCGATTTCTTGTCCCTGTCATGTCAGCTGCCAGCAAGTTAAGAATCTACGACGGGAGATCTTCCAGATGACAAATCCATTTAGAAAAAAAAGGATAAGGGGAAAAATGCCAAAGCACGAGCAGTTGGCACGTGCTACCGAGTTATTTCTGCCTGCGGGGTTTGTTTTTGCTCACAAGAGAACCTACTCCTGTACTGGGGTCTTAAGAGGTAGGGCTGTCCCACTCTCCTCGCAGAGCTTCGGTTTCGATCCGGTCCATTCTGGACGATAGTGTATAGGGGAATCTGTATGGAGCGGCGTGAGTCATGTGGGGTATGTGGAGGGAACAGAAATAACAGATCCACCCAGCATGCCGCCCTACATGCAGCACCAAGGCATTTAAACATGGTTTGTACGATCTCCGGAGCCCTGTGTTACAATTAAAGGTGTAAAAAGTGCAGAGTGTATGGGAGAGGAACTAATGCTGAGATAACTCTCGGTGGCGGATCTCGGAGAGCACTGCTACACTGTGGGTGGTGCTAATAGTAAGAGATGTATCCTGGTACAAGGAGCGTCACTGTCGTGACGTCTAAACGTCATAAGAGCGCACGTAACGTGACCGTTCTCTCCTCGCGTGACATATCTTTGGCTAGATTGCTCCTATCGACATTTTGCATGGCAGCAAAGCTTTTTGTGCAGTGTATTGTCCGGTCTGACTTAAAAGCCTAGCTATAATTTATATACATGTATCTGTATTTAAAACCCTTTACTTTAAGTTGTACACATAGATCCAATACCGTCCGTAGCAGTGGTAGCCTTCCTGCTACACCAATGGCCGATCTTTCTCATACTATACAGGTGGTCTATGTGGTGTAGGAACTAATAGAACTGCGTGTAATTTCGCTATATACGACTACTGTCATTACCATCTAGAACCCTTCTATATATATCTTGTATGGCTATCGGTATCGCCAGCTATGATCCTATCATTCACCAATCTGGTCAAGCGTACATGTGCGCTGCATGATAAACGTTTCCCGTGATACCAGTTGTGAGACAGTGAGGTGGTGGTGGCTATGACTGCTGCGGCAGGGCCGGCGGCGTTTGATCCGTAGCTCGATATGTAAGTCCGTCTGCTCTGGGGACGTGTCCACAGGGCCGCGCACCTGATTGATGTGCACACGAGGATCAACCTGCCACCAATGATAGATCAGTCAGCTTTGTTCTGGAGGACGTCAATGACGCACCGAGATGTTTTGTAATCTCCCCGGCGTCCCCCCGTGGGCCGTTCGCATTCTGCTGGGATTTGGCCCCTGTAGTTATTACTCGTTGGCTGGGTGGGTGTGTTACTTGCTGCTCTTGCTAAACTGCTGTTGGGCTAGGATGCACTGTAGGGAACGCACGATAAGAATCCATTGCCACACCCAACGCCATCATCACGGCCACGAGCACCGTGGAAGGGAGTTGCTTGGGGAGTCAGATACAGCCAGAGAAATAAGAGAAAACGTGTGTGTGAAGGGGGGAAGGGCATATACAGGTACGGCGTACCTTTAACCTATCGCCTGGGGGCTTGATGGTATCATCGTTCTGTTGACTCTGTTATGTATGTGGTTGCTAACTCTGATCATATACAGCCAACAATCCTGGTGGAACTGGTTATTATTTTTTCGCCTCCAGCAGTTCTGGAATCGTTTCAGCCGAGTCGTGGTGTGTGGCCATACTCTCCACCAGCACCACCAGTCGCTCAGTTTTTCCATGCAAATATCCACCTTACCCGAGCAAATTCCTGATCGGGGCAATATGCACCTTATCTGAGAATCACCTGTCCAATTATGGCCATTATGTGTGGCTCAAGTAGATGATGACTGCAAGACCTCATTTAGCTAACTCTTTCCGTGCGTGTCTCTAACACTTTTGTGTAGACATGTTGTACCTTCGATCTATCGGGACAAAGATGAGGTCATGACTATCGTTAAACATGGTGGAGATGAAGGGGTAAAGTTCCCCACCTTGCCTTTTGATGATACGTAAACCTGCGACATAAACTTAGCTTATGGAATACCTTCTGTAAATTGAAGATAGCCTTGACAAGAAAAGCATAAAACAGAAAAGTATATCGTCGCCTTTGACGTAGATAAGCATCTTATACGTTCGTGGTAGTCAGAAACCTCACTGAAGCCTCCTGAGGGCACTCCCTTCAAAGGGACATTGAAAATCACTAGAAAGTGAAAAATAAAAGAGGAAAGAGCGACGTTGGGGGAGAGTCGGCCATGCATGTATGATGAAGTCTTCCATGACAGGTCTCATGTGGGTCAGGTCAGGTTGTCTTGACGTACACAGTCTGTGCATCCTCGTGTGGTTTAGCAACCTCATGGGTCTCTATAGCACTTGTAATGGCGGTTATAAAGGCTGTGTGATCCCAGAGGCTTCTGCCAGTTGGCAATACAGGGCCGGGCACGAGCCAGATTTCCCGCAGTAAATAGCGGTGCACCTGCCAAGCTGCAGTGTGGCCCCACGACACACCGCTTATACCCGTCACATACCTTTCCCCCAACCATCCTCCCAAACGTCTGCCGTCACAACATGCTGCCTCTGTTTCCTTTACGACGGCCTAGCAAGTAGAGGCCAACTACCCTTTATGTACCACCATCTTCGTACTACCGGCCAAACTAATGCCGATTGGATCCCGCGTCCGCTCACCGGTCAGACTGCCTGCCCCCTAATACACATCATGTAGGCACTATACAAGGCTAATGATGATGCTGAACCTTTCACCTTTTAGAAAATAGCCTGCTAGTAGGTAACCTTAAAGCTAGCAGCAGGGACCTTCTGTGAGATAATTAAGTTAAACTAACATTACTGCTCCCCGACCCGACCTGAGTACGTGGTAGTGTTGATTGGTTACATTCCTCTCGGTTTCCTGTGGGTGCACGAGGAGAGAGGATAATTTCTTTGTGGCCAGGAGGCGTACCAGGATGTTTCCTGCAGAAGAGCAATTTACTTCGTTTTACCCTCTGCGGGGGACCCGACCCCTGACCTTGTAGCTCATGAGACCCCGCAGCGACCTCGAGTTATAAAGCCAGACGAGGAGAGGATATAACCGTGACGTAAGATGTCGCCATGGGGACGTTCACGTGACGTACCATGCGCGTCTGACGTGTTGGCACAGGTATAGTTTCCTCATCAGCGAACACTCGATGTTACTCTCCATGTCTAGCAGCAGTGGATCGAGAATTTCAATCGGAAGTATTTTATTAGATTTTCGGTAGGGGTGGATGGAGCTCATTAAGTTGTTGGGCATATCTTTTTGGAGGTGTGTGGGTGGGTGGGGTGATGGTGGGTAAGGGTGGGAGGGGGGGGGGGGGTCGTTGCAATGCCTAAAACCTCTTTCTTGATCCGACATAGTTTAGAAGTGACAGTCTGGTGAAAATTAAGGTATTTTTAAAAGTGTTTTTTGTTTGCTTTGCTTCCATATACAATCAAGATTAATAATATTTATCAGCACATCCTCTCATTGCCTTTGTAGAACAAGCAGGAGCGTGATAAGGCCCAGCAAGACGGGTGGCACCCTCTCACGGCAAGATAAGACTCCCGGAAGCACGTGACCCAAATACCGAAATTGTTCTGGCTTTGTGGTTTTTGGTGAATTCGATGTTTTTGCAACTCTCAACTTTGATTTTTTTCCCCCAACTCCCTGCGGTGTGCTGGCTAAATGAATGAGGTGGAAATAATGACGGGCTTAAGTAGCCGGCACTGCCCTTGCACAGGATTCCCTAACCGATAATTAGCCTCTGAGCGATTGGCCGCGGAAGGGTTCTCCCTTGGTACATGTGTTTTATACCCGAGTAATTATGGCCACATGAGACGGAGTAAGATAAACATTGCACACATTTTGTTGGACTAAAGAACAGACACCGCCTCCGGAAACACAAACCAGACATACTGGTTTAGAACCCCTGCTACTTTAACGTATGTCATCCTCCGTTTTTGTTCCCTTGCAGGTAGGCCCAAAGCAGCAAAAGAATCTGTGTTGCCTTTCGGTTTTATTTGATAAAAATGGCTTATATTTGATCGAATGATAAATACAAAATAAAGATGTGAAGGTCTCTCCACGCATACTTTTTTCCTGTCACACTGTTCATCATCAGGGATTTTTCCCTTTTATAGCGCCCACATCCGGGAGGTCATGCGCTGGGCATCATGAGGAATTGATACACTATTTCCACAACTGACTTAAAAGTATGTCCATGTTTATCTAACGCGGCCTTGATTAATGCTTTGTATTCTCTCCCCTTTTCCTTTGATGCAGCATACGGTTTTACCCGCGGCTAAAGTACCAGCTATCGCACAAGGTAATGACGGAGGCCACGTTGGCTCACTGTCAGTATGTGTGTGTCAGTCCTTCTGTTGTCTTGTCAGTGTGTCAGGTTGGTTACTGACGGCCTTGGCATGCTGATATACGTATTTACACCGTGATGGTTGTTGCCTGATGCTCCCATAGACGTATTGTACGTGTTGTGTACTACTTCCTCATATACCTAAGAACGTATCAATATCACCAGCCACCCGATGTTACATAGCACGTCTGCTTGGTGTTTTGCCCATAGCTCTTTCATCTAGACCAGTAGTGTGACACCGACCACTGGCTCCACACGCCCACCTGGAAAGATGTTTGCTCTTTGATCATGTCTCGTTTAGCATGATGTGACATGCAGAAAACCATGTCACATCATGTGTACACCAGGTATTTATGACCAAAAGTCGTCTGCTTCGTGCCTTTGGCTCTGTGTCCTTGTTAAGCGAACAAGAGGACTTCTGTCATAAATATAGATGTTTTTATACCTCCAAGCATCCATCCCTTTCATGTCTTATATACCCTTTTCAATTAGTTAAAATGTGTTGATATGTAAGTATATATTTAGCACCAGAGACTGAATACGTCATACCTTTTTGATTCTGTTCTTTGTATACTGCCTTTTATGTAATCGATTTAACGCATTTGTCATAGTCAATCCTTGTGATATCTAAATATACATCCTGTGTCTTCTTTTACTTTGATTTTCCTCATCTACAGTATGTATCTTCATAAAAGCATGATTTCCTTATTCAATATAGCAGTTCTGTTTAGTCGTTATCGATTTCAGATGTATTTAAAATTTAGTGTCATATAAAGAAGTACTCCAACAGCAATTGAAGAGCTTCTGTGGTACAGTTGGGAAATGACGTTTAAGCCGACCTACATATGCACTGACTCATGGACAGTGATAATCACGATCAATGTTGTCACGCAGATGCTATATCTCCGGATCTATAATGCTAACCTCGTTGTTTACATATGCCACATCACAACAACCACTCCAAGTAGATGGAGGAAATGTCATGATTTGTATCACTGTGTTTTGTAGACCACTGGAGGCATATTGATGAATGTCGAGACCATCGTGAAATTAGATAAAGTGTCATACACATTATCCCGTGTCGCACCTCCTAATAGCACTCCACCTATCGGCATACCGATCGTGGACCTGCTGGTTAGTTTCCGTTTTATGTCAACGCCATATTGGTATTAGCAACACACCCGCCCCTCTGTCGTTAAAAAACTAAAGTTAACTATACACAGTAAATTACAGCCAGCCTTGCAGCTGTCGCGACAGTCTGTATACGTGACCTGGTTCGTATGCCCCCCACCCCCATCTCTCCTCATGAATACACCATTTAAGTGAGAAAGTGCAGACAGATCGATGAAATCACATTTCAATATACGCTGACAAGGGACAGCGCCAAGTGTAATCCCCCAGGTCGAGGCGCTGTACACCGTGCTATCAGCCTTGTCGTAGGTTCCCCAGAACCCCCACCCCACCCCCAAACCCCTACTTTGAGGAGAGGCGGCCTGCACTTAGGTTCGAAGAGACTGGTAGTGGTGTTGGTGGGTGCTCGGAGAATAAAGCCAATATATCGCCCTTCCACCGTGCCGACGGGCTTCCAACACTGACTAATGGATAGGTTTAGGGACGTGGATAAGGCGTCGGCTAATTACCGCTCTGCTAGCCATGCCTTTTAGTATCGGGGGATGCGCAGAGATCCAACCTTAGCCCTATCTTAGTCCGGGGTCAGGCAGTACGTGCACAGGGATGCGTGGTGACTGAAGAGATTACAGTAGAAAAAGAGGATGCAGCCTTTTCCAGTGTGAAAGGGACCCAGTCCTCATAGAAACGGAGGACGGTTCTTTTGCTCCTATCCTGAGCACAATGGTCTATCTGCAAACGAGTTTTTAAATATGGTCTGTTTTTTTTTAGATAGGGACAGTATTAGGGAGGGGAGCCTTAGGGGAGGATTCACAGAACACCGCTGTTGATGGGCCATGACATTACTGGCCCATGGCATTATAATTTCACCTGCAGAAGAAAACCCAGATGATTAATTATTTTTTTAAAGTAGTTACATTATTCTTACCAAGAGGGCCCCATGTGACAGTGTCAAAAAAGATGGTGAGCTGATTGTGCCTTTGAAATACAACGCTCAACTTTTTGTCTTGAATTATATTTGCCATAACACGGCTGCCCCTCCTTATGAGACCCAGCTGCTGGGTAGATTGTACATACGTTCCGCCAGATGACTGATGAGATCACCGCCCTTGATATCAACTATCATAGAATGGCGCCTGGTGGCGCTTTGCGGGAGGAGCAGGGGAAACAATATGATACTTGGGAAGCAGACACAATATCAGACCTAGAACGGGGATACAATGTGATCTCTGCCACCGTCTTCACCCCTTCCACATATCCTGACCCCGCTCCTTCTCGCTGGGTGAATGACTCACCCCGTCTTGGCTGCCACATCTCCACCATCACGTCCCTTTGTTACCCCATGGCAGGGAACTTTTAGGGAAGGGAGGGGAGATGGTCCACATCCATATATACCTGTGTCTTCAGTCTCTTCTATTGTCTGTTATCTGAAGCAGCAGGTGTGTCAGCCCCAGGGTTTCATTGAGATTGTTTACTAGGACTGTCGTTGTTGCACACATATCTACAGATATCTGCATCAGTGTGCAATTCTATTTCCACCGCATTGAGAAAACCATCTAATTAGGAACGGTGGCCTTTTGGGGCAAGCATGGAGTTGAAAACCACCGAAGTAAACAAATGTATTATTAAACATGAACCTATCTTGCCAAGAAAATAGCTCATAAAGCACTCAAATGGTTTGATGGCTTCAAATTCTATCTGATTTTGCCATGATTTCTACAAAAGTTATCTCATTCTATTTTGGCCCGTCTTTCGTTACTCGCTATTGGATTCGGATGATACGCGGATAAACGTGCTAAATAGAGGAGATGACGAGATTATGGAATTGGAGCTCAGAAACAAAGCCTTTTATTTTGTCGTCTGGCCGGCGTCTTAGTTCACCATTAACTTGCAGTGGTTTGAAGTGGTCTTTGAGGCAACATCAACGAGCTTAGAGGATTGATTCATTAAGCCCAACCACAGACAAGCTCCTACCCGCTTTGGGCGTTTTTTTAGCCTCCCTCTCCAAGACGTGATCTATCTGACCTTTTCCAGAGGCTGCCTTAGCTAGCCTACCCTTAAAACCCAGCAGTTTAATTGGTCAAGTCAGACGGAGTGAGGAAGGGGATTAGACGATCTACTAAGAAAAAGTGATATAATGATATGCCCGGAAAATATCCAGGATTTCCTAGGAGGCTGCATCTTTTGATGATACTCAAAATCTTCATGAGTAGGATAGAAATATCAAAAAGCAATTTTATAGTACCATTAATGTATTCATGCATGTTTTTGTTTGGATGTGGCACAGGAGTAACGAAGACGGATGCATAAAAATAAGTTCTAACATCAAAGATATTCCCTTAATCTGATTCCCAGTTCTGTTTGGTTGGAAAAAATTCTCGATTCAGTAGCCAGGAAACTTTTGGCATTAGCTTGGGTCGGCACAGAAGACGCAGCGCGGCTTTCAAATTGCCCCCATCTGTATCGACCAAACTCTCCACAAGGCCATCTTATCACGCTCGGCTCTGCATAAAACACTGTCTTAATGCCTCTCCCCAAGTCCTTCCACGTATTAAGCATCTTAACACTAAATCTCATTTCACTTTGTCTCTGAAGGATCTTCGATTTGGCGGGCTTGTAATGCATTTCCTTGTGAGAAGCACCGCGTTTACTCAGGGCACCGTTTTCTCTTTTTATCAGATCCCGTCCCCTATCTTGAATCGATAGACAATGGATTTGCACTCCCGCGCCTAGCCCTCAAAATGTTCCCGTCAATCGCCAATCTTGTCTATGTTTAGATCCTATTATGATCATTGTTGGTTTGATCTGTATTTATGCCGGAGAGATGCAAATGTCATTGTTAAGCAGCAGACATTTAGCTTTTTTTATTACCTATATTGCAAAAAGACATGGGAATGCCTCCTGTACCCTGCCATGTTTTCCTTTGTAATCATTCAACGACTACATAATTCCATTATCTTTTCATTTCACACAATATTTTGTGTAGATCATTTCGAGTAGGGCATCAGTATAAGATTCTTGTATCGGCCACTCCTGTTCAGTGTACATTCTATTCTCCGCTTCTTAATCGCCTCGTGTTGAGTGTGAAGTGGCTGGAAACGAGCCCGCCTTGTGTAGGCATAGACGACAAACCCAAAGTGCCCATTTGCTGGCGTTTCCCATGAGAACAATAAGGCTTGTGCTGATTAAAATGGAGGTTTTCCCAGGCTCCCATTCGGCTCCGGTGACGGCCGGATATCCTGGGATGTCTGCTTAAAACGTTTTGCATTGATTCGCCCAATTTCCTGACCTCGGTGGACGTGAGTCACTCAGACGACCGAGCTGCTCGGAGCTGCTCGGGATAGTTCGGGCCCGCCGCCCGGAGCTACTCGTGCCAATGCGCAGAATGAACGAGGTGCTCACAAGGAAAGAATGAGCCCCTCACTCAGCACCTCCCCCGCCCACCTTACAAACCCATCAGCACGCCCCCACCCCGCCCCCAGCCCACCCTCAATCCTGAAGGGCTAATGACATCACAGATGGCCCACGACGACAGGATTATTTTAACCCCCCGTTGAACAGGGGGCATCCAAATTAAATCCTGGATGGATCAAGGCCCTTTCGACGATGGCACAATATGGGGTGTTGGAGTGGAAGGTGGCACCCTTGCTCGCCCTAGACCTAACGGCGAGGTCAGAATGGCCACCACAATCCATCTCCCGCCACCACCCCGGGAATGGCCGGAGAAGCAGAGACCCCATAGCCGGTCCCTGTGATGAAAAAACAACGGTTATCACACGGGATTGGAAACACATTCCAGGCCAATCTCAGCTTGATTGGATTCTCGTTGCTGTTTGTACAATTACATCAAGGTTTTCCGCCTGGCCGAGCGCCATGTCCGCCCGATTTTCCGCCGGAACAGACCGGATCATTGCTGTACGCTCCTCGGCGCCCACCTCATCTAATTATTGTTAAATAATGTTATCAACTCAATAACCCACTTAATTATCATGTCAATGTGACAGAATCATGTCTTGCAGTTGTCAATAAAAAATAGAGCCACAGGACTCAGGGATTGGGGGAGAAGACTGGCTCCCTATTCCCGGTTGAATTCATGGTTTATAAGATTGCCGTTAGTAATAAGCTCAAGATCTCTTTGTCAGCTTGTTGGTTGCGGCGCGTGCAATGTCATCAGCATCTATTTGCTGGAGCTTCCACCTGAGCAGAGACTCATACAGCTCGATATTCTGACGGAGTTACCACAAGTGTACATAATGCATTAGTTTCTGCTCCGTTCCACCACAACCGGGCCATCAGCCATGAGACGTTTTAATGTTGGAGCCGCACTTAACCAGCCACAGGAGACGAAACACAACTAGGGCTTCTATGGTCTCTCCTGTCAGTGCGCAATACTATATCAGTCGTCAGGATACCTCTTTTAAACCGCCATAACAAATACATTTTTATATTTTCAGTGAGCTTAGAGGCTTCTTGTAAGCCATGTTTAACTATTATGGGTGATTATGTCATGAAGATTCCAAGGTCATCGATGCAAACCATACGTTTAATCTGAATATTGCTCTTTCTATAAATCCCATCGTATCGATTCCTATAGTTTACAAGAATTCTTCACTTTCCTATCAGAAAAGGCGATAGTTTTACTTGAATGTAAAGGATTCACGTTGCTGTCAGCACGAGCTTGGTGATAGTAGTGATGGCGAACGGCTAACTAAATGTGAATCCATTAGTCAGCTGGCACCATCTTTACGGAGGTGGTGTTTTGTTAGGAGGGCAAACTCGCAGCTGCGTAGTCCGTCAGCGCTGACAAAGCCAGACGGCCATCTCATTGGATGCAGCCTGCGAGCAGATGGATATCGGCTGGAAGGAGATCGAGAAAACCTGCCAACCTCAAAGTGAGAACCCCACCTCCTCCTGGCCGCAGTGTGTGCCTCATTGCCGTCGCCTAAAGTGTTTGTAGGTAAATGAGGTCCAGGCGTTTACACATACCACGGGACAACTTTTCTGATTCTGATTTCGTTGGCCTTGCATAACTCCCATGTGGAAGTGTGAGGATTTTTTTCCTCCCAACACCATCTCGACCTGGTTGTGCCTTTGGCAGCACCAACTCTTACAGGCAGCCCGTGTAGTGTGCCTCTGCTAATGGAGGAAAAGTTCAAAGGGGTTTGAAAATCGATAGTGTTTGCATTTCTGCAATAATAGAGGTAATGACCTTTTCTAGCGGGTGGGTACTAATTGGGGAAAAAAATCGGACGGGTCGTATCGTGTATTTGATAGCCTGGAGATGTGTGTGAAAGGTAAGATGTAATTTTCAAATGTCAGGGTATAGAACTCGGATTGTTAATTTCGAGTGCAGAAAGCCAACACGTTCTGAAATACTATACTTCAAAACCTCCCTTCGGTATTGTGAACAGTAGTTTTTAAATTTGACAGAGTAATGTTGAGAAACAGTAAACGCTTGAAGTGGGGATTTCACTTGAAAAACCGCGAATATTAGGAATAACAGGAAATTAAAATCGGCCTTCTCTGATCCTGCCAGCTGTTGTGTTCTCTCTGGGAGAAACATCGTGGAAACTGCCTGACATGCACACACCTTTCCACCCGCCGATACCACTCCTGGGAACACGCACACCCCTACTTCCCCAGAGAAGTAGATCAGAGGCAGCTGTCCGTTCATGGCGGTCAGGTAAAGTCAGTCGTTAGAGTCAGTCAGAGTGGCTCCCGTGGAAGCGGAGGGACGGGTGGACGTAATTAGAGCCCGTACAAACACAGGTTTGACAGTCAGGAGTCAGTCATGTTCACCCCGCTATATCAGGTGAGGCGGCTGAAGTTAACCAACACCAGGTGAGGCACATGGAGGAATGCCGGCGTTACTCACGCCCGCCTTTATAGGGTATATCAAATCACCCCATCACTGTGATGTATTCTTATTCACTGTGCCTCCCTTTCCTGACTCACCAATAAAACAACGTTTGTTTTTTATCCCCTTTACTTTCTGTTGTTATAGGATTTCCCTTTGCAGCATGGAAGTATATATAAACTAGGTGGGCCGTGCACGGCATCATGTGAGAGTGCCGTTTTCTATCCTGTATCCCTGTTAATGTATGAAGCATGCAACCAACGTGCATGCGACGTGTGTTGTGTTCACAGCCAGATATTGATAAACAGATGTCGTGTTTGCTCTATATCCATATCGCTGCTGGTTTGAAATATCATCACGTCTTTTCGACAAGAACATCCTAACGTGTATTCGAAGTATGGCCAACACATCTTATCCATGTATTTTGTGTTATTTAAACATGTATATGTCCATGCAGGTATATGTTGTAGGAAGTTGTTTTTTCACATACGACTACTCTCTCTATAGCGTCGCTTTCCAGTAACTTTGCAATTCTTAAAGGCAAATTGCGTTGATATAGCATTTTTGATAATTCTTATCTCGATGAGAAAAACTAAGATAACCTTAATGCATACCACGACGAATGAGGAGATAAAAACATTTAACTAATGATTTGATTTGTTGATCTGATTGTAGGAAACGTTTGTGTGCGGACAATGGTGTTCTGGGTGCCCATCGAAAGCACGAGAAAGTACGACGATTGAGGAGCGACTGCCAGCCAATATCTGCTATCAGCCGCGCCGATACGTTTGAAGAAAGCTACGCCCCCTCTATGGTAAGCCTAAATCCCCGCTGCTTATATCATTCAGTTAAAATGCCCTCTTGTTCTCCTGCATTGCCATAGTGCAGAGTCTACAGAGAAATCTCTCGTTTTGTCTCTAGAGGAAGTCTTTCTCTGCGTTACTAGCCTTAAAGGTTTATCGGAGAGATTGCACCGCCTCGCAGCCGAGCATCACTGGGGTAGTTAATGGAACAGATGTGGCTGGAATTTTAGTTGTGTTGAATGATGTTTCGCAAATGTCCCTCTCTCTCTCAGACGCATTAAAAACTTCCACCTGTGCTACGATGGGAGAAGTTATGAGAGAGTGCACCTTGTTGAAAGCTAAGCATGTGCAGGAGAGGCGGCGGATCATCCATTATATCAGAGCCATCCCCGGTTGCAATGGGGCTGACTCTTTATTATAGACACATACGTGCCTGCCTTACTCTGATAATAACAGTCCCCGTTTCTCATCGATCGCTGACGATAGGCAGACTCCTGGGACTTGTTACCAGTTGCTCTGTGAATATCCACCTGAGGTAGGAGGTGGTAACGCGCGTATCGTGACAGGTGGGTGGGAGGGTGGGTCGGGGGCGGGAGGGATATGGGGGATGGGTGTGCAGGTATGTGTCACAGATGCTGGTTGGTGGTTGAGAAGATCCCAGTACAATGTTCGCCCTGGAGGGCGGTTTTCTCAGTCTCCAGCAGAGGCTTAGGATCTGATACAACTTTCATCAACCCTGCCCTCAAACCCTGGATCAAGCCCATAGATCTAACAAAAAGACGTTTGTGTGCTGTATGGGGTTAGAACTACTGGAGGAGGAGGAGTATTTTGGAAAATCCTTTGAAAGGAATTTCCATCAAGATGTCTCAACATCTGTTTGTAATCGTTGAACTTTGCATCATAGGGCTCTTTTTACTATATTTTGTATTCCGGGAACCCTCCATGTTGTTGTGACCCAGGTTAGAGCTGGAGTAAAGGTTTATGTGGGCGGCGTAAGAATTTGTTTTAGTAGACTGGGTTATTTACACACCAACACCACACGCCTCCCGGAAAACGGAAACGGACGCACTTGAAGATTCGCCGAGTCCGCCAGGCATCGTGCCAAAGTGGATGCAAAAAGGGTTCACAAGTCTCAGAAAAAGTAGCCGGTCTGTAATGGAAGTGAACGTGACACTGGCCGGAGATGTATTTGGAAGCAGAAAATGTGTTCTCCGACCACGGCTTGCATTATGCCCGTTGGTGAGTACACCAATAACGCTCGCCCTGCCCCACTCACATCGCTCTGCACTGAAGTCAAAGCCTTCAACTTTGCCTTCGAGTCCGAAATTGGTTCATACCAAAAGTATTCCCTATGAAATAAAGTAGGCAACACTCCGCTTCTTTCCAGTCGCATTTATTTTGCAACATAGGCAAAGGTGGAGGTTTGGTGGGTGTAGAGGAGGAAGCCACTCAGACATAATTGATGGAGGGAGAGTTGGCGGTTCTTCTTCCCGTAACACTGTGAGCCGCCCTGGAGAGCTCCGCTGTGGGGTGTAGGAGTGGTAGGAGAATTTATACATCCTCGCATGCTCACAGGGTACTTACTTATGGGCAGCTGGCGGCTGACCAACTGTCATGGAGATATCCTATGAGCCTGGCCAACTTTATAGACGTCATCTAAGAGCACCTGGCTGCGACGTTTTAGACCCCCACCTGCTTTTTCCCCAGGTCTATGTCTCTGGTTCGTGAACCGGTTGGTAAAGTGAAGGCACCTTCAGTTTCCTCCCATCAACCCGGCCACCCCCTCCCCCTGACCCCGCATAGTTCTTGGCAAATGCTCATACAGTAGGCATACAGTAGGCGAACCAGTTTCAGCTACAAAGTTGGCAGCAAATTGGAGATAAAGACTCACTTTTCATAAGGTGTGACACAAATGTTTGGATGTCATATCAGAATATGAAATAGTTTTCCTGCACCTGAAATAGCTACTGAGAGTCTGTGTCGCTAGTCACGGTGACAATGCCATGAATGGGTACTTTATGAATCATAGTGTACCGCAAAGACACCACCACGTAAAGGGAGGGATGATATGACCCAGCCCCTCTGACCGCCCTTCATCTGAATGGGAACAAAAACCGCCACATCTATATGATCCCCGTATTATCCATGCGTGCTGCCAGCGTCATCTTTCTTCTTCAGAAAGAACTCCACCTGTTACAAAAAGCCATGTCGTACCGTGGTATCTACACGACAAGGAGGGCCAAGTGCGCAGAACCACCTTCTCTCTGCGCTACCCCACTACCCCTCGCGCCGCCCCGTCCCTTATTTCTCAGTACAGGTGCGGCTGGAGGGGAGGGGAGGGTGGGGTGATGGCCCCAGTCTAACAGGTGAGTTACTTTGGTGAGTGGCGCACCGCCCCACTGGAGTCATTGATCAGTCACGGTAGCAGAGATGGGGGATGAATAGCCGGGTATGAGACATTGGTATCAGTTGAAGTCTTTAATACCACCCCCAGAGCCTCCCCACCCCTCTTCAGACCTGCCAACACGAGAAGGGCTCGGTGGAGCGGCGGCTGGTAAAATGTGACGTTTGGTGGTGATGCGGCAGTGGATGGTGGGGCTGGTGGCATGGGGTAGTTGGTGGTGGTATTGGTGGCTGTAGTAGTGGCCAAACGCCAGATGCCTACACCCCGATCCACTGTCCTTTCCTATGCATACCTCTATGACTTATTCACACGGCTGTATTTTTTTTGTTCGGTCGCCTCCTCCCTACCCTGCTCAACACGCTGAGTTTTATATATATAAGATCACCAACCACACAGTTATAAAAAAAAATAGAGTATAAAAGAAATTCTCATAGCTCCATTACCCTCAGCACTCCCACTTCTATATAATACGACGGTATTTCTGGGAAGATAACGCAAAGGTAAAGAGAGTGCGATGTTGTGTTGCTACTTCACGCAACACCTTGGGGCGTTAATCACACGGGGTGGTGGAGCGAGTGCGCATCGCGTCGCCGGCTTGTGCGTGGTGGATGAATGGCTCCGTGTGCACGGTGTAAGGGATGTGCGCCGGGAAAGCGCTGGGTTAGCGCCGGTTTGTTTTATCGAACACCGTCGGGAGCAGTCTTGGCATGGAGTGAGGATGGCACGTAGTGAACCCATGCACCCACTGGAGGGTGGTAGAAGCGAGGATCCGGTACGCCGGCCACACAGCATCAGCCAGACTGCACCTAGGACCACCCGGCTGTGGCTGGTGTAGAGGGGGTGGATGGTGGCTGATTGTGTGCCGGTCTGATCAGTAGACTAACTCCTGTTGATTTAGACCATTGCCGCCAGCCACAGTCCTTGTTTATACTGCAAACTAGACGCCCCACACCCCCAACACACACACTCTTTGCGTTTTTAAGATACAATAGCAAAAATGATCGGTATAAAACCATGGGTGATTCCAGGCATAGCCGTCCGTCTGTGCCTTTTCTATAGACATTGGGGGGGGGGGGGGGGATTGCAATACGCAATTGATTTCGTATCAGGGTGATCGGGGCGATAGGGTACAAGTCATGAATAGAGCATCACACGAATTCTCCCACAAAGGGTGGATAGGCAAGGAGCAGACTAATGATCAGCAGACAGTAATGCTGTTGTCAGCCGCCAGGGTTCAATGTGCGCTACTGCTCGCCAGCTTGGAAGTAATTCTTGCCAGCCAAAAGACCAACAGGCCTTCATTGATGACATCCGCCTGTACGGGGGGGATCGGTACTACAGCAGTGCCCAAGGACCCGTACGACTTCATTGATACCGTTTAGAAATAGCTAAATCAAATTTATTGGCCGATGGCGCGGGGTGATCGATTAGGGCAGCCCGGGTCTTGACCGATAGCTGCGCACGGAGCTGCGTTATTGGCTCGGATCTATCTGGAAGACTGCCGCGTATATTACTTCTGCCCATGCACTGCATGCGAACGCGCGGGTTCGAACACAGGAGCACTGGTTCCAGACGGTCTAGGTTGCATCTAGACACGCACCCTTAATGTTCTTTAGTCAGCAAAAACAGAAAAAAAACATCCCTTCATGCTTATTGTATATCTACAGTTGGTTCCTTTGCGTCCTCCAAAAAATCCTCTTGTAGTTATTTTGGTATAGATGCTTTCTAGTATTTCCTCCAGAAGAAAAAGCCACATCAGCAGGATTCAAATACTGAAAAAGACATCGGCGACTGGCAGCCGTAGATGATGGTGGGAGTGACCATGGGAGCACCGTCGGGGGTTCTCGCCATTGTTCCCAAGCCAGGCGACCTGTCTGGATCACAGTTCAAAGATTGCAAGTGAGCTGCAGGGATACCAACTGGCGCAAAAACAATCTGGCCGCGAGCTGTGCATATTGATAATCCGGAGTGTGCAGGCAGGCGTGCTCGTGACGGCTTTGGAAGCGTGAGCGAGCGCCGACTGTGCTGGCTTTGACTGCTGCCTAAGGTGGCAAAACGGCACCGCTTCACTGAAGGTGGTGCTGCAGGCGGCGGGCGGAGAAAAACGACACCTGACAGCCCGCTGATTGCGGCTCATTATACCAGATTGACAAAAAAAAAAACATGAAAAGAAGTTGTAAAAAAAAAAAAAGACTTTGTCCCCAACTTTGGACGCCACCCACCAAAACAGCATCTTGTAATATGAGATTTATGTGGGAGATCTTTGTGCTGGTTTAAGGTGCCGGGAGAGCTTTGGCTTTGCCTGATGATGATGTCCTTTCCCGTGTGAGATGTCCGCTGACAATGATGATATTGTCCCTTTTGACAAAGATACCTGCAGAGCGGAGACGAAAATAGCCGGAAAGATATTTCATAATATCGGCTGAAAAATATCGTTCTTTGTAAAGATTGAAGAAAGGGTCTTTGAGGTAGGGATAAGATGATTATGAAAAAACCTTGGGAAAATAAGGTTTGTAAAATCGGGCATCATAGACCTTATGATCTGCTGTATACTACCTATGTGAAGTTTATACACAGGATGATTCGCCAGTAGCGGCAGGGTCACCAACCAGTAGAAGGATACGGAGGCATCCGGCGCCGTCCATTGCGCATGCGTCATCAAAGAGCAGCCCACGGAATATGAAAGAAGGATGCTCACTTCTGCTCCAGCTGCCTGCATGGAACAAGGACGTGTAATTCCGGCGGCGTATCAATATTTAATGGCGATATCATGCTGGGTGGAAGCAGCCGTCTGAGCCCCGTCGCTGACCAGATACTCAAGGGACAGTTTCTGACTAAATGCGATGCCGGCTGGGGGTCATTTGGGGGTGGTGGGATTGGCAGTGATGTGGGTGGGGGTTGGGGAGGGGACAGGTGGCTGGCTGGCAATGGCTCATTGAAGACTAGGGTCGGGTGAAAGTAAGGAGGGGGTACAGAGAGCCTCTTCAGTCTGGGTGACCAGGGTCAGTGACTGGTCAGACTGCCCACTGAGCTGAGATGATCGGCACCCCCGCCTTCCCCATTTCGCCTCCGTCACCCACCATTAGTCAGACCAGAGAGGGTAGATTTAATTCAATCTCTATGGTCAGGCGGCCATGTAGGTGGGCTCACGCTTTCAAGGAAGAGGGGCAAAAATCTTCCAATCGAGGACCCTTAAACCAAGAGTGCTTTCTCAGATAGTTAAAGATTTAACAAGACCGCACATGCAAAACCTCCCAGTTCAGTGACATTGTATGCGGATAATAAAGATCACACCCAACGGTTTGATGGATATGAACCATCTGTGTTTATAATGAACAAACATTTATAACAGGAGAGTTGATAATGCCTCGAGATGTTAGTGAAATTTGAAGGTATTGGCAATTATTCACAAACCATCCTTTCATTTTGTGAGCACCATGGTGCATTCCAGTCAGTATCATTGGCATGTCTATGCCAAAATTCCCGAATTTGGCTGATATTGATGTTCGTTAACGCTTTTACCGAGCATCAGCTGCGTTGGCTGATTGATAGTCGACATCGGAAACATGTTTTGACAGTTTATAAGGCGCCTCATATTTGCTCTGATATGAAAAGAGCTTCGTTTCCTCAATCACGCCTTCAACATAACAGAAATTTGAGAGATCGCACTGCATTAGATTTCAACGCCATAACGTGACTTCAGGGGCAGTTCTCTGGCGTGGGCGAGCAGCTACGAGGGCGTTTTGGGGGCCGTGATGGCTTATTGAGTTGCTCACTGCGTTGGGATCAGCGCCGCCATTTGCTCGCAGCTCGTCAGGCCTGATCCGGGGCGGCTAGATCACAGAGAGGGCGTGGTCGACACTACGCCGGCCAGAGGCGAGGCATCCCCGCTTCAGACGAAGCGCGCTGTTTCAAGCCAGTGCCGACAGCTTGGCTTACAAAGCGCGATAAAGATGTAATGACATAGCGGGGAACTAGCAGGGTTGGACCCCTCACGTGCACTCGGTAGAAAGCCTGCAGTCAACACAACATAGCTTTTACCGGGGGTCTCTAACAGAGGCCGTGATTACATCCCGTGTTCACTCGGTTTCCTAGGTTCAACAATGACTACAGTAGCTGAGTGGAGACCCTTTGGGGCCAACCGAACCGCCACAGCCTGTGCACACAAAAAAAGTTGCGAAAAAGAGAGAATACTTGATACTGGGAAATAGTTTACATGTATGACTGTTGGCGGTGACTACTGAAACATGCTGAGACATTGGCTCACCGCTGGATAGCGAGTCACCAACAATAAAAAGATATGTATTCATAAAACCTGCACATGAAATTTATTCGCAGCTAGAAGCGACCTTTGTCTGGGGAGGGTGTGACGGATTGGAAGGTACTCGCAGACCCCTACGTTTTTCAGAGGCCATTGTACGCGGAATCTTTGAGATATTTCTTTTTCTTTCTAAGAGTTCTTCCCCGACCCCTTCCGCCTACTCTGTTTCATGAATGTGATAAAGTTACTGCGTGATTGGGAAAGACAACAAAGAGCGCACGCAAAAAGGGCCATGCGCATTTGCGCTGGGATTCCTTATTTGAACAAGCACTTTAGCCCTGTTTGCGTTGAATCCTCAGAGAAGACAAAAGATTTCTTCTGGGGAAAATTTGGTCTTGCGAGGCAAAAGAAAAGGAAAAGTGAAAGGAAGGCTTTTCTTCTGCTGCGTATCCTTTCATATACTCGGCCCTTTTATGGCGAGTTGCTCTTTGATGTGCTCTACTTGATGTAGACAGTTACGCTGTCCCTATATGTTCCACACTCGTGTGAAGATATTGCCTCGCGTTTGTCAGATGCCAATTCAGGAGGAACCAATCAGAATGACTCACGCCAACAGCTTTGAAGCGAGCCGCTGCTTTTAGGAAAGCGGCGCTGGTTAGATTTTATTTTTTTGGTCGCCGACCCTTTTTGTCGTGCGAGGACGTCGAGCGCTTGTTGGCACAGTTTTGTGCGGACGAAAAGTTGTGACTTACCGTTCCCTGTGTTGACGGTGCCTTGAGGGCAAGCCTTCTGATGTACTCCCCAGTCAAGGGGCCTCATTTGAACATGTTTGCAGAGGCAATAGATTGGTGCTTGCGGCTATATTAGCCAGAAGATACTTTCTCACGCCACTACTTCGTCACCCATCCCACTTTGAAAAATTGAATCACATTTCTGAATCAAACCCATGATCATTGCACCTTATTTGTCGTTCCTGCCTTGGTAAGTGTCACATTTGTTGGGTTAGCCATCATCCAACGTTGATGGAACATCAGGGAAAATATTGGTGCAGATAGTAGTGTGCGGCATAATTAGCACGCTTGCCTCCTCTGTGTGGATGACAGCACTGGCCCTTCTCTAAGAGAGGTCAGCTTGGCTAGGTCAAAACTGACAAGCGGGACGGGCGGAGCAGAGAGTGGCTGGGTGTGCGGGAGGGAGGGAAGGAAGGAGATGGCCCATGGATGTTGGGAGATCATGCCATGTCAACACCCCCTGATAGTTTGCTGTCCGAGGGTGCCATCCCGTTACAGCTGCCCCATCCCACCCGGCCTACACCGGCACCCTCTTCTCTGAGCTAATTTGTCTGCCTATGTCAGGCGCGCCGCCTATGTGGATGGTAATTAATCCTGCAGGACAAATATTTTGATGAGTTGTGGGTGTCTGTAAACGCAGGTGGGCGTGAGTCACGGTGAGATATCAGCCACGTGTGAGTTCGGACGGGAGGGGTGTGGCTTATGGGTCACATGCTGTTTCCACCCCACCCATCTATACCCCTGCTCCCCTTCTCATCTGCCCAAACCTGCATGCATACAGGACCGTCAGAACATCCGTGGTGGAAATCCTCCCCAGCTTATACCTACCCTACCCAACCCCCAGGGGCTCGTTCACCTAATAACAGCCCTCCCTTACGGCCCCGCCCATCTTCAATGTTACCCGACACACTTCCTACTATCGCGCACACACACACTGAATAAGATAGCTGGAGAAAGTGTTGATCGCCTCCACGGAAAATGCAACCCCCATCACCATATTGGCCGCACTATCGCTGTGACCCCGACCTGAGCCTCATGTGCACGGTGGCTCCGGCTGGCGGGGGTAGATAAAGGCTGCGGGCATGTCACCGTCGTTACGTGCATCATCAGACCGGCTGACAGGTGCCATATTAAGGCTAGCCGCTAGCGGCTGGACCGTGTTAACCCCGCGCTTCACACCTCGCCAAATGAGCTGCTCCCCGGCACGAGGTGCTCACGAGCTGCTGGCCGAGCTGCTGGCCGAGCTGCTCATTGCTCCGGAGTGAGTCGTTAACCGCCGGCCACCTGCTGGTCATCTGACCGGGATGCTGTGAAATAGTCCTGCCTATACAGCTCCAGAATACCAGACCCTCAGCCACTTTGTTCTCCTGCTTCCCAACTGATGGCCTCGTCCGTCTCCCACAGCTTTTTTGGGGGGCATGAGTGAGTGCTTTTTTTTCTAACCCAGCTGCCAAGGTTACCAGTGAAAGCGTTTAGAACGAACCGCCTCTATCTGTGTAACTCTGTTACTGGTATGTATTTGTCTTCACTGAAACGAAGTCCTCGTTTGAAGCGCTAAGGAAAACACTTTATCACTGTGAATCTTAATTGGATAGATATGTCGTCGAGGAAGTCGGCTTGGATAAAAACTTCCGTTATCGATGAAAGAATAGGACGGCAAGTATTTTTGTTCTATATAGCATTGGGAGGTGAGTCTGGTTGAGATTTACATTAGTGGGTGGATTTATGTCAGGGCAGTGCCATGATGGCGGTGGGAGACAGACAGCTGATAGAACTCTGTCATACTCTCAATATGCGCCTCTTCACTTTAATCTCCACCCAGAAAGCTTCGCTCTATAGCTTCATCACCCTGCCCACCAGGTAGCGCCACCCATGGTGACCCGGTCACTGAGAGATCCTATCTTATCAGGCACTGCCTGCATAGACCAAGGTCATCGAGATTCAGTGAAATACGGGCACATTCCCATTTTGTAGGGCACTGAAGGTGAAAAAATGAATGTCAATATGCTCATCATTAATGATATGGGGCATGTTGATATACAATAGGAGAGGCCCTAAGACTGATCTCACTTTGATATATACCTCATATTTATGTCAGTATCCGGGGGAACTGCGATGTCTTTGAACGACCCTATTTATTCATGACGCTTAGATAAGTGGCAATACATGTACATGTATAATAAACAGCCTTGAAAGATGTTTGTGGCCCCTTGCTCGTCAGTGGCTCGTCGCCATGGTTTTTCATATGCTTCGGGTACACACTTTAGAAGTGGGGCCGGCGCTCCCATGTCGGTTCTCATTAATAAACAGGGCCCGCTTGGTTGGGATTCAATAAGTTTCAGATGGTTGCACGCCTTAAATCAGACGGACTCCACTGTGTGTCACAATGTCCCCAACCAGAGGCCACCCGCCGCGGTCCACCAGGCAGGACTTGGGGCTGTTGGTTTATAAAACATTGTACCACCAGCATTTGTAGGGAGGGGAGGGGAGAGGTGCCACAGTCACCGGGGCACCAGACACTGCATCGCGAATCACACGCTGTCAAACACCCCATTGTGATGGTCGTGTATGGGGAGGTATCATGCAAATATTATCCGGGGCGCTGGGAGGTTGCAGCAGAATAAAATAGGAGTTAATGTGATTGGATCATTGGTGGGGCGTTGTGTGTAGGTGCCGGGCAATGCTTTGGCCGCTACATGTCGACGCGTGTTCTAATCTGCCCATGTAAATTTACATTGTGCAAATTGAGCTTTCCCGTCCATATGGTATAGGGATCTCTGGTTGCCAGGTCAGTAACAGCCATCAGATTTTATACTCGTTGCATAAAGGCAGTGCGTGTTTTGTGCTATAGGGTGTCGTGTGCCTGATGGGGACTCAGTAGCTGTCTTATTCTATGTTTGTGTTATTTATTAGCGGAATGTTGAAACACGATCTGACTTAATAGAGATTGTTGATTGCTGATTGTTTCTTTATCCATAGGAGTATGCACCGAGGTTAGCAATAAGGGTAAGATTTCTTTTTCCACCGATTTGTCTTTTATGTTACTTCAAACGCAAAGCCTCCTCTAATTGCTAACTGGCAAACAAATGCTTTTCCCATCACACAACTAGTTTTTTAAATAAAATCATTTTCATATTAAAACATTAATAACAGGTATCTCGTAGAAGGTATATTCATATAGCGCCAATGTATAATACTGTTGCTTGGAATTTGGGAAGGTAATCAAGCGTAAAATGCCAGTATTATAGACGTACTCGATTCCTTGTCGCATTTTCCCATCTTTATGCATTACCATAAGCACATAAACAACACATTCACCAGAGTGCCACCCTGCCTCCCAACCCAGATAACTACCCTTTCCTGCCCGCTTCCTAGTATCTATAGCCGCCTGGGTGCCACCGATGTGCTATACACAGTGCAGACAAGTCAGTCAGATGCTGTCATCATCATGCATCACATGCCTCATCATCGAACCACGAGCAGAAGACAACATTTAGACCCACTTTCTCAAGCTGCGCGGAGTGCACACAAAAAAGGAGCTGATGACAGGGGGTTGCCTGATTTCATCAGGGATCTCCCGCCCTCACCCTCACCCACCCGTCCCAGTCGCCCCTCCCTCCTCCCGTCCCCACCTGCCGGGTTATTAATAACCCCCGGGTGTCACCCTCCGACGGATTCCCCGCGTCTGGGGGCGCATCCCGGCCATAATCCACCCCCGGATTAATGGATTTACAACAGATGTTGTTGACATTAAATGCGCTGATTGGATCAGCTCGATCTGGCCCATTATTAATGCCCAATATGCTGGAGTTAACTCCGATTTCATTGGGCTTAGTCTGATCAGATACAGACTACATACAATGACCCCTAAAGAAGCACCTCCGTCCTTGTCGGCTGCAGCTCCTTGTTTTGTGCTTTAAGAATTATATTTTTGTGAATTCCTTTACGCTTCACGGAAGATATTTGGTTTGTGTTTCATGAGATCTCTCTGCTCCAGTGATTACACCCTGGAAGAGGGACACGTCCTCTGAGCACCCGCCTCCCATCCCGCTATTATGTGGGGGTGCCGTGTAAAACAAGGTCAGGCCGGCGGTCAGGCCTCTGGAGTAGACAAAATGAGGTGAATATCATTGAGGGAGGTCGGTCAGTCGTTTCGAGCCGCATCCATCACGGTTAGTAGAGATGACCAGTGCGATGTTAATGCGCGGACCGAATCAGTGTGGGATCCGAAAGGCCATAAATCTCTCGTCAGATTGGCGAGACCGCCGCGTCGCCGAGGCCTGGGTCGTGGCTTCCTCCTTTGGGGAATAAACAGGTCCCTGGAGGATCCTCCTGGGGCCCGCGCCGTTGACACAACATGTACAAAGTCTAATCTATTTGCATTTCTTATCCCGGACCCCAGACCCACCAAGACGATCCTCCCTCATACAGGCGATACGCTACATCAGCTGCGTCTTTCGAGTCTTTAATCTACTTCAGTCGTAACGTAGACTCAGAACTGTTGTCTCTATACACAGAGAATTCTCTCTCATTCCCAGAAAGACCTGTGTTCGCAATCCTGTGTATATGGCAAGGGTGTATAGTGGTGTTTGGTTTGAAATCGTATTCTCAGTAGCTTCATTTTTTCAAGTGTATACGCACGAGACATAATCGTTGAGGCTATGGTGGAGGAGGTATCGGGTCAGTGTAGAACACAATTACCACACGGCCCTTTCAGCCCCTACAGTGTAACGGCTTGAGTGGGGAGCAAATAAAATACCAACAGGAGTGCCTATTGGATTTCCAAGACGCCTTACAACTGGAAACCGGAACGCTAGGCGACGCTTACCAATTGATGAGCGGACGGAGTCACTATAGCGGTGTACAAATGCCGCCATCTACGAAACAAATTAGGACAAGAGAGGAAAAGAGAGAAAAGGGCTTACTGCAACCGATTGCAGGATGCTACCCCTGCCCGGCCACTGTATATAGATTGAGGTCGTTAATAAAACAGGGGCCCTTTTATCCACATGCGCCAATAGGGGTATTTATTTCCTCGGTTATTTAATAGAGGTCTGGCAGATGGAGCGGTAACTGTATTGGCTTTGACGCCGATGTATTATCAGTCGATCACGCTGCGAACCTGTAGTGCTGTGAGGCTAATGCCGACTGAGAACTAGCCCATTGGTTTCTCGTTTATCGTCTGCTTTGTGTCACGTAATTCTAACCGTCATCTCTGTCTGAAGAGACATTTGCTTAGCGGAGGACGAGAATATGAGTGTTTAAAAACTAATACAGAATCTTCAGTAGTTGGAGTCAACGAGGTGCATATATGCTTAATATGGATGCATTTTTCATCAAGCTTTCCTACGAAAGTACGATTGCTGATAATTACGAATGCTCTAATGGGAAGGAAAACAAATTAGCTGCCTATCAGGGACAGGCAATCTAATCTGCTAAGATATGAAAGTGGAATCATCTAGTGGGACTACAAAGTGAAACATAAAGCGGAGCCAATGTACACATTTACAGGATACATATTTCTGTGCCAGTTGGGGTAGTGAGATGATTTGATAAGAATACTTTAGCGAATTATTAATCCTTTATTTTTCCAATTTTGAGATCACCTTAATGTCCAATACTACGTTCGAAAGGTTAAGGAGGGTGTTATCTAATCGCGATTCAATATTAGAATACAGGTATAATTTACTCCAACTTCACTTCAAAACATGCCCTTTTCCCGTCCAGTTTGTGACACATGAAATGTACGCTTACGAGCACAAGGTAACAGCTATAGTCACCCGACACGAGGGACCACCATGCAGTTTAATGGAACTTGGGAGTTCAATAGAGTGACGCATATGCAGTGGATTGAGAGCTGACACAGAAAGAAACCGCCTTGCACAGCGAACCCATAGTGCACGAAGTGAGAACTAAAGTGCTATCGTTGGGTACTGCGAGTACTCCCCTTAAAAGGGGGTAGCTCTCAGCGGTGCCTCGCCTTATAAAGGTGTTAATGAGGCGGGCTGTAGCGCATGTGGCTATGAATCTTGCATGGTAACGGCCATGTAGAGGTTAATAGTTTATTCGGAGTGGCCCCTGGTGAGGGCGTCGGATCGCCTCACCCGGACAGGTGACAGTAATTGGCGACGACAAGTGAGCCGGACCACACCTGTGTCTGACTGTAGCGATGTGACCAGTATCTCCCAGCCACCCGCCAGCCCGACCGACCCTCACTCAGCAGGGTGGTCAACATCATACCTGGCATATTCTCACTGAGGCAGAGTTTTACATGGTAAGATCTAGCAATGATAAACGGCTGACAAATAAGCTACGCCTCGTTTCAAATTCAGAAACTGGATTCCAAGGGAAGCTAAAAATGCAGATCAGGAAAATATTCTCACGTTTGTTAAAGTTTTATTTTGTGCTTGGTTACGAGGGAATTTGCATAGAGCTCTTGTGCGATTCATTCTCTCCTAACGGATGAATGCCAATGTGTGTTCGTATCAAAATACGTGTCCGTATTTAGGGGAGTTCGTATTTATATCCGAATTGTCCTTTCGGAGATGTGCTGATTTCAAAGTAGTTCTGAAGGCATATTTGCGTTATTGAATCTAAATATTTTAATGGGAGGTGATTGCTGGTAAAAGAACTCTGTTAAAGTACTTTTTTCAAACCTGTTCTTCTGGGAGCTTGTAGGAGGTTTGGGGCTAGGCCTCGGGTGCATAGGAGGCGCTTTCCTCACGAGGCTAAAATTTTAATGCCAATTCACTTCAGCGTTTCCCTTTGTTTTTCCGGCAATATTTCACCTCATTATAGAAAGGAAAAAATATCCCACTTTGTAAATAGGATCTGATGACGACATGGCGCGTCTGGCGGCCCCACTCGTTGAAACTCTCGGGAAAGCATTTATTGGTTTTTTCATGGGTAGCATCATTTTGAGGGGGATTTCTTTTGTTTGGTGGAGCCTCCCGGACAACAATGCAGTCGGCGTTCTCGGCGAGGCACAGACAGTGCGGAAGTTGCAGAGAAGCCCAGGGTAGAATGGGCTGTCGTTCTTTGTTGAAATAAATGCTGCATTAAATGCATCCGCTCAATTAGTACGACCCTACGAGGTTATTATCAATACTAAATATGGCGCGACGCCGTCCCGGGCTAAAAATCATTTGTATGGAAAGAGGCGATGCGCCCGGGGTCAGCGCCGGGGCGAGGTGGCCTCGGTGAAAATCAAGAACTGGGCCACACTAATCGGAGCCGTTTGAGAGTGTAATGAATAAATTGCAGACGGGCGCGACTCCTGGCGGCACGAGGGACAGACAATAGCGCGCATGCGCGGTGGTTGGGACGCTGCTTGGAGGACGCAGGAAATGTTTAAATGAAACCCCTGCGGGTCTAGTTGGGATGGCTGGGCGCATCGTAAGGCGATGGCGGCCGCCGGCGCCGACGGACGGAACAGAGGAGGGGACCTAGACCCTCGGGCTACATCCCGCTCGTTCGTCTTCCCCAGGATACACCAGGGCGGGCACTGCGGGGTCATGTGGGCGCAATGTCGTCTGCTAGTACCAGGGATCAGAGAACCGATGTTGTACCTCTCTGCTGATTTCTACATACACGTTCAGTGTGATAAACAGGTGTGGGTGAATTGTGATTGGTTGAGAGTGAGGACGGGATCAGAAGGGATGATGCGAAATACCCTCAAAGGTGTAGAATGTGCCACTCAGTACAGTATTGTACCTGTTAGGGCGAAATATTTTTAAACAGGTGCTAGGGGAAGGTACCAGCGTTTTAGGCAAAGCACATGTGCCTTTACCAGGTATATGGATATATATATATACGCTTGCTCTTAAAGGGCGGTGCCGGATTGTGGTCGGGAGCTGTTGGGGGCGTGAGTGTTTTTAAGCGCATTTCTGCGAGGAAATCAATGCGAGCGGCAACACAGACCTACTGACGGGTAGCTGATGGACGCGTGCCGCCAACTCATGCACTAATACAATTGTACTTTGATGTAGTGTCTGACAGCTCGTATGTGTTGGTGTGTGAGGGAGGGGCTGGTGGTTGGTGCACCTTGGGTGAGCAGCTCACCGAGCCACTACCCGCACGTCAGCCACGCGGTACACTGCCCTCACACCCGGGTGACTCAAACAAGCCGGCCGTATCATTCTTAGATTAAATACCCCACCGGCCAAAAATAATCATCTCGTTCTACCCGGGGGGTACAATTCAAACATAATTTACATGAATTCAGAGGGAAAATAGCTTTAGCCCTTTTCTGCCGGTCGGTACATCAGTGGTGTGGGCACACACGTAATAATGTTGACATAATTTCACACGGTGTACACCGGTAGGGCATAGAGGAGAAAAGACGGGTGGGGGAGTTGAACGTTCTCCAAAGCCGCCATTTTGGAAGGCTTTGCGCCATGAATAACAATCAATGCTGAGAATTAAACCTGTCCACAGGGGGAGAGAGTCTCACTGTAGGGAACCACCATTCAACACCACGGCACCTTTTGCCGCATAATGTACATTTAATGGGATCGTAGACCCATTCACGCGGGTCCCGGTTGACAACGGCCAGGTGGTGGGTATACCGCGTATTGTGAATGGCCATGTTTTCCTAGTGGTGACTTGAGTGGTTAAAAGCGTAACGCCTTCTTACGCCACCTTACGCCACGTGACGCCGACGTATCAGCCACTTTGTGGCCAATATACAGATAAGACAGGTGAATAGAGGGCCCGGGGCCCTGGGAAAACATGAACAGACACAACGCGGCTGAGACCCATGGCTTAGCCGTCTGAATAAGTTAAGTATACCAGGATTGGAACTGTGGGAAAAAGTAGCAAGCTACATACCCAGCTTTACTCTCGCCCTAATGTCATGTCATAGTACAAGTCGCGTGAACATACGCTCTCTTTCAGTACGAGGCTTGTAATGAGGGAATGTTATTATGACAGTTTGCTTAATATCCCTCAGTGAATACATGACCCAGGAGAGAATGGGCCTAGACCCGCAACACATCTCGTGGGGGCTTAATGGAATGCATTATGAATCTCGCACAGTCAAGGCAGCGCATACATTTCCTGCTATTCCTACATAAAATTTAGAATGCATCTTATCAGAGTTCCGTGCTCCATGGTAGCCATGCAAGCTGTCCATTAGCATTGTGGGAAACCGAATAGACCCTAGAGGAGTGGGCAGGGAGCAGAGCATGTGCCTTATCAACCACAGTCATGTCAAAATCACATCAAGCGTTTATGTGCTAGCATCACACCATTTACTTTTTACCTGTTAGTAGCGCAAAACGTGGGAGCTGCTATACCAGCTTCATAACGCTTCGCAAATTTTGAACCATGTAGAAATATGTATTAGCAGACGAAATTTTCCAGGGACAGCACCGTCGCGCCGAAAACCAGTCCGCACCGGTTTACACGCGCTGGCCCCAACAAGGAGCTTATTCCTGGAGTGGGCGGTTAAGGTTTAAGGAGAAGGAGAGAGCGAGTCGGGAAAAAACAGACGAAATGGGAAAAGGAGTGTCTGCTTGTTGGAGTGGTTCCTATCGGTGGGCCGGCTCGGTACACGTATGAGTTCATCGTCTGAAAAGGTGAAGTAAGTGCGCATGCGCTATGACTCATCATCTAGACATCGACCGTGTCGTATAAGACATGTATAGCAACCAAGGCCCTACCTCCGAATTCAGCCTCCTGGATATTTTGTCGTTCACAATTTCCGATTTTAGGAACGTATATTGGACCAGATGTGGTACGTTTTGTGACATACTTCTACCATGATAGTCTGCGTCCTGTACCGAAAACAGTTAATTCAGCAGCGTCTCCATGAATCCGAATTGAGGACTTGTTGAAATGAAGCAGCAAAATTGATAGGACGCCCGAAATTATTGTCTTTTTACTACATGAGGACTTCAAATTTTGAAATCATTTCAGAAGGGTCCGAAACCTAATCGGATCAATTACATGAGATCACTTTGTTCCCCAAGTGGAACATCTCTTTTGTAGTTCGCATTTCCAAGGACTTTTAAGAGTTAACTTTTTCACTCCGGCATCGCAAAAAGATGAATCCCAAGTGGAATTGGGGGGATAGGGCACACATGTTCGTCGGAGTGCTTTTCCCTGTGTTGGTTATAAGCCTGAGGCCCAGTGGTCGATTGTGTAGTTCATTTAAGTTGTTACAGTAGGGTCAGCCACCACCCAGCCCTATACTCAAAGTACCAGGTAGCTACTCCAGAACAGTGACGGTCAGACAAGATAAACAGAGGTCACTGAGTCCTTGACCTTGGTCTATTCTAGCTGATTGGATCCAATCTCGTCTCAGGCGCACATGGGCAGAAAAGAATTGTTTGTATTTCATCAAAGCAGGGTGGATGTAATCTGTCTGAGGGGTCGGGCGGCCCAACCAGCCACACCCTTTGTTAAACAAGCACCCGCCTCGTTCTGTAGTCACTGCGACCAGGGATGGGAGAGGGAGGGATGAGGTAGGGGCGGCGGGCAGCGCGGGGTGGGGCGGCGGGCAGCTGGCGGATGCGCGGTGAGTAGTATAAGGCGCCGGGGCTTTGGACCAGCCCCTGCTGCCGCCGCTACGCCACGGTTGACTACACGTTCTGTTCGATCCGTGCCAGCGGACCTGTGCTACCATGGGGTCAGCGCGTGCGTCATATCCCACAGTGCTCTCGTGCATGGATCCATTCAGCACAAAAGCTTGCAACTTTTCTCTTCCCTTTTTTCCCCCGTGTCTAGCGGCCTGGGAGCGCATTCGCAATGCGCGGCCATGTATGTACTGGGATATGAGCCGTGCATGTCTTATAACCTGCACATGGCATGCGTCCACAATGTGCCTCACCCATGGTCATATATTGTATGTGTGGCGAACATTAAGGCCTTTGTCATGTGGGGCTGGAGCCGTTTAGACTTTCATTGCACTAATGCCATGATTTAGCCGCGTAATGGGGCCCGGTGTAATTGTTTGCCGCACGTGCACGAGTGTTTATGGATGCAAGCGGCACTGCAGCATATCGTTAACTATTCAGTATGTCCGCATAGGGCTCCAACCACCCCCACATATACAGTCCCGGTAAGTGATGATAGGGTCCTCCTGTGGTCTTCTGATCACCCGCTATGTCATACTTATTTCATCTCACCTCGGCACGGAGCCAAGATGGATCCATCCGCCGCTCCGTACATCCCATTAGATGAAAGAGCAATTAAAACACGATGATACCCCATCCGAGGTAACTGTATATAACCATTAATATTGTCTGGCGAGATTACATCCCATAAACAGACTATACCCATAAATTTTAGACGACCGAGTGTTTATAGAACCTACCCCCTGGGTTCAATAGTCTGTAGGGTACCTATAGCGGAAATATAAAATGTCTAATCTCCACCAGGCGTGTTTGATCGCTTTATATACAAGAGGCGAGTTAAAAAGGACTCACACATAGCCCATGTGTATGGTTATAAAACCTACATCTCTGTTCACGAAGTCTATGCTTCAGAAGTTTTACCATGGTGTAGTTTAAACGAAGGGATGCACCGGAAGCCCCGGGCTGACCCCCTGGGCTAAGTAGACTGAAACAGGCTAACAACATCGCGGGCCGCTGCATTCTGATGCAAAAAGAGCATTGCCCCGGTCCTCCGGGCTCTCACAGCAGCCCTTATAGATCCGATCGCATTCCTTCAGCCGACTGACCACTCTGATCATCATTAAAAGGCTTCCCACTCCCCAGCCACCACGTTTGATTACTTCCCTCGAAGAACTATAAACAGTAGGCGTACGTCTAACCAGAACTATTTGGATACGGTTGTTCCTTTTCTGAAAACTGATATCTAGATGGGCTTTTTGTATACGGCGATACGGAGGCTACCTGATAGCGTGGACATAAATGTGTTTATCTGAATGGCGCATGACTAGGCTGGCCAAGTAGCATGGCATGTCTCCGCATGCTGTATACGACAAACCACGGCTAACTGGGTGGGTAGCGGGTAGCGGTGACAAGGAGCGTGGACCCTCGTGACTGCCAGGTACGATGGGAAGGGGGTGGTTGACATTTTACGGCCGCTTACCCTCCGACCAGCCGAACGGGGTAGGTTTGCATGCTTGGCCGAGTTGTTGGCGATCACCATGACAGACAATCGTATCACCACACGGAACCTGGGGACATGTCTGCGGAAGCGGATGCCAGGTTAACGGTGTATACATGCAGGGAGAGAGGAGAAGGTTAGGTCCGCGTTGATCTGACCGTGTTATAACACTAAAGTCATGCACTGTCGTCCCTTTTAGTCCCCACTGCATACATTTTGATATTTATCATGATATACATAGATTCGAAAGGGAGCAAAATTGAACCTACTGAAACAGTAAGTGCCCGTTCACAAAACTCCACTTCCGGGGACAGGTGCTCAGGTATTTTACTGTGTGTGGTTCGACAATATAAGACTCATTCCTTGATTTTTATCATACAAATTGTTGATACTCCCATTGGACATTATAAGAGACTGTGTGCAGACTTTAGCCGCGAACCAGTTGGGCTTCCGATGCAGACCGACGCACCTTACGTTGGAACAATTGCATTGAATGGGCGTCGGAGTTCATCGGAACGTCTGAATTCCTGAGGTATGAGGTCTGACTTAGTGGGTTCTTTGACCTATTCTAGCCCTTATACTGAAATATTCAAAGTATAGTACACTTCATGAGGAGAGAATGAAGTCGCAAGTTTTACATAGCCAGATCACTGAACCCTCGGTTTTATTAGTCCTTGGATGCACTATATTGTGAGTCTGGCGTTTCAGTAGTTTCATTTTTGATCGCTACAGAGCCGCCTTTCTCTGTGTCCCTCCTTCCTAGCACTACTCTCAAAAAGAAAAGCATCCAACGAGAAACCCCAGCTTAAAGAGTCTAAACCACAAACCCTAATTTTAGGCGCGCACAGGTTTCCACTTCACCTCCTAATAATGTTATTCACTCGGGTTGTGTGTTTGCGAGGGACTCCAGGTCGTGCCGCCTGCTTAAGTGGGACATCCGTGAGGCGGTGACCCCCGCCTGATAACATTAGGCATCCATGGAGAGGGGGCTCGGCGGTACGAAGACGCGGCCAACGGCGCCACCTAATGCCGCCAACAAACAGCCCACGGTGTCGGTCCGGCGGCCGATGAAGCAAGCTAACCCAGTTTGTCGTCCAGAAACATTCCAGGCGTACCTTTCGTGGGGAACACTTAGCCCCGGCTACCCGGCACGATTGGCATGTGTTACAAGTGTAATTCAGGCCTGAATTAGGCTCGTATTGTATAGGCTGGAGTGCCTGGTGTGGAGAGCATTGGGGAGGTGGGCCATTCAGACTGGACATGTGGTTGTTGGTTGTAGCTTGAAGAAGATGATGGTGGTCCCAGAAGTGTATTAACAAAGAAAGATGCTTTATTCCCGGGTATAGGTTCGTTATAGAACATGTCTGAGCTGTTTGCCAAATGGAGAATATAGTAGCGTATCTGTTTTACTATGATCGTGGAGCCGTTACAAGGTCGGGCTATAGGCGCCTGGCACCAGGCCAGTGTAGTGTATCCGACCTGTTGGGATCAAACAGTGCACATACGAAGGTTATGCTAGTTTTACATGTTTATATACTGCCTAACACATGATGTTCATATTACCATGGCCTCGGTATTCACATTACATTGCCACGTGTTCTAACACGAGGAATAGATCTTATTCGAACTAGCTTTATTACTCTATTCATCTTATCCTGGGCTCTACTACAATGTCGACGAATTTGTATATCAGTTGTCCATATTTTCTTTTTCATTTAAATTCCGTATACTCTGGTAATATTTGAAACTAACAAATAGTCTGGATCAAACATCATGACGGTGCTGAAATGAGTATTTATGATGAGGGTGGTCTAATTCTAGTTTCTGATGTTTCCTACCTCTATCTTGGTAAAACATGAGCTAAATATGGGTTGCAATATTTCCTCTAAACTAATGTATCTTTGGAATATGAAATTGACTCTTGGTTAGAGCCTCCAATAATTACTTTTAATTACCATCAGCTAAAGAAACCGCGAAGCCAACCGAACCTCCGCACTGTGCAGCGAGAGTAGACGAGTTCAATTTGATGAAGTCATTGTGTCTGACTGCCACCCATACGGTTAATCATGAATAAAGATGAAAATATTGTGAAAGAAGCAAGACCCAATTAAACGGAGCTTGAGTTGCTATTGTACGATATAGTAGAATGCAGTGGGTAGGACTGTTGAAGTGCCATTATCAACTCAGTGATTGTGCGACTACTTGAGTGGCAGCCTTTCAGTGTATTCACAAACCTGTCCATTTTGGTGGCAAAAATCGAAAGCAGGAAAACAAGGCAATTGTCGGTTGCCAGCTTCCCTGTGATATTTCATTCTTATCAGAGGAGACACCCACTTGGAAACAGAATGAAATCTTTGTTATTGACTCTTTTACTATTGACTCTAACTAGCTGGCCATGAGACAAAGCGAGACTCTGGCTGTGAGCAGTAGTAGAGGGAAATGGTTATTGTCTTCAGAGCTCCGGGATGAGCGTGCCCTGTCTGAAGCCTGCAGGCCCCTGGGGCGACAGGCTATTGGCTTGGGGGTGCTGGGACTGCGTGCTTAAAGCTGAGAACGAGGAGGGGTGCCTATCAGGCCTTCCTGGACTTGGTTTGTGTGGGTTAGGGTTATGCATGGGGGCTGGGATAAGGGTGCGCGCTTGCAGAGGGATGTGTGTGCGGGTGTTTGTAAGGTGGGTGGGGGAGTTTTTATCAAGGTGGAACACGGACCTCAGAGAGCTAGCCCGCGAACAGAGCGCGCAGGTCTCCAGGGTACGGCGGGCGGAATTTGCTGGCTGACTGATAACAGCACAAACAAAGATCTTTGTTGAGGTTTCCATTAGGTTTAGTGTCCGCGTGCTGTCACTAATGGACGTTGGAAGATTTCCGGAGCCCCTGGATACGAAGCTCAGATGTATCTGTATTGGAACCGGTCTCAGAGGGGGACTGGAACACTAGTCTGTGTTAGAGCCTTTCCCGGTATATATCTATATTAAAGTCCTGCCCGGCAGTGCAGTAAGGCTACCCCTTGGAAGCTGTGGAGACGGGCGACCGAAGTAAATCGGTATTGGAACCTACGAAGACAGCTATACTCACTCCACTCAGCCTTGTGTATAGCAACTTGCCTTTGTGTTCAACTGTGGATAATCTGTATCCGAATCTAAACGAACGGAGAAACTAAAACACGCAGATGCCTTTAAAAGAACGTACTTTTCAGACAATCCTGTATTTGAACCTGTCTTGATGAGAACACTGTCCTCCGAACTAATGCCATTGCGGAAGGCTTAGGGGGGATTTTACTTGGCCCGCTATACTTCTTTCTCTATTACCGCTGCTGCTGCTACTGCTGCTGACAGACATGCCCTTTAAGAATCGCCTCCATGTGGGCTTGATACGGGTGGCCTACAAGTTAATAACGATGCTTCTGCCAGCCAGATGCGAAGAGTAGATGCAGCTCTTATTGTGCTTCTTCGCCAATGGGTATAACCGACCACAACAGATAGCTCAGAACAATAACAGCCACTCCACCCAGCCGAACCCAACCCGGCTTCCCGATCTACGTAAAAGGCTTCATTTTTGCGGCTTCCCCGGGCAACTCCTCCGTTGAATCACGGGAGCAGAACAATGGCTCCACGGTTGCACGGGCGTGGTGCCTCTAGTTCAAACTTTGATGAGCACATTCCCCCGTTCCTCCCGACGATGGCAATGTTGCCACGGTTGTAAATCGTTGCAGCGGCATTGGTAAAGGTGTAGGGTGCATTACTCCCGGGGTAATGCCCCGACCGCCCATACTCGGGTACTAGCCACTGCCATCGACCACCATAAAACACGGGTTGCCATAGAGATAATGGTAATTAATTTTGTGCCAGGAATTTATATTGTAGCCGCGGGGTGCTGGGAGCATGTCTAAAGGGCTTTTAGGCGCCCCAAGCGTAGCCCTCCGCCCCTCTCATCGCATTGTTAATTATTGACATAACGGCTTCCATGTCACTACCACCAGACCAATTACTGTGCCACACTGATTATATTGGATCCAAAGCACAAATGGTTGAATTCCGTTTGAATTAGACTGCCTTTACAGGCTGCTGATTTAAATGGGGTCCATTTATCATTTGTGCCGCGTTCGTTGTATGCACTATCATTGGTGAAACTTTTTGCCTCTGACTTATTTTAGGGTGAAGAAAAAGCCTGCACAGAACACAATCAATATTGGGATATTCAAATAACACTGAAACGTGATCTGTCTAAGGCAGATGCTAGTCTGGGCTGTGATAATTATGCCTGCCATTTTCTCACTCAAGAATCAGCAGTTTCCCAGCAGTATCTGACTCTGTAGATGTCACGTGGCTAAATGAAGCTCATTTCGGAGCCTTTGATTAGAGATTTGCTCCCTCCATCTCCTTCTCCTGCCAAACCGTTTGTCCACTCTGTCATATCACTGTACATTTATCAGGTATGACTACACGAAGAATATCTTAGTCGGTATACCGTTAGTGGATATCAACACTTGTCTACGTGTAGTTTTATTTTAAAATTCCAATGAAGAGTTCCCATATTGCTTTCATAGTAAACAACTTAGATGAACCCAAATATCCTAGTTTCCGAAATAGAGAGGAAACCGCCTTGCCATTCTGCTAACCTTCCGAGCAAGCCTTATGGTGAGGTTGTTCATTAGACATAGTAAAATTAAAGTGATTAGATTTGAAACAAAGTCTGGCCTGCTGATGGCATTAGAATATTGGAGGCCGGCCTCATGTCAGGTATTGTCTGCAAATCAATCCATCACCTGATACACAACATATGCGTACTGCCCAACAATCAGCCACATAGCCTCTGTGTTTCATTAGGACCCCCACGCATCACATGTCTTTGTGGAGAAGGAGCAAACACAATAACGTAACTGAGTACATCGGATGTCATCCGACCATCATTGGCCTACCTCGGATTTCAACCGCTGTGCCAATATAGATAGCGAGATGATTGGTGGTGACCTTTAATTGTGAGAGTTTTTCTTTTAGACAAGACTGCAATTTTCCGATTAGGTAGGTTCACCACATTAAAGATGGTGAACTGCTAATTCACATGCAATCTACATGCAATAAACAAACGAACACTTGAATTAGTAGAAACCGAACTCGAGTTAGACTTGTCAATGCCAATGTCAATGCCAATGTCAGGTCTGCTCCTCACTACACTCGGCTACGCCTCGTGCAGTAATACGCGACCTTTCCGTCGTGGCATAGACATTGTCAGGTCTAACTCGAGTTCGGTTTCGGGTTTATCCTACCTCGTCTATGCTTTTGTATTACTAAAAGATAAATATTGAGTCAATGACCAACAGAACTTTTTTTCATAGTAGCTGCTCTCTGATTGGTCAATATTGTTATTACTCTAGTGGCATAAAAAACACTTTATGTCACGGCCTGCCACATAAAATTTCCCTATGTTAAGTCTATGGCAGTTTTTTATCAGGGGTAGGATAATATCATTTATTGTGCTACTTGCAACGGTATCTTCGCCAAAGGACATATTTTTGTTGCTACCGAAATATCGAAATGTTAATCTTATGTACTGATTTATGTAATAACCATCATAAATTGCATTTGTATCTATTTTGATGAGTGGACTTAAGCCAATGATATATACATATTATATATCTTATATCGGGTGTAGATGATGATACATACATATATACATGTAGATACAGTCTATCTGTGGAAGATGGTATCACATATAGATACAATAACTATCTTTGCGGATAATGAGAGAAAGAGCATCTCTGTGTGCTTTATCCAGTTTCTGATCTCCAATGGACCTTTTTCTGTTGTATCATCCCCCTACCCTTAACTAGAAGCCGTTTGATGTAAAATCATCTTCACGAATGGCATGACCTTCACATCCAAGGCGGCACTTTCCGTCTATGACGTTCTCTCTATAACGTCGTAATGACTCTCCCTATGCAACCTTGGTCGGCTGTGTTATAGATTACAAGCCAGGGATACGTACAACCAGCTTGAATAACAGGATGTGCCTGATGGCCCCGCTGTAGATGGCAGACAGAATGGTGTTGTGTACATACAGCGTTTCATGATGGCCTGCTTCCTTTACAGCCCCCCATTAGAAGAGTTTCACCGTGAAATATAGTCATAACAGATAGAATCTGGCCGAATTCCATCACTAGCCGGTCGGGCTGGATAGCCAGTGGACTGTAGAAACTCGCTAAGTGACTCAAAATGCGGTCATGTGCCCAACAATACAGACATTGTAAGTCGTGAAAGCAGGACAGTTAGGAAGCTTTAGGTACCGCAAGGAAGGTGGGATTTACTTAGCTTCAAACATCCGGTCAACCGTGGAGAGGCGTTAGTAGGGCAGGATAATGATGTTGTAAAAAGCAGGGAATGTCTGGACAGAAAAAAGGGCCAACAGATCTATGCTCCTTGCATGAGGATGAATATGGGTCTAATGATGACACTTGTACTTAGTTATTGTCTGCTCAGGTGTACCGTTTAGAGACAGAGACACAGGCAGAGACACAAGGAGATATATACTCAGGGCTCAGAGAGACAGGGGCAAACAGCAAGAGACAGAGAAATATTGTAAGTTCTTGTCCACTCATATAGGCCCATAATCATGAAACTAAAGTTGTTGTTTTTTTAATTTTATCAATTTCTTCATGAAACTAGAATTAGTTTGTCTATGCTGTAAGAGTACGACGTCCCATAGTATCGTAAAACTGGATGTGTTTTAATCTTGGCCACCGTATGCCACGAGTTTGACATAGTGACTTCATGAGGCAAAGCTGAGTGAAGTCCGGAGCCAAAACTCCAGGAGTTGAATGCGGTGGCCAAGATTAAAACGAATCAAGTTTTGATTTTATCCTACCCCATCTCCTCGATTTTGGAATATTACGTGATAACAATCCTGTTTGCCACTAGTGGCATATAAAACTCAGTATGCCAGTCAGCGTGGCATACGGAAACTCAATGTTAAGCCTATGGGATTTTTTATTGGGGTAGGATAAAATGTTATATGTCAGACCCCTATCCTTTGTCTCAGTGAGTGTAAGCGGCGCTCGGGTGATATAAAGGGAATTGTTTCTGGAGTCATCAAAATATTTATTTGAGTCCAGAGTAGTATTACAGACATTTCATTTTTCTATTTAGTCGCTTGTGAGTTCTTCGATCCATGCTCAGTCGAGAACTGGTTTTCCCCAAACCATCTGTGTTTTTAGGAGGTGACCTGGGCACTTATTTACCCGGACCAAACATGGTGGTTTTTTTTAAATCTTGCCCCTTAAGAAACTCATCACGGCTACATTGACATAGGATGCAATATCGGGAAGGGTATGCGCTGAACGATTTTATTCAGTCGGTGCAGGCAAACAACCTGTACTAAGTTCGTATATCCCTTACAGAACCAACCAGCCTTACGTTTCAAGAAAGGTGAAGGTCTTGATGGGGAGAGCAAAAGGAAGCGCCCACAGATCATGATAGCCCGGGGCTGTGCCGTGCCATATGATGGCCGGATGCCCCATCAGCTTATGTTTATAGCTGACGCAGGGAGCTGACGGGACTGATGATAAGTTAGTCCATCCGGAAGCAATCAACCCATTCGGATAGACCGCACATGACCTTTTGATGACCCAGCGTCTATAAAGTAGTCATGTGCGATCGCCAAAAAATATATTTCTGATATAAACCATGTTTTACGGCTTCATAAAGACATGAATTGTCTTAGCTACAACCTATTCATCATCAAGACATCAAGACACTTTAAACTCCTCACACATGTTAATGGTATACAAGTACATGGCGGCCATCTTGGAAAACGTGTAAATATAAAGATGGCACGTCCCTGCTTGACCTTCTCATTTAGATGGAACACAAAACATACACGTCGGGAGGGTATTTTCTAAGATCGTCTATCTTCATTATCTCAACCCTTTTAAACCGCCGTGCATTGCCCGGGCTGACTATCGCCCGCTTAAAAGCACCTCCCACTCTGCGCACAGCTGTGGGATAATCCCTCTATATATTTACCTAAGGCTTTCTCCGTCATTGATCTCGACCAAAGGTGGGACCTGGGATGACCCCTGTAAAGCCTGCAGGCCACCTAGCTCTCCTTGACAACACCTGTGGGCCGTTCACTTGGACGCCTATCCCTTTATCGCCTTTCTGTGATCTGAGGACATGGTGATACATCCCGCCCAACCTTGTGGTCAGTACGTAAGGAGGGATGGTGGTAGGCGCAGAGAACCTGTGTCCTTTCAGTCACCCCACCTGAAGGTTATGCATGTAATCGATGCACTCGCCCATTATATCAATATTGATGGACACTTTCTAATTCTAGACGCCGGGGACAATGGCCAACTCGCTAAGCTCCCCTTAGCCACTTTATTGTGGACTGAAAGTAAAGGCCACTTTTCAATCTTACATCAAGGGTTGGAGCCAAGGTTTCAATGGTAACCAATCCAATTGATGTCTCCACTTAACCAGGCTTCCAGCCCTTTTTAAGAACCTCATTATGTGCCATTACATAGGAGGGCTGAGTATTATAGCTAATTCTGAATCGAGGAAGAGCGACTACTGAAAGACAAGAGTTATTTATAACGTGGCACTGACGCGTCCACTTTGTTTTTATCCTCAGTACATCATGGTTTACTTCGTACCCTGAGTTGCATACTTGAATATAGAGATATTGATGACTGTACATTTTGACGGTGGCAAATTGTCATGATTAAGGATGGTGAAAGGAGGCTGCACGCATACATACGTCTGGGTCTGGGTAATGAAGTGTTGCGGTTCCCACGCCTCACGCTTGGATGCGGAGACACATATAATCGTGGCTTGTACTTAGCGGGCAAGCGGGGTGACGGCGAGGTCATCCAGAATCAGGAAACGCGACGCACGCACAACGCTTGTCGGCGCTGTGGGCCTTTAAAGTGAAACATCTATAGCTTAGATTCTGAGAGAATTGAACTTCCTGACCTCTCTCATGCAGGGGGCGACACACTGATTCCAACATCCATTGCTTAGTTAAGTCCTTCATTTCAATCCTCATCAATACTAGGCACCATTGGAGTAATATGTCTCAACCTTAATGACAACAGCATCATTTGATAATGTAAACCAATTACATGTATTTGCCTTCATCATGATCACAGTTTAGAGCATAATTGCAGCATGCTCATGGTTAGTTATCTATGAACCCTTCAATTGTCTGCAGAATATAGAAGGGATTCGGGGGGCATTGAAGTATCCGGATATTCATCGAGGGTATATACAACCCTGATAACCAAAATTATCTCTCTCTTCTGCTACTAGAAATAGGTCGCGTTATATTGGTGAAGAATTATCAATTCCTTAGTATTTTGCATAGTTCTCATGCGCAAATAAACAGCCTTTGTGGTAGCCAATTTTATCGAAATTAATGTTGAAGGCAATCTGTGCTTCGATCAGCTAAAATATAATTTCTACAGAGGTGTAGCTGGTGGTGACTGCTTCCCACTATTAGCGCCATCTCACATAAATCTGATGATACTGATGGGGATAGACAAGGTTGGTGAGAAACTACTAAGTTGGCGTGTATAATTGAACTGCCTAGAATAGCACAATATGGTGACGGTCACCCACCCACTAACCCAGGTTAACCCGAGTGGGTGACTCATACCAGGCGTGCAATTTGATAATCTTTACGTACGTATTGAAAAGAAATCACCAACATAAGAGATAGCAGAAGGATCGATGTATGAATGGGTGAACTACTGGAATATATGGACCATAGGGTGTTTAGAAACGGGTACACTTAACAATTACTCATAGAAAAAAACGGCCGGCATTTTTCGTTAGTTGTCGAAAGTTTGAACTGACTGTTCCTAATTCATCAGACAGCTATGGTAAACCTCATGGTATATTAAGTTTTAGGAGAGGTTCTCGACGTTCCGGTTGGGTGACATTTGTTATGGGTGACTGACCGCTTATGCAGGGTAAAGTTCAGCGAGGTGGATCAGATAGGGCATACACAGATAATGGGTCCCTTCGTCGTTCGATCCATCCCGCATTGCTGGGGATCCAGATAGCTTTGGCACAACCGATCCTTCAAAGGAAGTCGACTTCCCCTCGCGTGACCTTAACTAGATTGTAGCCAGAAAAAAATAAAGTGTAGTGCTAGTTGACTGGAAAACCTCTGTAATTTTGAAAGGGGTCATCTACTAAAGTGTCCATCTCATATAGAACCGGGTTAAGTGTGTTTTCCGATAGAAATGGGCTAATAGCCCACTTAATACTTGCTCTTTTTCGGCGGCACGATATATATCATCTAGTAAACCAATGCATTATGCACAACGTTGCCAATAATCATATTCTTCACGTAGTTCAGTTGGACCTTGACCCATCTAGTTGTATCGGTAATAGTACATCAGTAACAATGTATATATGATTGGTGTAAGTGTGAAGTCCATATAAACACTATTGATTCATTAATAATATTCTAATGTGTTTGTCATTCCAGGTGAGTGTTCCTGATCTTATATTTCCGGTCTGGGTAAGTTGCCCAAGTCGTCAAAAACTGCATTCCTAATTACAAACTTGACACTTTTTAATTCTTCATAGTGATAATGTATCTATTAATTCAATTCGTGTTGCCTTCCCTCGATTCATAGTATTACAGTTGAAGACCCATAGACCCAAATTCAAAGACACAGCTGTACTACTTAAATTTGTCAGCAAGCAGCATTTCCATGGAAGCGGTAGGGTTCAGCACATAGCATAGAGAACCTCCTAATTTTAAATCATGCTTTGTGTCTCGGATCATCGATTACTGTATTCAATGAGACCACTGCGTGGCCTGTAATCAGAATATAACGTCTTTATAATTTATATAGGTATGAGAGTACTAAATATAGACTCTGTTTTCCTCCACAATTTACTAATGTAGCACGTGCTTTGCAGCAATGTTAATCTATACAGAATAGCACGTTCAGAAAGACATGTATTGTTATGCACCTCATCAACATTCAATAGGCAAGACTTTCACTATCTGATATGTCATTCTTGAAGTCAACGTTTGCTGGAGACAACCCATTTTCCAAAGTTAGGATGATTTTTTTCATTATTTTTATCTGGTGGTAAATTTGGTACGCTGAGATTAGTGAGTAAGTCCGTGGTGCCTCTAGCTATAGACATGAGGTCATTCATTATCGCTACGAGTGACTACGTCTAGTATGTCTTCATTACTTGGCTTCTAGTCCCGAGGTGGTGTTCCTGATGGGAGGCTCTTGCATATAAATCGTCAGGACCTCTCCAATTGACCGAGGGGGAGTTCTCTTCTGTTAGAGTAGAGGCCGCTTCTCAAGGCAGGGGCGAAGGTCGTAGACTGGCTAAGTTAATTTATTCCCAATTTGGCCTTGCTTCTGAGGAAATACGTCCCATGTGTATTATTAGGTATTGTTCATAGCCACAAGTGATGAAAAGGATATTTATGTATATCCTTCATGTTTACTGATCTTATATGTGGTCATGGTCGCCACAAGTGATGAAAGGGATATATATATATATATATATATATATATATATATATATATATATATATATATATATATATATATATATATATATATATCCTTCATGTTTACTGATCTTATATGTGGTCATGGTCGCCATTCGGAGGAGGAGGAGGTATTAACCATGAGGTGATCATCTTTGCTAAGATCAAGGATCAAACAGAGGCATTGATCCTGCAAAATCCCAAGGTGGAGAAGACAGAGGGCAGGCAGCTCGACTGGGCACCTGCCTCATGTTATAGCATAAGCAAAGTCTCAATTTACCTCCTTAATGTAACCCCTGTACTGTTTCAGTGTTATGGGAGTCGGCACAGGTGCGGAACTCCTAAATTTAGCTTGTGCACTGGGTAAACAGCGTTGTACTGTTGATTTAGGGACTGACTTTGGCTATCGGGTTGATATTGGATGCGCCATTTGCTGGACCGGAGCGTAACCTACGTGTTGGGAATACACGTGTCCTTTGATCCCTCCAAGACTTAATTAAAGTAAAGGCACCGAAGGAGTCCTAATCCAAGCAGCACTCAGTGATAGGGCTAATGGAAGACATTAGCAGTTTAGTACAAGAAAAAGAATTCAAGTCCTTGAACACGTGATTGGAGTCGGAAACACATCAAGGAATGAAGCCATCGATGATGATGATGATGATGATGATGCAGCCCACATAAGTCCGAATGAAAAGGAGCAAATTAGTCGTAAAGCGCACAACCATTGTCCTTTGAATATCTTATTTGGATATTTGGATCGTTGGAAAAGCGCTTGGTCTTTTATACAGGGCCCTCTCCTTTTACTGGTGATTTGATTGGAGAATGGTCTAAAAGGACACCAGGTTGTTTGGTTCACAGAAAAGGTTATTAGCCCTGTTGGACCTTTTTCGTCCCCTGAGAACCAGCGCAAGGCCGCCCAGTGAGCCTCTGTTAATGCCTTTTGTGTCTTTATTGTCTTTTTTTTCTCTCTTACCGCAAATACCTGTAGACAATCCATTAGAAGGCCAATGTGAACTGTCTAGGGCCGAAGGAAGCCGATGCTGTGGCTGGGCCTTTTGTAAGGGCTCCCTCCTCCTCTGAAGCTTTGCTGCCATCGCGACCCGGGGGATAGAGGACGAAGTGGCTGAGCGGTGCTGTCTGAATGGCGGACATATTGCTTGGTGGAGACTCATAACGCGCGTGTAATAGGCAGCAACTGTTTGATCACCAATCTACGGTGTGGCCCGGACGGAGGGCTTTACAACAACCCTCGATAAAGGTGGGGCTGGGGGTTGGCGGGTGGGTGTATACGGCAGGCGCGCTACAGGCACAGGTGGGAAGAGGGGGTTATGAAGGAGGACTGGGTTTGGGCCTAGTGTCACTGTCGGGGTAAATAGATATACAGGAGTTCCAACGTGTGATCTGTCAGAAGTTCAGCTATGCTCCATGTTCAAACCGGAAAGGTCAAGCCGCCCTCTGACTCCATCTGGTGCCACAAAGAGAGAGGCGGGGAGAGAACGATGGAGGGAGAGAGGGCGGCGGGCGGAGGATGGGGGACTTGGTCATATAACGCCCGTCCATATTCGAGATGCTGTCAAAGCTCCAGCCCGATTCAAAGGAACACACTTGAAAAATTGCATTCATGATTCTAAGTAAGCGAGAACAAAGCGTCTATCTGCTTTCAAGAGAGAGCTTTGAAAGGAAACGCAGGGCGATTGTCAGCGATGTGAGGGCACGCGGAAAGTCACTAAAGTGGGCGAGTGAAAAAAGACAGCACCCGCCTGAAAGCGTTACGAAATGGCCATTTTGGTGTACTACTCAGGTCTACTCTCACTTCAATGTAAGGCTCGTTTTGGCAGCACATTATAGACTCGTTTCACCGTTCCTGGTTGTAATACTAAGTCTGTGAACACTCTGGAGCCATGCTAACGCCCATCATCACGAACCATGTAGTGTAGAGCGGCCGCTTATAGCGAGCTGCTCGGTACTCCCACGAGAGAATATTGAAGATGCATTTTGTTTATTGTCGGGGAGGCAATGATCTGGCGCCTCAGTTGGTTGTTCACTACCTGTTCAGTGTCTGACTCGCTTTAAATTCCACACCATGCCTCTGGGCCCCATTGTTATGCCGGTCACCCTTCCCTACTGATGACCACCGCCAGGCCCGCTCAGCTCCCGGAATGCAGATGGAACAGCCCACCGGGAACCAGCAGCGACCACGTGGTATCATCTGGGGTTCTGCTCGTAATCACCATGGTAACTGAAACAAGCCACAAATAAGAAGAGGTGGTGAAACAATAGATGGGGGTGTTTTAGTGGGTGGTGGGCAGTGGGGGGTGCAGGGCCTGGAGACTGCGAATGGCGCCTTGGGGTCTATTCCCATCATGCCTGGGGCCTTACAGCGCTTCCCGAGAAGCTCTCAACACTGGAGGCACTAGACGTAGTGAGGAGGTATCCTCTCCATGACCTGTGTCTAGATGGCTCAACTGGGCTAGCAGAAAGCCCACTGGCTTTGCCGTGGTAGGGTTTAACTCAGTCATATGTTAATAACCCACCTGCAACCGGATGGGCCCTGCACCATGTACATCCCGAATATTTCTGTAAAGGAGCAAATATTGATTCGGGATACATACATAAGCTGCGTAATACAGTTTATTATGTGATGGTATTCCCCAGGCGATATCTGTTTAATATCACATTCCCAATTAGTTCTGGGCTATTTCCGAAGTTGGTCATAGGCAGGGGCCTCCACTATTGTATTATATTGTAGTAAGCATGTCATGTCTGTGTAGCAGCATCAATATGATAATTCTAACAGACCCTGAGGTCATGCAAGTGGCCCAGTGTCGATGCGCTCATGCTGTGCTAGCTTGAGGTACTATATTTAGACTTGGAAATGAAGTAACCACGGTTAACCTAATGCTGAATAGGAGTTATGCTGACCTCCATTTTGGGTTAGCATGGAGTGTCTAGCAGAAGTGCATTCTCAAACACCTGACCTTGGTGTGACCTTGACGGGCCTTTTTGGGGAGGAAGCTCGAGGGGTGGAGTGGGCGGTGGTTAATAGTGTAGCACATGTTACACAATTACCCCGTCCCACCCTGCCCTATGCCACCTCCTCAGTGGGATGGCCATTACACGCCCCAAGCTTGACCCAACACGTAAAGCATGACTACCACCGCACCAGTTTGTCTTCCAGGGCATGCCCGGAGGAGGAGGTCCCTGCATAGGTAATAGAGGCTGGAACCGTCCCTAGGTGACGGGCCTCCTCGGGGGGTTGTGACCGTGGGAGGACCAGTCTTGCGCAAAGAAAGGGAGTTGAAGTCGGTGGTGGTGTATGGTGAACAGACAACCGTGCCCTGGAGGGCTCCACTGATGGGCAGCTCAGTCACGTGACCATGAGATCTGCATAAAGATAAGAGACTCTTCTGGAGGTAGGATGGCGGTCAGTGTAGGGCAGAAGAGTGGGGTAGGGAGACGCGGTCCAATAGTCTACTGCACATGCTTTGGAAGGGTGCAACGAATATAAAGAAAGGGTGTAAAATGGAAGAAGGATACCATGACATACAGGGACAACAAGTTCAATACCTCCTCTCTTTAGAACCCTGTAGGGGGCTTTTGGTACAATAGCTATTTGAGAAATGAAGAACAACAAATGCTAAAACTGAAATGTACCTAATCCTAATGTCACCTGTAGAGGCTCAACAGGGCTTTTCCACAACTGATTTGGGAATTGGTCCATGTTGGCTGACTTGTCATTGAATTGGACGCATAGACAGATCGTTCACCGTAAGGGTGCGTGAGAACCTCTAACGGAGGTCTGACTTTGACATGTATTTACGTTCTTGGTTCCTAGCCTTTGAGCCTAGAACAACCTTGGCAGCCCCTCGACACTAGAGGAGATAGGGGCAATTACCCACCCCCATTGGCCGCGGTTTTGCTTACTTAGTTCAACAGTATCACTAAAAGGAATATATAATATATAGTAGAGAAGGATAACGTTAACACACTTCTGGACTTCCCGTTAGGGGCGTTCGTGGAATTCTGATCGGCCTATCACCAAATGGTGTGGAAGCATTGAACACTAGCCGGGTCCTCTTTGACCTGCAGACATCGCGCCGACTAAGCAGTAATAGCCTCTTTTGTTTGTAAGGCGCTGTTTATGGGACGACGGGCGGGTCATGATGATGCGGCTGGGTAGCATGTCAGCTGTATTATTCATGGAATGGGCACTGGTGCGAGGTATTGACGGCCCCATAACTTCTCCTCTACCTCACTTCTCCGAAGTCGCGCAAAGAGTCCTACTACCATCAACTATCTCTACGGCCATCATCCCCCACGCTACCAGAAGTCCTGCTCGAACCGCGATCACACTGCACCACAGAACAGGCTCGACTCAGAGTGCTTGTCGGGAGCAATTTGCAAGATCAGAAATTGAAAATGTCTTCCCAGGATCCCCTGCGGCAGTCTTTTTGTTAGAGCATGCGCCCTGGCTGCCTATGGACTGGGGCGCTTCGCTTTTGTCCGGTTTTGTGTTGGCGGATCTGGTCAGACAGCCTGCCGATGAAAGTGAGTCGCTCTGGCTTCTGGCTGCAATTGCTTTCAACAGAGAGGTCAACGGAGGACATGAGGTGTACAGGGTTGAAAAGCTAAACGCATAGAAACGACAATTCAACGCAGGAAGTTTGACTTATTAATAGTGCCACGGTCTGGGAGCGGGTTGGACCCGTGTTGGGCCTGCTTTGTGGAGGGGCGTGAATGATGGTGCGAGGGGTTATACATGTGAATGGATCCCCAGGTCGTGGTCCCGGGACCCCAGACGGGCCCCGGGCCATGGGCAGCTACGACCGTACGCAGTCGGGCCATGAAAACAGCTATATTGATCTGCTGCTTTAGGAAAATACTCGCCTTTTGTACATCGTGCCCGCCTGACCAGTGAAGCATCTGTCAACCACTATACGGCCTGATCAAGCAGAATGGATAGCAGTCCGGTCAACCACAGGCTCCGCTCGGGCCCTGCGAGGCCTTGACCTCCCCATGCTCGTCCGTAGAGGTCGGCAGCACCTCCAAGGGGCCCCCGGAAGTGGAGGAGGGGTGGGCCGCTTTGCCCTGCCCTGGAGTGGTCAGAGCTGCCCTATGCTGATCGCCTCTCGACCACTCTCCCACGCCCACAACCCGCCTGCAATGCCCTACCCCTCAGGCGAGCCCCAAAGCCAGGGCTAGTTTGGCTTGACACATGAGGTATTGGCAGGTCATGGGAAGAAGCTATGCAAGGAAGTGCCTTTAAGAATCCATGCACATGCCTGCTCCCTTTCGGACTGCCTTCTCCTCTCCTATCCTCTCCGTCTGGCTCCCTCTCTGTCTGCTTTTCTCTCTGACTTCCTCCTTCCCTCACCCTGACTACACGCCGATACCATCTGCCCCATCCTGGTACCATCCCAGATATGTTCATGAATTATAAGGTCGGTCTACAGAACCCTTTATAAGATTGTGGGTCATAAACCTAAGCCCGCCCCAAACCATCCCTCTCTTCCTACTACTGCTCTGTCGGCCTTCATGCCTCCTTCTGCCCCTTCCCCAGACAATAACCCTTGTACATGTACATATATATCTACTGTAGTAGAATGTACATCTATGAAACCCTCTACCCTGCCACATACACCGAAGCCCACCCCCAACCCTGACCGTAATTGAGTGAGCGACCCGCCGCGCGGTCACCTCCCCAGTCTGTCTTGGATATTGAACCCATGGCTCAAGGTCAGAGCTCGGATTATGAAGAGTGATTTACTGCCTGACCCTGATATACTGGCAAGTAGAGATATCCGTCATAGAGCCCCAGTATAACGCTCCCCTGGCAGCAATAAATAGTCTATATATTTCTAGCAATTTTGTACCCGCTAATGAAGAGGACGGTCCACCATTATTCCTGGATGTACGCCTTTGTAGCACAAACAATTTATGAAGCAGTTGCTTCTAATCCACACTGAAATTACATATGTCAAAGAGTGGTTGACGTACACCCAGCGATGAGCCATTTACAACCACTGGTCGGACAATTTAAGGTTTCATATTGGGATTACAGTCATTACCACTGGTGATTTCGTGACACCTACAATAACTCAAGGCTGTCATTGCCGATGAAAAAGTAGTGCAGGTTCCCGACCACTGCCTATTAGCAAGTGCAATATAAATGGCCATTCGCTTCATTATTGCCGAAGGCGCAAATAAATCGAAATAAAGAGACCAAACCGATGTCAGCCACATCCTAGGGTTGAGTTACACCACACTTGAGTTCGTTTTGTCGCAACAATTAAGAAAGTGGCTGCGGGTGTGGAAGGCGGTGGTGGTAATGACCGATAAAAAAACAAAAAGCGGCCTAACGAACCTTTTAATTACCTGTCGACAGATGCCTTTCTTGCGTGCTGCTCTGTCACATTGAGTCGGCCACATTATAACGTTGATCGCACGGTTCGGCACCAGAAATGCCCCAACAAAGGTGGAGCCTTTTCGTTTAGCTTCAGCCCATTATTTTCTCCTACGCCTTATTTTTCATCAAAGCCATCTGTTTCCTCTAAAAGGCCTTTGACTTCCAAGACTTGGCTCTATTTTTCAGGGTCTTCCCTGTCAGTTTTCTATAGGCCTTCTAATGAGAAGTTCCCTTTTCCTGCATGATAATTCAGAAAGGATTTGACGACTTTCACCAAGGGACGCCTGCCAAAGAAACCTCGTTCTTGCACAAATGAGTGCGTTAGCACGCTCTCGTGACGTAACGCGGTAAAACGTGAACTCGCGAGACACCTGAAGGACGCGCACGGAAGTGCCATCTGGTGGGAAGCGGCGGCAGCAGATGGCTTCGAGTCCCTTGGGACCAGGCAACATGGCTTCTGTCATCAGGCCTGGCCAAGCGGGACAAAAACATGACAGCCCCATACACAGAACGCATTAGTCATGTCTGTCTCCTGGCCACCACCACCGGAATGAAGCCGTCAAACTTGTCAAATGCTCAAAGACACCCTATTGAAAGTGCTTCAATAGTTGATGTCTCCGCTGACTTCTACTTCCCGAAAGCCCTTCCTCGTGTCCAATCATTTCCCTCAACCAGCGCGGCTTATGCGGTTAATAAAAGATGCTCGTAATTACATGTTGCTACTGAAATCGGGATCTAGCGACGCGAATGGCGTTTCAATGCGAACCTAATGACCAGGCTTTTCCCAGGCAATCTTACGGTGTTTGGGGCCCAATGTCGAGATAGATAACAGGCTATCTGTAACTTTTACCAATGTGGTTTAGCAGTGGCAGCTTGATTATCAAAGACTATTTGAAAAGCTTTAAAGTCAATTAAAGTTAACCACTAGGTTAAAACAACAACACTGTCTGATAGTCACTTTTGGTGTATTTACAGCCTATAATACCTATTCTATTTTATATTGTTACAGAGGTATATTATCAAATTATATTCACAGATGTAGAAATCAATAGGTCCATCTTTGTATGATTGTAAGTTACATCAACCCAGTCTAAGATTATATTGTGGAGTAGACGGCAAACACTGTCAGTAAACTTGCCCTCCTACTTCGAGCAGTGTCTTGAGGTATGCTCAAGGTAAACCAACTTGATATGTAAAGTCATGTTTGATATTTTTAACATCGCTTATTGTTTATCGATTCTGGCGATTTTTTTTGCCGTCGAGGCGTGCCCCCTAAGAGATAAATAGAGAGAGGTATGTCAAGGTACATATAGCAGTGGATGGAGGAGGAATGGAAACAGCGAGTTTGTTATTTGTAGGAGGAGTATTCGGTAGGAGTGAGGACACAGAGGGTGCCACGAGAGAAGGTGGCAGGACTGAGGTTGTGCGTGGAGTGGGACAGGGGGTGTATAATGTAGGCCGTTCAAACAAAAAACTAGGGGTAGGTAGTAGTGAGTGGGGAATCTTTGCTAACGTGAGATGTAGGGGGGGGGGGCTGCGCCAGTAAACCCCGGTAGAATCATGGATCAGTTGGCATTAAGGATGATTCAGTGTCATATAGATGGCTTAGATATGCTATCCTGCTTCAGGATATTATGAATAAAGCGAGAATGCATTCAACACTGTGTACCACAGCGTCTATATACCCTACCCTTATAGTCTCATGTATCACACTTATAGCACCATGGGGCAGTCAAATCCAGACATGCAGATGGAGACACAGTTCACTTTAGGTTAAGAATGTCCCATAAAGACCTATCCGGCCGCTAATCCAGTGGTATAGATCATAATCCCCTATCCCATCAGGGTCCAGTTCCATGCCTCTGCAGATTTTGTTACAATGTCCACTATACACAATTTCATTATTTACCACGAGAAGGGAGACCAGCCTGGTACAATGCTGCTATCTGACCCTGTGCCAATACTGGAACTTGCTGCTTGATCGCCGGCTGACATTTGAGCTCGATAATTTCATATAGTATGATTGCCAGTGTCAGTTGGGTGTCAAGGCTCGTGTCCCGATGACCTCCTTCACTACCTGCCCCCGTTCTCCAGGTCAAATGTCACTGCAATCATATAGATTATATCTTTAATTAAGCCTCAAAACATCGCCGTACCCGGGGACACATTTGTAGACTTACATGTACATGCACCTCGCGCCCTGCATTCCAGGACAACTAATTGCGCCAACATCTTGCCGACCCACCCGTATTTGTAGTGGAGTGCCGACACAGCATGTCGTCACGTCTGTCATGCTTGTATATGACATGATTGCTACCGTGACTCTCCCTCATGGCGTGTAGGGTGGGCAGACTGTGGGTCTCTGGGAGCGTGTGGGTTCGTATGTATGGCGCGGACCGGTACAGCTGGGACCTGTAAATCCATCCCCAGACACACGTCACGTTCATGTCAACCATATACCTAACGTGACCGACCCTCAGTCTAGTTCATGGATGTTACAGAAATAGAAAGTCGACATGAATCACCACCACATCTTGGGATGTATATATTCACAGATAAACTAGGCAAATATATAAATAACTATCACATACTGAGACGTAATTCTGATACAAGTCTTTTTTATTCTTAAAGAAACTGGTTGTGCACTCATTCTATTCATCTATCTGATCAAGAAGCTAGGGCACTTTCATTTTGTTGTCGTAACTTATTTTTAAAACAGTCTGACTCTTGAATTGAGCTCCTTTGTCCAGACATGGCTGGTGGTACGGACATGTATAGGTGACTTGGAAGTATGCCAGGAACTCCTACATTGTAGACCGTGTAACTGGAAAGCAACCACTCGGCTGGTTGGGCGGGTCACATGCACCTTACAGCCCTTTCAGATGTGAACAAATGGAAGTAGTAAGTACACATAGCTTTTTGCTATTGAAGTTTAGTGTTACACTCTCAAAAGCCATACTTTGAAACGGAAATCGGAAAATAAACGGCCTTAATGGGAAGCAAGTGAGGGTCAATTCAGAAGGACTTCCTCAGTAAAGTGATGTTGACCTGGCTGTTTCTTCTCAGGAGATTGACTTACCGTGGGGTCTACGTACTTGGAGAAAATTAAACGCTCTCCTGGCCAACCTTGGCCATGATATAATGACGGATGGGATGTAAGGTGACGCGCCATTAATAGACCATAGCTAGTTCTATCAGAAAGCGTGTCCTATGTGAATAAAGGAGGGGAAAAAGACATTAGTCTGAAGACCGTCAGAGGGCAGTATGAGACGCAGAGCGCGGCGAGCATGGCCTTTCATCTTCAGGGAGAGACGCCGCTGAGAGACGCCGCCATGGCCACGCCATGTCCACACCTCAGGCCGGGCCCCGGGCCATTCCTAAATGTCCTGTCTCCCGCGACGTCGCGCTATTTCATATTGATTTAGAAACCGGCACGTGATGTCGGACCCAGTTATTACCGTCGGGACGTGGCGTTTAAACGAGCTCTCAGCGCCATGGGACCCACTGGGACTTTCAATTTAGGAGCGGATCCTTTGGGGTCGGGCTTGGAGCACATTATGGACCAATAGAGAGGACTAAGGGAGATGATCCAAGAGCTAGAAAGGACTTTATCGGCTTTATTTCCCCCTATTTCACGTGCGGTCCTGGGTATATGGATGGAAGAGTTATTAACTGGTTTCCTTCGTTTAATGTTCATACGTTGGATGAACTTTAAACTTTTAAAGACAACTTCATGCTATGATACATTGCAGGTGTACATGTATATGCCATTTATGCGATTATTCATGTACACCTTACAGCGTTTATACAGATGAGAAAAGCTGATTATCGTCATTACTTACATCATGAAATGACATCTGTATTTATGTAATAAATCACACGCCATAAGGATCATGTATAAGTTATCGCAACTTTGAAATAATAACCAAGGTATTTTGTGACGTCTATTGTGAATAATCGTTGTCAGGTGGTGAACTGTGCTATTTGTAACAGGGATGAAGAGTCCACTCGAAGTGCTTTACTGACGGTAGCATTGCATCCTGCACATATAGGCGCAGCCAACCACCTCTCCCAGACGCCTCTCTAGTGCCCCTGTCTTTCAAGGGATGCAGATAACGCATTTTCGCACCCTCTTCTCGAGACTCTCTCTCACCATCCATGATGCACTGAATGACCTCGTAGAGTGGTCAGTGCCACCCGGAGGTGTCTACTCCTAACTTAGATCCTCGCCCTTGAGGCAGTGTCCTTCAGCATGGCAGCTGGTAGAGTACAAATAACCTCATGTAGCTTTCATCTCATCGAACTGACGATGGAAAAAACTTACTAGTGCCTATACAATGACACCTATATATCACTTTCTAATCCTCACCACCATTCTTTCTGGTAAATAACTTCATTTTGGTAAATATACACCTTGGATAGAGACTAGCTGGAAAATGCGTCCTTGGAACTAAATATCTGATCTGACATTTTGCTTTAAGGATCATATGTTATATTAGCAGCACGCACAATATTTCCTTTAAGAAGTTTTCTCCTTTAAAGGTATCATGTTTCTTTAATCTTGTATAGTGTCTATCGGCGTTCTATCAATTAGAATATGACCTTGGAGGAAAGATACTGATGGGGGAGCGGTAAACCTCCAATTACTCCGTCACGACTGTCGGTGTTAAAGAGATTGATCAAAGCATTGACTTGATGGTGATCAGTCCTGCTCCGAGCAGCTCAGAGCGCCACGGCAACAGCCACTGGCCAGCATCTGGTCATCAACTACCCTCATCAAATAGCCCAGGTGTGGCCCACACTGCATCAAAGCACCTATCATCTACAACCTGACCTCTGGTTGACCCCTTCCTTTAGAAGGGGGGTGAGATTGATTTTTTCACTAATGTACCATATGGAATCTTCATACTGAATAAGTTGACGGATCCTCTTAATGTCTCTTTTGAGGCAAGATTAGGATCCATTAGGTACAACATTAATTTATATTACTATACTACTACTATAATACTATTTGATGTTGCAGGAGTGGAATTCATGTTTGAACTGAAATTGATAAAGAGATCCGTTAGCTCTTGATCAAGGAGTGTGCGTTCTACCACTGAATGTACCAAACTGTGGATTGCTGGGAGGAAATTGCTCAGGATATCGAATATTGTCATTCCATCACCGAGATACCCCAATACTTCCCGCTAAACCACTGGCGATTTTGATGTCTCGATAGGCAGCAAGCCGAGATTAGATCTGGCCTAGACTATCACACTACTATGCGTCACCGAGCAGGAAAAGCATTTGAGGTGCAGCCAGAAGTGAGAGTATCCATCAGCAATCTCGTAGCGAACCTTCTATCTGGTACGCATATCCATTGCTTGTATTATTGATGTGTGCAGCATGAGTAGCAGATCCTATATTAGATGTCGCGCAGTACTCTCTCTTTGGCCATGGCATAGGAGTGCATATATATAGTGTGTGTGTGTGCGTGGTAGTGTGTGTGTGGAACCTCTACTGAATTAAGCAAGCCTGTTACGAAAATGAGAAACACAAATATACCTGGCGACAGCATATGAAAAGGGTATACTTGAAAAAAGTGATGATCTCACTTATTCTCAAATTCACAGTGCATATATCCATACGCTCTTACTATTGGTTCGAGTCCAGGTTCACTAGCTGGGTAGGGTATATTTTCTAAGGCCGAGTGAAACATATAGCCAGAAAGGCCTTGAGGACCCGACCTCAGCCTACAGGACCCTAGCTCGTCGCAGCAGTGAATGTGACTAAGCGCCGCTTAAAACGAAGCGAAAAATCGTTCTATTTATTTGCGAATTACAGTTTTACTTTTCAGCATTTAATTTGTTTGCTGGTTTCTTAAGTGCGAAGCGGAAAGAGGCGACAAAACTGGTAGAGGATTAACAAAAAGGGGATTAAGGGTGCAATAAATCCGACCGTGTGTAATTAAGGGGATTTTTTTTGTACCAGGGTGGCTGGCTCTCCTTTGTTCCTCCGCCCTGAGGACTGTTACAAATTGCAGTCCTACCAAAAGGCATCGATCGAGGTCCAAACTAAACCAATTTCTGGACGCAATCTACCACCGCCAGAGATGTGCTGGCATGGCTGGGGAGGGGGAAACAGAGGAAAGGCCACACAGGGCAAACTAAACTAATCTGCGGGATAATTTGTTCGTCGGGCAGCATTGCAGGAAGTGGCAGCAGGAGAAGAAATAGCGCGCTCTCTCGGTGACTGAGTGTTGGCCCCGACTCGGCCTCGAGAAGCTATGGCATTCATTACCACTGGGTACATAGCAAAGGGAGGCGAGCATCCTCTCTGTAATGTATCCTACTAGCATGTCTCGTATTGTCTTTATAGGTAAAGTCTTTCATGTGCCCATTCCGATACAGAAATCACCTACTGTTTCTGTATAACACAGAAAGTGCCCGAGCCTTTCTGCTGATTCAAGATAGGAATGGAATGTTGTTTTGTATTTGATTCACACTCTAGGAAAGAATTTAACATAACCTAGGCAACATAAAATGGACTATCGTATCAAACAATAAAGGGATATAGTTTGGTATAAGGTAGAATGTCCATGTAATGGCAGGGCGCAGACGAATTGCCTTCATAAATTTCCCATCAGTCTTTCCCCCCAGTCCCCTCGTGAAATTAAGAATTATACAGAGCGAGGCAAGCAAAATGAGTTTTCCTCTTGAGGGCAAATGTCAGAGATCACAGTGAACGCAGCGCCTCCATTTGTTGACATTTTCACTCATAGCCATTCTAAGGCAATTGCCGTTTCTACAGCAACGGTGATACATCTAACTAGCAATAGCAGGACAAAAACAGTCCATTAATGCCAGTGAAGCTGGCGGAAAGTGTCCAGCCCAATTAGCCGGGGGTACGGCTGCGGGATTTCCTGGCGGGGAGCTGCTTAGAGGTTCTCGTCTTTGTCTGGCGGCCGGAGGCCACCGGCTGATGCACCCGGCATAGCGAAAGGAGCAGTTCAGGGAGCAGCTCGCCTTAAAGACAGTGATGGAGACGAGCAGCTCGCCCATTGACTGGTTGTCGGACTGAGAGGGCTGTATTGACGTTCCGTCAGACTCTTGACACGCGTACCAAGTGTCTATTGGACGGCTTCTTGGCCTCTCATGAGCTTTAGCATGTCTGGCCTTGCCCAAGGTATGACGTACCACGACCAGGTTGTATACCTGCCTTATAAACCCACTGGAACATATAAATTTACCCGTACTTTCAACATGGGCTAATGACACATTATATGTTCCCCCTTTTCATGGTTTTCTAAAATGAGGGGCCGTTTACCTGCATCCTTTACGCGCTTGTGATATTTCTAAATTGTTTGTCTATCTTAAAAGTTAGCTTCAGATAACAAGAAGAAAGTTCGTTTTTTTTTGTGACGGCATTATCTTAGGTTTTTTAACTGGAAAAGCTGCTGTATCAGTTCTGAAGCGCAGTTTGTGGCAACAACAAATATCAGCCTTTAATTATGCAACAACCCATTAGGAGCGTTCACATTAGTATCTTGTGACAATTCTGACTAAAGCTGATGGGATATATGACAAGTATAGTTTATCCAGCTCGGCTAACGCGTCACTTAGCGAGTCAGAGGCGTCAGTGGTCTGACAGCATCCCATTATACGAAAATGCTTCCTCGCATACAGAGCAATCACGTCCACGCTTTGAAATTATGTGCAATGCTAAAACTCTCTCTTGTCTAAATATATGTATCTTCCTGAAAAAATAAACAGGTAATTTTATCTTCATGATAGTTTTGTCGGTGTGGACATATGTAATTGACCTCTGAGGATGTTTTTTGAAAGGATGCATTTACCTGACTTATAAAGATCAGAGTGGTATGTTAATCCTCGATGGACCTTCTCAATATGGAATTTCCCCATATCCTAAAGTTTGCCGCCACAGGGCCGCGTTATATAAAGACCATAACCGACGGTGGACCTCATACAAGATGGCGTCCCCTTACAGCCTCTCTCTGACGTCCACGATAGGAAGTGGCTGTCCCTAGTGGCAGGTGGAAGCGAGGCTCGCCGGAAGGAAACCGTAGTTCTCTCTCCGTCAGTGCCTCCCCCTAGCGATGGCCTTGGGGTCGGTGGTTGACCAAAAGCGCGTCGAGCGTGGTGTGAAGACGCAGGGGAGACGCTGAAGGGGGACGCTGACAGTGGTGGATGTGGCGGACCACGCAGGGTCGCCGACGCAAGAGCGCCTCGTCGGCGGCTCTGGATCATGTTGCCAATTACCTGAGTCCATAGTTACAGCATCAGCAGAAACGGATCACTTCCCGCCACCCGGCTCTGATAAAAACTCCTCCTAACGAGCACCATGATTTATGGACGTGTGCAAGCCGAATCCCGCCCAGAATCTGACGCCGGGTGTAAACTTTAATAAGCGCTAGACTAGCCGGAAAGCTGTTGTGGCGAGAACCTCATGTCCATTACGGAAATGTCGTCTGATATAGCAGTGCAGCTAAATATAGAAAATTCTTTGATATTAGAGGTTTCCTGTAGCATATGGCGCTGAAAGTAAGCTTGGAATAAAGCTACGTGAAAGTCCCTTTAAGAAAAAATACCATGTGCATGTGACTGCGGTTTATTTGTCAATGGAATTTCTGGTTCATTTCAGCTTTACTTATGGGTTCCCAACATATTGACGTACGCTAAGCTACTCAGAGAAGGTGTCGTGGAGGTACATAGAGTGTGATTTCCTTAATAAGATCTGATGGGGACGTGGCAGCTCTGGCTTTAGTTCGACGTGGCCTCATTTACTATCCAGCCACCACCAAAATGTAGTCCACGTGCTCTGTTGGTCTCTTTTTCTTTTTCCTGCTTAACATCTACTGTAGAGAAAATAAAATTACGTTAATAGAATTTGGCGTTGACGATAGCGTGAATAGCTTGCACTAGCCAACATCTTAAATCAGTGTAAATCTTCGCAGTGATTCTCTGCCATAAAGGAGACGGCAATGGGAGCTGACGATATTTGGGAGCGGGTGCCTGGTGGGATGTAGTGTGATGGCGGCGTCTCGTACATCAGCATCCATCTGGTCAGAGCACGGGTGGGCTGATGGGCAGTGAATGGTCAGTGAATGGTCCTCGCCCCCAGCCCCATAACGCCCCAACAGGAGCTCGCTGGTCATTGTAATGGGGACCGGTCCAATGAACGCTGCTTCCCAATCACCGCCTGTCACTTCCTATAGGTGGCGCTCGGGGTGCAGATACCTCACAACCTTGGGACATGGATGACCACTGCGCAGACGCCGACCACCAGTGCTTGACACCTCGACCAAGCTTTGACACCACTCGGCCTCTATTTTACAGGTTTTCGCTCCAGACACCAGTTTATCCTTGAGAGCTTGTGTATTATCGCTATGACGCCCTTAAGAACCCCCTTAAGAACAGTTTTTTATCGGTTTTGGGGAACCACCATTCAATCGTATACGTAATGCTCTTCCCCATCTAGCATTTATTCCCAATAATGATTATAAAAGGCCATATGATATCCCAGGCCAGAGTCTTATTAAGGGCCATATCTCATGGCAGGACATTCTTTTTTGTTATATATATACATAGTCAATAAACGTAACGTATATCATTATAGAGCATATAAGAGGCGTGTTTGAAATCGGAACCTTTGGAGATTAGTTGATTGCGAGGTCTCAAAAGTAATATTTGTACATTTTGTACTAAGGCTGGCTACACAGTGGTAATTTATAAGAACGCACCCCAAATAACCCTAACTTTACATTTGCTTATATCAAATGCGCTCACATGCTGTCAGGGAGAATATATACACAATATTGACACAATATTGACAGATACAAGCGATGGTATGTTCTAAGGAGTTGACGCGTAGTAATATCTGAGCGAATGCAGAGATAACTCCGAGGAGCATCCAACCGCTTTTATCTGAAACTAGTCTATATTGTATTTATTATTCACACTTTTTGGACAAGTGGCCTACCGATATTGATTCACTTAGGTATGGACTATTCTTCAGTACGCACTATTTTTCCATATGCGCGGTTTATCAGAACCTGGAGTATACAACATATCTATATGCTCCAGTATGGTGATACACATTCCCAATGTGTTTTCTATGGACACTTTGTATTAGGTGGATAATTAAGTCCAAGACGTGGACCCACATCCACCTGACGTGGATCTATTTACTTCTTAATGTGACTTGTGCGAACTACTGAAACACTTGGCCTACATGGCGAGGAACGACGGTGCCGGTCTACATCCCTCGAATCTCCCGAGTTACACCTCCTCCCTCCCCACCTACATCTATACATCCCAGTACACAGTTATAATCCCTTCCCACTCCTCAGCGTACGTGTATATCCAAGTCATGGCTGGCAATGATTTCCAGTGTTGGCTCCTTTTTTTAAGACCACAACTCCACGCCCCAATCCCCTAAACCGAGGCCCCTGCCGAACCCCACTGCGGCTCGCAATCAGCCTTGTCCACTATTCCTCTGGCGCCCCATCGCGCCCTCTCTGGGCACCCTTCTGTCACCCGGCTGCCCTACGCCCTCACCAGCCCCCGGCTGCCTGCAGCCTCTGCGTCGTCTGCCGCCAGGATTGGGAGATTTGGCGGCGGCCATTCATTCTAATTAGGCCCAATCAGAGCGCCGCCTGCCGTCCCTGTTTGGTATTCCGTCCACAGGTGGTGATTTCTCCGGCCGGGCCGTCAATCCTTTCACGCGCCTCCGGCCGCCCGCCCTGCCGCAACTGTCGCTGGACGTGGTCGGGCGTGAGTTGGGCGTCCTACTCTGGAGTTGACCATGGGAATTAAGACACATTCATCCTTGACCATCGGGCAGGTTCATCGTCCGCACCCATGTCTTTCTTTTCTCATCCGCTAGTGTCTCCGGCTGCGGCAGTGCCGGACGGCTTATGAGCTATGTGCTGTGACTGCAAATGGGACCGAACGGCATTAAAAGCCTAGGTCATGATTTGACCTTGGCTTGGTATTTTCCACTGTGGAGAAACGTTCGAGTGATAAACTCGTCTAAGGAAGCGCAGTTCCCGCCACAAGAGCTCCACCAGCTTCGTGAAGTAATAGCGCCTGGAGCTTGGAACCTCGATGTGAGACCGTCTGAAAAATAACCGATCACTAAGTGATTCATTGCGAGTTTTTCCCTTTCCAACCCGCCCACTTTCAATACCAATAGGATCGTCGGGCCCTCCAATTCCAGGAATTATTATCCAATTATCAGCGGCTGCTGCTCGGTGGGTGTAAAGTTAATCAGGGATTTAATCCTTAATTCCCTAATCCGTCTTAGGGATAACCCTGGAGGCTGACCTTGCCCATTAGTCGTCCCATCTGAAGGCTTCATCAATCACGCGCGTCGACGGCCTGACCCATCTACCACACGGCCTGCCCGTCACCACCATGCTCCGTGCAGTAAGGCCAGGTGGAGGAGGCGCAGACAGAGCTGATTATTCCATGCTAAATTGAGGTTAATGACTTTGTCCGATGAATGGCATGTACAAAGACTAAGACATCTACATCCTGTCTAAAGTTGTATTTATCAAATGGCTTTCATTTCTTCTCCTTGTCTAGAAATCTAGTTCTGGGTACATGTTATTTGTACTGCATGCAGCAAAATCACAGTTGCATCCTAGTCTCACACTTTACCTGTGTGAGGGCTAACACTGTCTTTAATGTAGAGACAATACATCCTACAAACCATGAGGAAACATGTTTAAAATTATATAAAACAAGCATCTATACTACGAGAATCATCATCCTACTTATAGGTAGTTCTTATTGCACTGTCAGTCTGGGTAGACATGAATACGAATACTGGGACCTGTTTCAGTAGTTTCGTGACATGTCTAGATGGCGTCTGTGACACCATACGGACAGATCACAAGACTGCAATCGATGACACGCGGAATCTCACTCACTTCCCATAGGAATTAAGCAATGACACTTTAACACGAGTAGGGGATACATATACCCTATAATCATTCCAAATATGAAGAAGATTGGCCGCTCTGACCCTCTGATATTTGCTAGACTTTTTCCGCTGTTGCTTGCACTGTTGGTGCCACTGTTGATGTCTGTCTAGGCCCAATGTCACGAGATTACTGAAACAGGTCCCAGGTGATAAGGCCATTCACCCAACAAGGGTGTTGGCGATCTGGTGGTCTGCGATCTGGCCAATGCTGGTTGGGTTGCTGTTGCTGATTTCCATGACCTTTGCACACGTCAGGAGAGCGGACACATGTATTAGTCAGCAAAATAACTACCGCTATCAGAGTGAAACGGCGATCAGGTGGCAGGACAGGGAGATCGAATCTCTACATGTTTTGCCACTTTAAATAGCTGGGACATGCACGCTGATCACCAAACCCGCCGTCCCCAGTCTGATTCACTATACACTAAGCTCGAGAAGCTGGTTCGTTAGTGTATCGCCACTATAATTATTTCATTAGTACAATATGGGCACGGCATACTTTCCGGTCATATTTTTCACTGGAAAAGCACGTTAGGTGCAAAAATGTTTTATTCCTCTCTTGATATTCTCGCCATTATTAATAGGTCTCTGTGGGATATGAATCAACACAAGTCACGTCGGGTATATCTTTTACAGTATAGCATTCCCGCGTAGTGGAATAATCAGTATACATCAGCATTGTATATGTATTCTTTGAGTAACATCGGTTGGAACACCCTCTGTAATTACCCACTCGCTCTCTCCTTGTCTATAATCAAGGGGCGTCAGTCAGATGTGTGTATGGTGTTGTAATATATGGGGCACAATAATTACAAAACAGCCTGTTGTGATTGCCCTAGGAAGAATGGTATGTAATTATCGTGTGCATCGCGATATATATGTCAAGCATGGCATGGCTCTGTTAATGATTGCGTCTCATAATAAGGTCACGCTTTGCGATGATGAATCAGCATTCTGCCTCTGTACAGTTACACCATACTGACATATTTAAGAATTTTATAATAAAGTAAAGGAAAATAACATGAGAAATACGACAGTAAACGCCTCTAACGAGCAGGCATATAAAGGAAGGTCTCCCTGCAGGTGTTCTGTGAGTCTATAGAAGAAAAGGCATAGATTATAGACCAAGAACGCCCGTTGCTAATCACAGGATGAAAAGAATTATTCGGATTTTTTATATAGCGTATTGTAATACATCATGGATAAATGAAATGGTCACAACTTAGGGGAATCACCTGATATATCCAAACGTGGTTATAATGACATAGGTTTGTGATAATTGCCATTTAACCATTGATAATAACTGCTTTTACACCTTTTGATCTTACAACATAGCTCGTTATTTAGCTCATGTCCCATAAGATACCCGTTTACAGAAAACAGCAGTTAACCCAGCATCCACTTAGTGAGTGGCATGCGAACCCCTGTAACCTGATGGAGCCCCCTAGTGGTAGCTTCCCTGACCATCTCCCCTATCGTCAGTAACAGGACAATAGGATTACTCCCTGATCCGATAGCTTGTAACTCCCTGCCGACAGTCAAGCCACCGGTCATGTGGTATCTCCACTAAGCCCAGCCAAGGCAAGCCCTGTCCCTGTGAATTTATTTTTTATTCGATGAGGATCAAGTCTATGGAAACACCTGCGCGGGCCTGGGGCATCCACACTGAAGATGCGAACGCTCTGGCCTTGACCAAAGGCCATGGTGGGACCCGGCCTCTGTCAGAACCAGAGGAGTAAGGGTTGGCATGGAGGAAAGGCTATGGTCGAGAAGGAGGGAAGCGAGCCAATGGCAGGCTAAATCAAAGGTGATCCTCGGCCACCATTCGATTGCGGCTATGTCATAGGGGCCAAGCCTAATGTGAAAATAAAACACTCGCGGGTGGAGCGGTCAAGTCTCAAGGTACCCGGCCTATTGGCATGCGATTGGACCATAACGCGGGCGCCAGTAAGCACGGGACGGCATGCGACGATCGGCACCACAGGGCCTGCCGTCACGGAGAGTGTTAAAGATTCATGGCCGCGAGAGAGCTGCAGGGAATAGCTTCGCCAGTCAGGGCACCGATCTAGTACTTCAATAAAACACACACAGTGTGCCGTGCCGGGCTTAGTCAAGTTGCATATGAAGACGGGCTGCTGTATTGTAGCCGCTGTAGCTGACGCGGGGAGACTCGCAGTGCGAACTGTGTCCTGTCTCTCCCCACCCCACTCCTTGTATATGAACTTACATACACTCCCTCTCATTTTTCTCTTAGAAGTGCATCTACTTGTGTTCCTAATCACGATGATCACGGAAATGTGTAGTTTTCTGAGAGGAGGAATAAAAAAAGACAATGGGTGGTCGGATGGGTATACGTAGCGACACACTGAAAGACATTGTCCATTTTCCTGCGCATCCTAGTGGAAAATCGGCGTCTTGTTGTTGCAGGCTTCCACTCGGTCTAGCCGATGATGGCGCCACGCCGGCACACGCAATCCTTGGACAGCGTGCATGTCGGTCATTTTCCCCCTGGGTAGCTTCCTTAAGCCTGACACGAGAAGTTGCTACTAATTTACAGTGAGTAACAATGGCGCTTTACAAACAGATCTCGGCCATCTGCATCTTTCATTGCCTCTGGTTAAGGGCGCCAGTGAAGTGGAAGTAAAAACATTAAGCTTGGCACATACAGAACAGTGTGCTGACTTAAGCTCGGGGAGGGGGTGGTAGGGGCGGGTACTCGGAGTAGCTCGTCTGGGGGTATTCTTCCAAGAAAAAAAGAGAGCTGGATATGGATTTTTACACGCGGCATGAGCTGTTCTGTGATACAAGGTTATTGTGGTGCCGACAAAGGCAGTGACGGCAGATGTCTTGATGGGTATTGAGCCACTGAAGGTGTTTATAGTGCATCATGTGGCCACAGGGAGAGAGGGGGATGGCAGCGGGCAGACTCCTGCCTCGCTGCTGCTGTAAATAAAATCCGTATGCAGCTGCTTATGGCCCAGCCACATGAAATACGCAGGCACTCAAGGAAGCCCTCCTGGCGGCTCCATTCTGTGTACGATGCATCGCCTTTAACTAGGCAAACACTCACCGGGTAGCGGGTAGCGTGCGGGCCTGCTGTATCCCGGGGCACCTATTGTCCACTGGATTATATTGAACGCCCTCCCCACACACCAGCCCTAGTTCCCTACCCCCGCATCCTCACAGCAGAACCCGTAAGTCACATGCCAATTCACCATTTGATACCTTTAATGAAGAGTCCATCAGGAGGATAGCATTATGGCCTCCATCCATTACCATAACTCGAGGTGCGGAGATGGTGGATATTCACGCTTCATGTTGACCGAGCAGCTCTGTTCTGTATCAGGGTGTCCCTTCCCCGCGATCCGCCACCTTAATGTGATATTCAAGTGTGCGTAACGCCATCTTGGAACAGAGCAATGTTCGGGTGCAATTCTAAACTAGCTGCAATTCGCATCATATGCCTCGTGGCTAGCAAAATGTAATTATCTAGTGTTATCCTGTATGGCTAGCCGCGCCAACAATACCAGGTGCTGACCAGCTGGCTTCAACGTGTGGCTCCCTCCTGGCTTCTCTCCTTGCTTCCATTCTGGATGTGTTCCATAAGCCAGGCGGCTCTAAGTAGATTAGTTGGCAGTGTGTGGTGAGGAACATGTGTTGGGCAATAGGTGCTTGCCTCTCTACACATCCGAGCAGCCTCTGGCGGCTGGCAACCTGGTTGTATGTCCTCCACACTATCAGACCACTGCATCTAGAGTTGACACCTGCCTACAGGCTCATTTGGTAGTTTTATTTTTATAGATATAGAAAGCCTCATACATTCCATTACAGTGTTGTTTCAATACTTTTAAATCAGCAAGTTCAGCTTTAAATAAAAAGGGAGATGGTCAATAGTGAAATGGCAATATCGCACGTACAGTGTTCTAGGTGACTTTAGTAGGAAAGAAGAGGAATAACTATACTACTAACAGGGTTTTTCAACTACACTTAATTGCATTTATCTCAGATCCATGGGTGCGTTTTTCTCTATTGCTAGAACAATTAGAACTTTTAGAATGACATGACATTTCAATATCTAGGCATTGGAAGTCACGACACATCCATTGGGAGGCGCGGAGATGGGTTTGGCTGGAGGGTAATGGGGTTCATAGACCGCACTCTTGTCCATCTCACAGGCCACTCAGGGAGAAGAGATAGCATTACGTGACCACGACTTCCTGTCAACAGTAAATCTCTATTGCACGAGGTTTTCTTGTTTACCAGTTTTCAACACTTATTAGTCTACTTCCTTCTAGGTCAGCCTCTCCTTCAAGTTCGAAGTAAAAGCGTTTTCATCATTCGGAAATAACTCAGCATATCCATAGAAAGACAACCGGTAGACTATGTTAATCATACTGATGTGGTCTTTACTTATAGGACAGGGTATATCTTATCGTTGTGGCCTTGACTTAGGAGGCAAGGGATATAGTTTGGACCCGTCGTTTGGAAAATGAAATGTAATGTTTTTTTGCATAATATATGTAAGTATATATAAACGTCTTATGTCTTCACTATGTTCCTCTCCCTATAAAAGTTGACTTGCTCGCATAGGTCTTTTGGCCTAAAAATAGTTGATTACTCCTTCCTTCAAATTCACACCTTTGTCATAGATAGTGTAAACAGGCAGTGCAAACAACTGTATACATGTGTTTAGAACGTACCTTGTATAACTACACCTACATCTGTAATTGTTTCCAGTCAGTGACGCATGCAGATTTAGTATTTGCATATCATGATTGTATATCATTGGATATTCTAATATGCAATGACAAATAAAGTAGAATACTACTACAAATTTAAGGACGGCAACGGTAGGTTATTTTATTTCATCATGGGACTTCGGTTTCCGTGCACTTAAGAAGGAAGTATTTACTCTTTGGAAGTAGGTCATTTATTCAACACAAGTGAGGAGTGCTTGACTTTTGTGTAGATAAGGATCTGGAAGTGTGTTTCCTTACACAGACATATCATTTATGCCAATTCATAGGCATGTTTTTTTCATCTTCCCCTTCTGTTGGTATAGTGTGGGACAATCCCAAGTAATTCTGTGAATTCGGATCCTGAACACACACGCTGATCAGAAGGCTCGGGTAACCTACTTACCTACACAGAAAAGGAAAGCAACTTGACGTCTCTCTCGGTATATCAAAAAACTATTCTAAAAATAAAATCAATTGAATGCAATACACGACGTCGAAAGCATTAGAAAAGATCCAACCGGGAGATTTCAAAATCTCAGATTCGCATTTGCCCTGCGTCGGGTTCCTTTATTTGTAGAGCAACTTCAGCAAATATTGGAGCGTCATGAAAACCATCAATTTTTCCCAGCATCTTATCGGAGCAGTGCGATCTGTGTGGTTACCGAGTTGCCATCAGATGTCGTTCTTTTCTTTCTACACTGAGGGAGTAGATCTCCACTCCCCACTGCTCTTGCTCCCCATCTCACTCCCTCAATCTCCACCTGTATAACTATGGCTGAGGTGTGGAGGGAGGAGGGCGCCGTGATGGGTACTCATCAACCAGACATGCCCTGTGTTTATTCCACACACACTCCAGTATTGCGCATGATATCCATATTTGTTGTAGATTCCGTCGGCACATACAAGGAGAAATCTCTCTTAGGTTAGGTAAACTTCACTAGTTCACGATACAACAAAACCTATTCTCCCCCCGGCTGGTGGTTTTTCTGCTTGCCGCTCCGCGTCGGTCCTCATGGCGGACATTCACAGCTATAGTTGGAATGTAGCCAAACAGGTCCAAGCACGATGCATAGCCAGAGTTAAAATCTTAAGAGCTGATCCTATGTGTCACAGAATAACCAGACTTCTTGCAAAGACGCTGTTTTACGTGCCGTCTTTTGTTGAATCTTCATCTGAAGTATCTGTGTATAGCAGGTTGAAGGTTTTTTGTTCAAATTCGCCAAGTACCACAAGGAAGTGGGAACAATATGCCGGTCCGTTTTTTCTGTCTATCGGTAAATTACTTTTTTTCAGTTCACAATGAATCTGTGGGAAAGGCCATATTTAAGGCCTACCTTCCGTGTCTGGCTGTCTGAACGGTGAGAATAGGATATGGACCAGTTCAGTAGAGATTAATGTCTGGATGTCTATACAATACTGCTTCTTCGGATTGATGTATTTAATATGTCAGCAACATCAGGGAATGAAATGAATATAGGTAGAAATCTCGCCCCTCGGTCAAACCCAAAGTAAGTCAAATAGAACATATTGGACGTTAAACTACCCAAACCAACAAACAAACAACATATGGAATTCAATGTATTAGCATATCCTTAATTCACAAATCTGGATATATCTCTTTTTTCTCTGCGTTTTTCATAGGGCAAGGACAACTATATTCAACCTGTTTCCCCTTCTTGGAATTTACCTTTCACTGATAGCTAAAACATATTAGAATTTACTTGCTGCTTGTTTATGCGTATAACATCAAAAAGGAATGTATGTGATTATTAATTCAATTTATCTCGAAAATACTGCCGGTGCCCACTCAATGGTTCTTCACGTTATATCGTCAGATAAAGATACTTAATCGTGCAAAAGTGAAAGACAGAACTAGCACACTCTGTGTGTTACTGTATCATATTTATACTCGACCTGCATCTCACATCAAATATTCTTTCCAGATCTATCGCTCTGTCCCTGAAGATTTTCCTCTCTTTGAAATAGATTGTTACTCTGAGCAACATTTCCCTCTCTTAGGACGACATAGAATTTGTGTTTATCACAGTCCAAGTCTCAGCGCTCGGAGGGCTGTTCATGGTCTTCTCATAGAAGCTGCTCTCAGACACCCTGGCGGGGGTTCCTTTAATGTCCCAGTGAATTGGTTTACTGAATTATGTCCCGCGCTGCTGGTCCTTTAAAATAAGCAGGCGAAGCTCGAGTTAATTAGGGACTTCAAGATTCACCACTTTTAAAGATGTTGGTTATTGCGGTGTTAATAAGCAGTAGAAAAAGTGACGTGGTTGTAATGAGGCAGCGGTACATGGCTGGAATAGTAAAAATAAAATTGATTCCCTTTGTCCATCGAAAAACTGAACGTGCAGAACCGCGTTTTCAAAAATTTAGAACACATCAGAGGGAGACTATGCGGCATTTAATTAGCTTGCCATGGCATTTAAAAAGACGTACAGATTTCAGTCAGCCATTGGTAGAGTTCTTTGACACGCGTTTACAACTCCACTCACCGAACTGGGAATCCGATCGAGGCCTTGTCGCATGTGTTTAGGGATCTATCGTTTTGTGTGGAAAGCTAAAATGCTTGTCACTTTGCTATGTGTCCTTTTTTGTAGTTGCCACTGCGGGTTTGCTTGTCTTGTAAGCAATCTACGACTGCGCATGACTATAGGAGGAAGTATGTGTTTTGTCTGCAAAGTGCAGTGAAGTGTTGACTCTGTCGACAAACCTTGTAATAACAGCGGTGCCTTTCTATAATTGTATTCCAGTCAGACTTCACTTGGAGTCTACGTTTACCAATGCCAAAAACGTGATTTCCAATTACCACATCGATCATTACATATGCATTAATCGAATTTGTATCGACAGTGTGAAGGCGGCGTGACGCTCGCCATGTATTAAACTTGTCGATATTCTCTTACTAATGAAAGGGAATAAAATCTCAAAATTAAAGCGTGCTGTTTCCAGAAATTCCCAGACTGTCTACGTAGATAAAAGTTTAAGTAGAAGAATATATGCTTTCTGCCCGGCGAGACTGTAAGGCGAAACTCTATTATACATAATAAGTGAATGTATTTTTATCGTAGACATATTCAAGGAGTTTGTATGCCTCTTCTGTCCGAGAAGCTATGCTGTGTAGCTTCTAAAGTTTCTTATATGGAAATTATATGACTGAGAAGCCCTGCTTAACCTCCTTCCCCCTCCGTCGTATATGGCCGCTATAGTGGTGACATGTCTGTCCGTGGACGCAGATTAAAAGGCCTTTGGGGAAGGACCCTTATGGCCCTAGGCTAATGATACAAGGCCAGGCAGCCATCCTTCAGAAAGGATGCCAGTCTGAAACGGAGACGTCGCCTCTCACGGAACGCGCCACACCGCCGGTCGTGGCGTCGTATTGTGGCGCCCTGGAGGGGGCAAGGGTGTGACAGGATGTGGCCCGTCGCTGTCGTGTGCCCAACAAGGCGGTGGACGTCATTAGGTGCGCATGAAAGCAAGCTCGGGGAGGAGAGTGAGGTTGAGGTCACTGACAACTGGCTTGAATCATGACTGTGTGGATCTCCAGGCATGTGAGGCAGACTGCTGCTGATGCTTTCATCAATACGGCCGCAGACAATGTCTGAGTCCTTGCTAATTGACAATGATCATATAAAAAGCAGACGACTTTGCGACCAAGGAACATCAGACTGTCAAGCATTGTGGTCTAGGAGCAGGATCAAAGCACTACAGCACTGTCCTGACAACCTGCTGCCTACAGTGGTCAAGTGTGGATGAGTATTGAATCTTGTACGTAAATATCTATAGACTTGGAGAGTGATTTGAAGCGTTAGCTTCGACAACATAATGTGGAAAGGATTCAATAGAGGGCAGGATTTATTTCTATTTGAGGCCCAAGAACAGCCATTAAATGCATTTATGTTGATAAAGAGTTCAGGTAGAGATGAGATGGAGTCTAGGGGCGATCATCACACCTGTCGGAAAGGTGTTAATCGTGTCAAGGTGAGCGTCCTGTCACGCTGACACCTGATCCCGACCAAAGCTCAATGGTCTGAGGACGAACACCCATTCCTGGATCTCCACAATTAGAATCATTAACGAGTACACCGAGAAGCTTTAGAAAGTCAACCCCACCCTCCCCCCTACCCAGATAAGGCATCTATAGAGAGCGGGAAATGGCGTCTCTCTCTTAGCTGACCAAGGACTAAAGAAGCCCAAAATGGCGCAGCCCCCTAATCATTTCCGAACCCAAATCACTCTCGAATCGACACACGTCTTGTGCTTTTGTTGGGCTCTCCGAAGGAGGTCTGTAGCGGGCAGTAGGGGAAGCAAATAACAATGGCCGCCTCCCCAGGTGGCGTGGCCGATGCACGCCAGACGCAAAGCGAGGCTGAAGCTGGTGTTCCTTTATACCGTCCTCCAGCAGAAGTTGCGAACGATACGATAAGATTTGTGCCCGTTCTGCAGTGTGTGTGCCACGGCGGGTGTGTCATATGTACAGTGTGTGACTTGCAGTGAGTGCCATGCAATGCCTGCCCCCATAATGGGGTCTTGACTGATCCGGCCTGTTACAATATTGCCGCGGAAATTGATAGATTGGATTGATCAAATATTTATCGGCACCTTTTCTCGGGGCACTACATCGCATGATTGGCTCAGGGTGAGCTTTTTTTTTTATAGGATAAAGGCCAGGGTCATATACAGATGAGTTTCCAAGCTTAGATATGTTGGAGCTTACAGTGAATGCCTGTCTTGTATTTGTTTTCGGGAATGTCACTTCATTTACAAAGCTAGGGCAGAGCACTTAGTTTGATTAGTACTAAGCACTGGTAAATGGGCATGTGTATACAGTAATAGAGGAAAGTAATTGCCGTATGTGGAGGAGCACATAACCAACTATACTGGATTTGTCATCACCTTGTAATTACGAGTGAATTTGAACTGAGTCCACTATTGATCATGGAAGAATTAGAGGAGCAACTCCCTGAAGTAATTTCCTTCTAGTTGATTGACTTGGGTTTCCTGTTCCCCCTTGGCCCATCTGGCCCAGATGAATAACTTATGCCAATTGGCCCACGTGAAGAGATTCTTAATCATCTTCATTCTTAGATCCATTTCTCCCATTTTAACAGTCTTTTATTAGATGCTCAACAAAGAATTAATGAAATTGGATTTTATCTCCGCATTAAATGAAGATCTCCTCATCAGCACGCTCTTGTGGCCAAGATATCAAGTAACTTCCCCGCCGTCGGATGGAATTTACCACTCCGATTCCCGATCCACTTCGCCCTTTTTCCCCCTCCTGATGGCATAATGAAGTTCCTTGTCTTGATTTTCGTGAAACATGAGAGTAACAGCCTTGGGGGATGTCAGAAGAGAGATGATGCTGTTGAAATATTCATCATTTGAATGAAGTAGCTTCAGTGGTCGTTGCTGCCCACATTCTTCAGCCGCACGATAACGTAGGCCTCGCCTGGTGGGCGATAATCAGGGTTCGCTACAGCCCTCTCGTCCTTATACGTCACGACTGTCATATTATCTCCTCTCTCGCTAAAGAGAATTCCCTCACTCAAGGCTCCTTAGATTTGATTAAAATGTGGCAACAAAAAATCTGTGGTGCAGGTGTTTTCTCACAAGACAGTGCAGATCCGTGTTTGCGTTTTTTTGGCCATTATAATTCCCCTCTTGATAGGCCCTAAACAGGAACCGTAAACCTCTAAATACAAATTTTTGTTTCTGTCCTGAAGTAGTAGTAATTCATTCATCATTAAACACATGGTAATTTACAGGTGATTAAGGTGTGTTATTTTCGCTCCAATGGATTCGACTAGCGATTTTGTGGTAGGAAAAAAATTCTTGTGGTCGCAACGCGGTGGGCATAGGTCCTCTCATGGTACGCCTCGTCTACTATCATAATTTACAGGTTATTACCTACTATATGCACTACCATTTGTTACCTTGATTGAGATTATTTATATCATCTATGTATTTGTTTTATCTAATAAAGATCGTTCATGTTCTTTGCAGGTGAGTAACATCGGACGTTCGCTTTACGAGTGTTGAGGTAATATCTGATATATTTAAAACATTTATCTCCATGTTCTTAATGGTAGGCTCCTTCACACATCTAGGAGAGGTATTTACTTCTTCTTTTTTAAGAACTCGATCTGTGGAGGGTTATCTTGTTTTATTATATATATACTCGTGTCTCGTGTCTATATATATATATATATATATATATATAAACATGCATGTGCTAGCAACGTGCAACGTGCGTACAACATATATTTTCCGCGATCCATCTGGCCGTTGTACCGCATATAAATGCCCACTATATAAATGTAGCAGAGGATAGTTTACATTGTATACATTGTCACTACTGGCAGTGATCGTGCACCATTTGGCACTTTCCTCATGCCTCTCCTTATGTATACATTGTGTGGTAAGTGTATGGCGAACAGTGGGTACAAATACTACTATATGTAGGCTTGCTAATGATTGCAGTGTCCCTATCATTTAGGAATCAGCTGGGTGGCGCCCGTACTGTTTGTGGAGCACACTGGCCGGCTCGTGTCTACAAGGACTGGCAGAGTCCATTGGCCCCGTTGGCGCCCCTTGCCCGGAGTGTGCAGACTCAATGACTCGTGCGGCGCCGCTTGCTCTTGTGACCCTGCATGCTGGGCGTCAGTACATTCTCCCGCAGACATTGCTGTGACTAATGTAACACGCACCGACTAAGTGGTCACAGACAACTTTTTGCTACTGGAGTCGTAGCTGTCTGGCAAAAAGTCACGTAACATGTGGTACGAAACAAGGTTGGTCCATCTTACAACCCTGATTGTCGAAATAATGCAGAATAGAAGTCCTCGATGGTGCAGCCGTCCACCATACAGATTTGAGTGGGCTACCATGGGTAATAGTACTCTTATACCCAGTATGTAGGACCCATATGTAGGATCGTTGGTAGGACCTATTATGTCGTCTCTAAAGAAAGGATGGATATGCTACAAAAGAAAAGGGGGAGGGCTTGAGGTAGTGATGGCGACATCTATCTGTCAGATCTAACAGATCCGTTTCAAATGCAGTGCATAAAGAGCAAAGATCGTTATGGTCAGTCAAGGTCATCGTTGCCTTTGGCAACAGACAGTGTCGTTCGGAACTTGTCTGTTGCATTCATATTTTCTAAAAGAGACGGTATTACAATTCCATATGGACGTATAGATCTGGCACAATGGGTGTTCCACAAGGACACCCCCAAAGCTCACCCTATTTCCTGGATATTTTCGTAAACATATATAACGGTTTTGTTATAAGCCTCTTAAATGCTAGTTTTTATCTTAGATCTTGTCCCTATCTTCGGTCTCTCATCCCCTATTTGACAGGGTTTCCTTGCCTAATGCATGGGTGGCATGCCACTAGCATTATATGCCCTGTAGAGATTTAGTTGGAACTATCAGTAAAAATATTAGAAAGTTTTCCCAATTATTGGTGTCAGTTTATTTTATCGGTATGGGTAATATTAGAAATAACTTGTATATATATTGTGCACGTAGGATCGCAGGTCAGGGGTCTGGAGCTGCAGATTGGTTTAATGCTGGGCATTAGAAGCTGGGTGTTCAGCACTAAGACATAAGATCAATGCATTGCTGACATCCGTGCTGGAACCGGTATTTAGTGTTACTAGGGGCTTGATGCTATAGATAGGTATGTAGTCAATACCCAAGGGGTGTATAAAGGTAGAAACTAAAGATTTAATGCTTAGTGCTTTGTGCCCAGACACGTAACCACAAGGCAGACTTTAATTACATAATGCACACAGGAAGCCACATTTACCTTTGGGGTTTAATACCATTAACATACTCCTACTAAAGAGATTTAGCCTGGATCTGAAGACGGGTATAGATGACTCCAGCTCGTGTAATAGAATTAACGACATTCCCGGTGCCAAATGATTGGAGACGATATAGAAGTTACATGGGTGAAAAAGGTAACCATATTCGTTTATAGGAAAACTAGAATTATACATTTTGAATTGAATTGTCGTCCTTGTCATAAAACGGGTTGAGCTAACTAGGGCTATGTATGATTCATGGCTGCCCTACTATAGGTCTTTTCAGTGTGGCTTTAACACGGTTAGCCTTACCAACACCGAGGATGTGAATATAGTATCCGAGATTTGCGGTCAACCTCTGATCCTGATTCATTGTGAATCAGAACTGGGTATGAAGAGTAATCCGGGATAAAGTGTAATCATGGGAGCAGGTAATGTTAGCTGATACTGAGAGACGTACTAATGTCGTTGGCTGACTCCAAGACTCGGTTCCGAATGAATATTGAGGTTCAAATATTGCCGGATCCAGGCATAGTCGGGTATAAGATCGGGGCCCGGGGAGCTGAGTTGATGAAACTAGCGGTGTTGGGTATTGGGGGCAGTGACTCAGGCTACTGATCCATAGCACCTGAGATGGCTGCAACTTGCAGAGGAGAGAGATGGCGGCTAAAAGGGGTCGTTGTCTGGGCGGAAGGTGGCGTTGCTCGTCAGACTACCACGCACCCCCTTGTCCTACCTCTGAACTCCACCACTATAGTGTAGTGGTATCAAAGTTGCCCAATTTGAGGCCATTAGTAAAGGCAAACACAACACTTACGGGTAGAATTCTGGCTGCAAATTATGTATGTATAATGGTGTGGTATCGCAGACATCATGAAACATTGCATGTGGTGCGTGGGAGGTGGGCTGTGTTAACCGCGGCCAGTGTCATCACTGGTCTCATTGGCCTCGCTGAATACAGGGCAGTGCAAGCATTAAGCTTCCATTACCTCACAGAAATAAGCCCCCTGCTGTCCCCTGGAACTGAGAATCCAAAGCTAAAACACGACATAGTACATGATATATTCCGAATTATTTTCAATACAGGGAATGCAGGGCACGACTGAGTGTCTAAGCGTATCATGCCGTGTCTCTGACATGTACTCACGCTTTTCAAATATCATCTGGGTATAAACAAAGCATAGCATGCAGACGGCATACTGTTTTGATGTCAGTATCATTACAGTAATGATTTAGTCAATGGCATATCACTTAGTGTTTTAATAGACGCGTGTAAAAAGTGGGATGTTATTGGAGGTCGCGTTAATGTAGTTATTGTAATTCTTTTTTTTAAATAAATAGTAAACACATCCACTGAGTGTCTACATGTGGCGTTAATGCATTTACTGGTACTGCTATATAATGTTAATGGGGTTACTTCCATTGAAGGGCCAGCAATGCTTTAAAGAGGTTGAGAGAGACTTCTGCCATGGCAGAGCGCCATGCAGTGCGTGCATTTGTTGGAATGTCATCGGGCGACTTAAAACGGCGGGTCGGGCAAGCGGGCGTTCGGTGACAGTGCTTATTTCATATAATTGTAGCCCCCGCGACTATTACGAGAATGGCACGTGGCAGTTTTGCAAGCTGATCACATTATATCGGAGGGGCACCCGTCCATGCAGCCTGCAGGCATACATAGAACTCCACTCGGCAGCGGAAAGCGATTATAAAGCAATTACATGAATTGAATGAGTGCCTACAGAGAGCCAGCCATGACCGCGGGGAGGGGCCTTACCGTTATTGCAGGTAACGAGTGTGAGTACGGGGCTCGCGGGGGCATCTCTGGCTTCCCGAGTGGACCATCCCTTTGAAAGGCTTTCCATAATTAATAAGAGCGGCATGTGCCCAGCTCCAGGGCCTTAACTAAAGTCGTCTTATAGTAAGTCCGCACTGGAGGCAGGTTACACGACTATATGAGTCAACTAGTTAGCATTAAATTTCTTCATTAAAAGTAGTGAGATGGTACAGAGATATTAAGCGCTAAATGCACCAGAGACCAGATTTAATCAGAAACAATTCAAAATTGGTGGTTGAAGAGATTGTGATCAGAACATCTGTTTTTCCGGTGGTGGAGCACCTCGAATTGTGTTTGATTAGATCGGTGCTGAACATTCTGGTTCGTGTATGCTCTTAAGAGTCAGTAGGCTATGTTGGAATGAATCACGAACCTATTTTGGCGGGTGGAAGAGGACTTTATGGGTTCTTATTCACCGATTTCTGATGGATTATATATGTGCTTGCAACTTCCCATGGTTCGATTCCTTGCACTTTCTTCAACCAAAAGTTTTAAATTTGAACATTCCCACCCAACTCTTACCGACATCCTGCATACATCCTGCATGTGTCTTAAAAGAATCGGATGTGAACGCTGTAAAAAAAACAACGATGTGAACGCAGAATTGATATGAACAAAAATCTATAGCTATGAAAGAATTTGAAATACTTTTTATTCCAAATTTCACTATTATTTCCTTTAATTTTAACCTGTTATAATGCTTGATTTTCAATTCGATTGTGGCAGTCTCACATGCTGGTATCCCGTGCCTTCCCATTTCCATAGGTTGAAATTATCTGATTATCTGATTTCAATGATCATATTTTCTAACATAAGTTGCAATTGAACCAAATATGTCTTTAAAAAAGTTAAAATTTTAGTAATATTGATGTAAAATGAGATCCAACTCATAAGAACGATAATGACTGCAAAATGCTGTTTTTCACGTTAACGGGCTAAATTGGGATCAAATTTTGACACTTTTGGTGGAGGAGTGCTCCATTTGTGGTCAGATTTTTCGCGAATTAGCCCGAAATTCAGCGACTTGTCCCATTAGTGCCAGATATAGTTTAGAGATTCTGGTGGATATATCACTCTATGAATTCATACCCGGAGAACTCGAATGTTCTGGTCCCTTGTTTTCCGTAGGAATGTCCGCCGTACATGGACTACTCGTAATTTAACTAATTCTTCAAGACCATCCCTCCCCATGTACACGCTTCCCTACTTCCTGCCACGTGTTCTACCTTTAATCTGTAGTTCCACATATTTAAACATTTTTACTGTCAGGTCTTTTGTGGAATTATTCTGTCTAGGGCACTAGACATAAACTTATCAAAAGAAATGTATCAGTATCAATTTCCTACTATTATGTTTACGTATTAGTAAGCAGGTGTACAGTTTAAGGTGCGTATCGCAAGACGCCATTATCTCGAGCAGACGTCTCTTGTTAAGCGGCTCCTTGGTGAACGCCAGGTAGCCTCGTGTTGACATGGAGATCCGGCGCGAGGAAGTACTTCACGTCACCGTCCCGTTACCTTGACAACACGAGGCACCCCTCGTGTCGGCCATGACTCCAAGGAGGCTTGTTGAACACTAGGAGGCGCTTCGAGTAGCACAAGTCTCGTCGGAACACACTTTATCGCGTCCACAACGAGGAATCAGTGATGGGACGAACAGGAGAAATCAATTTGATATTCGACATGCATAGATAAGTAAATGCGAACGTCATCAGAACCTGGACAGCAAAAATCTGTATTGCATCGCAATGTGCATAGTTAGAAGCCGATAATCAAAAGAAAAAAGAAGTACAGCTCGTTTTATTTATCATTCTCCTTAGCCGCCAGATGTATTTATACTTCTGAAATGCCACTAACATATGCTGTATGTCGTATCGATTCATGTGAAAATCATCATCAGAGGCATGTATATGTCGTGCATCTATTAGGTTATTGCAGAAGATATATTGAAGCTGTTAGCATATACGGCATTGCATCAAACATCTCTTATAAAACCAAGATTACTGTGGCGATGAAAGCGTTCGAATGGGACTCTAGGCAGAGGAAATCCCTATGTACCTTCCACATTATATATAAACTATGGCAAAATGCTGTTACATCTACAAGGCTGACATATGGGACATGCCGGAAAGGCCACAGATGTAGGTGAGAAAGTAATATAAATGCCTGGCGATGGGAGCTGAGTGTAGGATGTGGTCATGACACTCGCGTATGATCTCATATGATCTCGCCTGCGCTCATGTTTCAGGGTGATTACCATGGATCCCCTAGTGACAGATCCCGGTTACATATACTTCGCTGTTATCCCACCTGAATACCCGGTATTACGCGTCTTCAGACGCAACGTGCCATCTCATCAGGCGCCGGCTTTGGTCCTGCTCACCGCTGCTGTTAACATGGTGTATACTCGTACACAGAGGTGTCATGGAGGGGCAGGGGATAAGAAGGGGTGGACTTAGCTAAGCCGACAAAGGCTACCCACCCACATTTCTTCTGGTTCTTTTTCCAAAGCTAATCTATTATTCACTTCCGATATTGACAAAAAAAAAAGATATGCATATAAATGATTTGAAGCAAGAAAGGTACTTCCTTGAAAAAGGCTTATCCTCCCTTATATCCTGTTTATACAAGAAGTCCTGCAGTGAACTCATATCTTGCTGAAGGCAGGGGGTCAGGGAGCCACACTGCGGCGGCCGCAGATTTATTAGCACTGAGTCATGGGGGTGTGTGAGCCATATCCTGTGCAACAGCGCGTAGTCATTAACAAATATTTGTAAGAAAATAATGTAATCTGAGTAAGTGAAGTGCCTATCAATACGCGATCGGAATAACAATGAATGTATTCCCTTTACTAGAGGTACATGTAATTTCATGTATGTAGCGTATCCACTTGTCCTGGCGCTTCTTGTGTATGCCGTGCATGGGAAAGAAACCCTCACTCACGTGATCAGCAAGTCTACTGTTCCCTCATTTTTATAGGTCTTCAGTATGTGATTGCATGATAAACACAATAAGTGTAGTTGTTCCATCTGCGCCCACTGTTTTACCTCGACCTTCGTTTCATAGGCAGTGAGCTAATCAATAGTCACTAGCTGAGTTGCTCTCTTATACCTGGCACGCAACAGTTTTTCGTGCCTACCTGTCGCATTCTCTCAGGTTCCCCTGGCCCCTAATTCAAAACAGCCATGGTGTTGACAATTTTGTATCTATTTATATAAATAAGGTCTATGTTTGATGTATTGCTGCTCTAGTAAAGGGGACGAGCTTCATAAACATAATACAATATATGTGGGTGTTTGGCTTACTTGATTAATTTGTAATTAGTGCGACATTCACATATGTATTTATTTCATTGTTGCAAAGTAGCGCGCGATGAATAAATTACTAAAGCACTCTCAGTCTGCTAATTTGGCAAATTATATATAAACTGCAATCCATGTATGAGTTATTAGCCGAGGTGCCTTTCTAAATACGACTGCCGGGAGCGACTGAGCGTGTCCCCTCCCACCCACCCCATCCCCTCCGCACCACACCACCTGATCTGCAGGGAGGTGAGTCATTGGAAGCCTCACCCTGGCTTGATCTCATCTGTCTGCTCAAGATTTGATTAGCCAATGTTAATCTAACGTAACTTAGTTAATCGACCTAACCAGTAAATTATTAAAGGAAATTGGGTTGTTAGAGCTCACAATTGGCAGGAACTGGTTTAAAACTTGATGAATTACTATTGTGTTTTACCGTTTAATAAGGTATCATGGAGGTGCGGTTCTCTAGAAATACGGAAATCGTATCCTGATTATAGTTGAATTGAAAACATGTAACTCTATACTGTTTATCGCAAACGGGTTTTTTGTATGTGGAATGCAGTCTTGTTTAATGTATTGTGAGCAAAGTTGCAAGTACCCATTGAATTACAGCAAGGAAAAGTCGTGGCTGGAGTGAAGCCATTGAGGAAGTGGTTCCGGCAAGGACAGCGATGTGGTGCTGAGATTAGGGCGCGGAAACATTGTCCATGCCGGGACCTTAAGACGGGATCTGACCTGCGGATCAGGGCCTAATCCGGCTTGTAGGCGACCCTGTCGGCGTGGATTACCTCACGCATGTCTGAGCCGTGACAGAGCGTGGGGTCGGTCGGCTCTCCCACTACCGTGCTGCATGCCCCTGAGATAAGCCGGCGATCAATGCGGCCGCTGTCCCACTTTTTAATCTGCGGCGGTCTTCGCGGGACTCGATACGTTTTGATATTTAATTTGTGGCCGCGGGACCCCCGCCTGCGGGCGGAGGGCTGGCCCCTTGCTCCCGGAGCCGGGTAATTTCCCCGGGGGCTGGCTGAGGTAGGCCCCGAGAGTTGGCGGTCGTCTCCGCAGGGTTGGTACTGTCGTATTGACGGCTGACTGCCCAGGAGGAAAACCTCCCTCCCCTCCCCCGCCTCCTTGTCGATCGATGCTCGCTGAGGAATTATTGGTCACTATTTACGGCGGTTGCCGTCAGAAATGACCAGTTCATTTGTGGCGCGGTCCTCAGCCGCACGATGTATGAAAATGCTCCATTGATTGGGGCTCGCGTGTCGTATATAGCTCCGCGCCCATGTGGGAGAAGTTGCGGCTGGGGACGTGGATAGTTTTACAGTGGGCGGCATTTTGTCATTTCCAGCCCGGGGTTTCTATAGAACATGCGCAGCCGGCGTGTGGTCACAGAGAGACCCCACTGTAATCAACTGTGGTCCTTAGGGCGCCCTTTGGCAGACGTATTGACACGAGAGGCCGGACCCGCAGCCAGGCAGGCTTGGTGCAAAGCAAACCGAAAACGCCTATACGTTGTGGAGGGCTGTCTCGGAAATGTGACACAGTCACCAAGCTCGTGAAATGCTGCCCCAATAGCGCCGGAGCTGTATACAGAACTGTAGCAAAAGAGACCATAACCATGCAAGACTGCGGAAATGGCACCAACACTGGGCCTGTATGCCATGCAGTTGTGCCTCGAGTAGCACTATAACAAAGAGGTCTGATTGGACGGATGAGTCGAAAGTAAATTACCATTAATCCATGCAAGTAGACAGCATAAGCCGCGAAACCGAATTAATTCACCACCAAAAAGTCAAAACCTGGAGGGACTGAGTCCAAGGTGCTAGCGTTGCATCATCAAGAAGTACAGCGGTATAACAAAGGCAGACAGAAAATGATGATACCGTACATTACTGCAGTATGAGGTTCCCTGATTGCTAGCATATGGGACCAATATGTATAAATGTACCTTATTAGAGAAAGAAAATGTGCGAAAAACAAGATTTTGGCCGGCTTAGAAGCAGTAGACAAACAAAGGATAATTACTATCGTAAACACCTCGAAATACATCAAAACTGATCGAGGCGAACCGACAATCTACGGGCTTGTATATTGTCGTAAGTAGTGAAACTATTCAAAAACAGACACATGAAGTAGGAGCCTTCTCACAGAACGACCCAGCGCCATGCCTCGTGACATACAAGTCCTCACCCAGCTCCGACATAACAAATGTTGCCCTTTTCAACAGAGATCATTTCTTATTCAATGGAGGGTAACAAAGAAAAACCTGTCTGAAGATGCCGATATAACCATTTGCTGTTAACTGAAGATGTATTCGGCAACGTATTTCTGGAATCTTCATATGAGACGTGTGTATAGCCATTTGTACATATATTCATATATGAATCTAGCACTGCTTTGTGGGGCAACTTTGGGATATATATATGTTTTAGTACTAAATTAGTTTAGAAGCAGCACAATCCCCTTTTTAACCCTTTTTTAAGGCTTCTTGTGAATGTCTGTAAAGAACGAACAAGCGAAATAGTTTTACCGAAATTCTTGCGGTTACCTGATGGAGCTCTGGCATCCCTGAATAGGAGGGTATAAACTATACGTGCAAGACTAGCAACCATGACCCATGTTGACTCGTTTGCCGTGCCCACCCCAGACCCCGTGCTTGTACATATGAAACCTGTACTACGGACATGCAATGGGCAACCTCACGACACACAATCGTGTTTACTCTTAACCAAGATCCAAGTTCATCTCGGTGAAGTAAAGCTGCGCACAGAGTACCGACGAAGTCTACAGCCTAGCACAAGGAAATGTTATATGGCAGAGTCAACAGTTTTTTCTATAGGCAAGTTTTAAAATTCAGCCAGCAAATCGATGCCGGCAACGCAGGGCTTTCATATGGGATTAAGGCGTAATTATACAAGGCGTGAACATAGGACTGACCGTATGCATATATCAACATGAGACGGGTCTCAAGCTCGAATGTGAATATACTTTACTATGCTATCAGACCTAAACAAGACTCTACTGTCTTCGGTGGTTTTACAGGGCATGCATAAATTGAAAATCCCCGTTTTGCATGATCTCTCCTTATCATGTGCCATCTTTTTATATCACTGAAGTCTACTCCTCTTTTTAGCCGGTAACAAGAGAGATTGGCCTTTGGCATATATAGCAAATAGCAGGTAGTGTCGACTTCGCATGAGAGTAATTTGATAAGGCATAGCTTATCCTTCTAGGATCATATACGATATCTCAAGTTATATGTTTGGCATGCAAACTTAGTTTTGCCCTGGCATATAAACAGGGTAACGCTTACAATAAAAGCTAGGTAACCAAGCGGGGTTTGTTCATGAAGGTCCTATCCTTTTTATACGTTTTTTTAAGTTGGTTATACACGTACTGTGATAATACCACATACTAATCTGCCTTGGTATGACTCGAGGAAGTCAGCACACAAACAATACAAGTCACTAATACTTGTATTATTCACAGGAAACCCACGGAAATGTTTTCAAGGTCTAATGATTTGATTAATTGATCCAGTTTAGTGTTTTATCTGCAGTAGATGGTTAAATTATCCTAGAAAAAGCACAAAAGTAACAAAGGTCAGAAGAACTGTTTGCTCGTCTCTACTTTGTTGTTTTCAGTTTTCTCTCGAAGTTTTAGGGCATTCATCTGTTGTACATGTTGCTGTTTTAAGCAGGAGGGTGCTGCTCTTTGAGCCCATTGAACCTGAGCCAGAGCACTTGCTCCTGCAGGAACACCCTACATAAAGGTACATGCAGGATGCTAATAGACCCCTGCTTACGACCTAATTTACATGGGCGTTGATGTTTGATCACCACAGAGCGGGGCCTTTTGCCAGTGAAGACTTCAATCAGGCTTTTGCTCGGGACTTGGGATATAGGCAGTGTGCAACCCACGCCGCCTATATCCCTATTTAGCATCACAAATAGGTATTCAACAGGCACCACGAGACTGACTTAGCATCCTCTGCAAACTGACCTGGCCCTATCTGGCTCGGGCAAGCTACGTCTATGTGCTTCAGTCGACTTGTCCCTCGTGACGCGTAAGTGCGAAATCAGTAGCGTCCGCTCAGCGTCCCTATTATAAACGACTCTGCCTTCAGCATTCTTTACGAGACTAATTTCCCAGCGCAACAATTACATGCCCATATCTGCCGCGACTGGAAGATAAAAAATAGATTTGTCAGCTGGGGGCATAAAAGGTGAACGACTGGAGGGCGGTTAACTACTGCGTGGTCTTCAAAGGACGGGTCACCTTTACTTGGTGGGTATTTCACAAGGAGGTCGTCTCGAGGGTGCCACGAGTCCCGCGAGACCACGTGGCACTCCGTGATAACCCCAGACCGTTATGGCTGGTCCCGGTCGGTCCACGCGCCATACAGCCGCCACACGCCGGCACCATCGGTCGCTGTCGTCTCACGTCCTGCGGGACGCAGCCGAACCTCCTGCGTCCAGCCAGCACGCCCCCTGACGGAGTGGAGGGAGGTGAGCAGGAAGGGGGGGAAACGACAGGTAGCCATCGGTCAGATATTGTCCCTCCTGATTTGTTAGTTTCCGCACGTGACCGCAAGCTATCTAAATAATGTGGTGATAGCTGTTGGGGACATATAGCACCACCTCCGTGATGCAGTAAAGGTCATCAGTGATCTTCTAGCTCGATACGGGAAAAATACCTATAGGCATTCACATCTCTAAAGCAATAAATGTCTTAAAGTGTTGTAGATGTTGAAAAGAAAGTTTGGTAGGCACTGGAATAATCGATAATATTGTAAAACTGGATGAGGTTTAATCTTGGCCACCGTATTCCACGACTGGAGTTTGGCAAAGTGACTTCATGAGGCGACGCCGAGTGAAGTCTGGAGCCAAAACTTCAGGAGTGGAATGCAGTGGCCAAGATTAAAACGAATCAGGTTTTGATTTTATCCTACCCTATCTCCTCTATTTTGGAATATTATGTGATAGCAATGCTGTATGCCACTAGTGGCATATAAAACTCCGTATGCCAGTCAGCGTGGCATACGGAAACCCAGTGTTAAGCCTATGGGATTTTATATTAGGGGTAGGATAAACTAAAAACATTTTAAGAAATTTTAGAACCACAGTACGTATAAATTACGTATTAGTCTCTTGAACACAGATAAATGTTAATATTTTTACATTCCTTTTGGTCCATACCGCCTCGATCAGGGCACGAATATAAGATCATATGACGCCATACCAATTTTGTACGAGGGCTCATTATATTGTTGTGTATACACGCAGTCAATTTTCCACCACATGTATTGACCATGAGCTATGTCATTTATTCCCGTCAGAAGTACAGAGATCCACCGTAAGTAATGATAACACGTTTATCTGGGCGTTAAGAGTATTGGTAAACGTGTAGTCTTTAATAAGCGCGCCGGTGGTAAGTGGGCCAGGCGGATAGGGAGCAGGTCTGAGCCACCCTATGTGGTTGAAGCGGCCGCACCCGGAGTGTTTGAGGTATGTGTATGATGGCGAAGCTTTCATCTGCCCAGGAGACGCCGGGGCTGTTGTAAGACGCTGTCGCCAGGGGGACAATGATCGCGGGGCCCGCCTCGGGCGTTTCCGCTACCACTAATGTCTGCCGCGGCAAGAAGACCCAGCCTCATTTGGAGCGTCTAAGTAGTACAGTAAAAAGGGAATTAGTCGCTGGCGCTCAGCCTCGCCCCCTAATATATTCACTTAATTAGATTCCTGGCGGGCCCCTTCACACCTGGCGGCAAGCAGAAAAGGTAGAAATTGATGGATGAGCAACTAATAAATCCCCGTCATTGTCACTTCTTCTGGCATTGTCTTCTTTAATTGTGTCATTACCGCCGTTGTGAGATGTGATGCGCATGCCCGACCACAACCTCGTTCCCGTCCCCAGACGCGTGCGCGTCTGGTTTTCTGTGGGACGTGAAGGCGCAAGTGCGCACGCGCTGCAAGGAAGTTCTGACGATGATATGGGTTAGTTAGTCTTAATTATGGGGAACAGGATGTGGTTCGAGGTCTCGAAGCAGTAAGTGCCCATTCCATATTGCTACCATATCTGGAATGGCCAAAGTCTTAGCTTTCATTTGATACAATAAAATTGCTGCTATACTTCCATGGAACGAAACTCCTTAAATAACAGGATTTCAGGGAACTGGCCCCCTGACTATATGGAAATATTGTCCATAAATGCGTCGGTGGTGAACAGAGGCTTGATACAAGTTGAGAAATATAGATTGATGTAAGAAAAGTCGATATACTTTCCTTGTGTGGTCGGTTATGGTAGTTGGGGGGAGGGCTGATGCTGGAATAGTGGACCGGCTGTCTGTTACCTCTACCTTCCCCATAGACCTCTCTGTCCCAGCTGACCATGGGCCATTCCTGCAGAGTCCTACTACGATCGATGCGTATCTCAAGACGGTTATGGGACATCACTTACAGGCAGACTTCCGCTGGCCCAGACGGTAATCTGCCGGTGCTGGATCACACGGAGTCCTTGACGCCGGTCAGATATTGAAGGGTGATTGCGGCCCCCATCAGGGATGTGTCCGATAGTGGCGGGCAGTTTCCCACAGTGGACGACTAATATAATGATTGCGTCCGCCAGCTTCTGATTTTATCAGTTTCTTTATACTCCACTAAAGAAAGATGCCAATCTCTCTCCAAAGGAATTTTCACTGAAGATCTAAGTCGGAAGTAATACAGGGAAGATGAGTGTTCATACTGTTGTACCTGCTCATCAGATTAATGCTAAAATACCCAGCATTGGTCGTTGGCTTTACAATGGTGGAGTTTCAATTTCAGGCAAATTAATTTGGTAGTATGAGAAGGGCTTAATTTTATTAATATAAAAGCAATTTCGCTTCTTCGTAAACATCATAGGATCAAGTTTAATTCCCAAAGTTCTCAATCTCCATCTCGTACGCAGATTTAATGAAAAATTCTAGCAGAATGTGATGCGCTGTAAGCTAGAGGGAACTCTTCTTCGCCTTCGGTGGGGCACAATGGGGCTCGTGGATGCGTGTGCGGTTTGATGGGCGCCATTTGGAATACTCGCGACGATGATATCTATTCACCTTGTCGATTAGTCACCGGCACTAGGCCACCTGCTGCCCGGGCCGGGTCACAATTCCTCCCCGCATTATCGACATCATGGGCCTTCAAAAAAACAGGAGACTGCTAGAGACAAACCTAGAGTAAAATATTCAGCACCAGCTGTTGATGTCCGGTCCACACTGCCTGCCACACGGAGATAACTGTCGCCACGGTTACAATGGGTACGTCATTGGTCGTAGAACAATCCCCAAAGTGTATCGCGCCAAAGAACATGTTCCATAACGAAGCCGTCCGTTACGTGCACTCTCTGAAGAAGTTGTCGTGACTGCAAACCTGTTGCTATCTTTGACCGCATTACCGATGCAGCCACACATTGTGTCATTAAAATAGGTTTCTAGATCCGTGTTAATTTACTACCACCTGGAGCGTTTAAAGATGACGCACCACCTTTGCACAATGACAGGCTACCATCTGAAACCAAATGAAGATGATAATAGGATATTCTGACTGTACGGTCGATGTGAGTGGAACAAAGGCATCCCCTTTCTGCTAGGCAGACACGATCTTTTCCTTGATCTTCAATGGATGAGCCTTCCTTCTCCGAAGGATCCCTGAAACACAACCACCCATCTTCCCCGTGACAGTTTTCAAGGTACCCCAAACAATACTCAGCGGGCTGACACCCGATCTGAGCCCGGGGAGGCAGTCAGCGCGAGCAGCTCTAATTGTCAGCGCTACGATAACAATAACTCACGCTTTTGCACCTGGGAAATAGCCCGAGGTATAAAACCTGGATAATTGGTTCACTCGGGTGCCGTTGTCATTGGAGTAGCGTGTTTGTATTTAGGTTGGCCTGCATGGCGCCGTGGTCCTCTCACATAACCCTGCGATGATGTAGGTAGCGTTACAAGATCTGCGCTTTATTTCTCTGTCTCCCACTCCCCCGACGAGATTTTCATTTAGCACGAGGTCCTGTTACTGCTCATATCCAGGTTGCAGGAGATATTTTTTGTTGCATTCATGGTTCCAACGGATAGAATTCGGGATCACTAAGCCATATTGTGATACTGCTATGGGGATGTTGTTCCTTGTTATTCCACAATACATACTGCAATGCCCCAACGCCCAGAAAGTGTATACACGTACTGATAAAGGGTATAGGGTTTAACCTGGTCCCTAAATACCAGAACACCTTACACAACTCCAGCCTAGTTACCCTGATATAATAAACGCGACCTTCGCCTGCAGGATCCATCTCATCAGTCCACTTCGTTAGTCGCCATTGTCCCCAGCGGGCAAGCCGCTGATCCGGGCACACTTACATAACACCTGTAATCCGGCCTAACGAGCTACGCCAGGATTGGCCACTAAGCCCGTCCAGGTAGGGCGCCTGCCTGGCTTAGAGCTTATGTCATATCTCATCAATAGGTTACAGGGCTTTGATAAGCCCGAAGGACAGTGTGAAGGTTGAGCCCCAGAAATAACCCAACTATAAACGCACCTTAAGGTTGGACGAAATGTTTGTTCAACCAGATACGCCCATTATTTAGAATGACGGAGGATATCATAATTACAAACAAAACAGGTCATAAGGGCTTTAATAAGTAAAGTTGGCTTCATTGAACACAATGTACTGCTTCATATTGCGCGATTTGAAATGCCCAAAATGTAGCCAATTCTGTGTAGACATTCCTGAATAAATGTCTTTTGACTAGGAGCTACTAGCTGTTGAAACAATAAATTCCCATTCAAAGAAATAAGAAAAAGGTATAAACTCAATTGCGGGTATAGTCAGTTGTAGAAATACATGTATTAAGTTTTGTCTTTCACAGTCCATGTTGATTTTCCCCGATTATTGAAAACAAACTTCCTATAATCATCAATATAGTTATGAAGTGAGAAAGCTTTATACAACTATACAATAGTTTTATGTCTTTTCTAAACTATACTGGTCATATTCTCTTGATGCTATGTTTGCATAAAATTATATGAATCTCTTACAGGCATTTCATATGTAGCCTATGCATGACGAAGCTAATATTCTCCCTTTCCTTCGTTTCAGATTTCCTCAGTTGATTCTGTCGGATCGGAAGGCTATCGGAGGAGCTACGTCACTAACGGCCGGAAGTGGCGACCGGAATTCGATAGCGAGACCGGAAGTGAGAAGTCGACGGCCGACTCCAAGTACATCTTACTGCGAGAGGACAGTTCCGCTAGTGCACTTAGTTTCTCTAATCACTATAACACACTGCGCACCATAGAGCACCCACACGCCCTCATGATGGGCGGCTTCGGCGAGAGCTCAACTGATGCCATGACCATTCCACGCACGTCCAAAAAGAGGCATATGGCCAATGGCGACGTCTCCCTGGACTCCATAGAGGACCCACTGGAGGTGATGCCCAGCAGCAGCACCATGAGGAGGAAACAGAGCAAAGACAGTCTCAACTCCATAGAAATTTACGACCGCGTCAACAACGCCCGCGCTCGGAGCCTGGCGATGAATGGCTATGCTAACGGGCACGGTCCACCGTCAAGCAGCCGGCAAGACCGCGCTGACGAGGCCGACAGCTGCTCTTTGGGGACCATAGACCAGGCTGACGAGGTCCTTGGCAACCATGCGGCGGTTGTGAATGTGGGTGGCGAGACACCCCAGCAGCACAAGCCCGCGGCCACGTCGGTGAGGAGGGGAATCATCAACCTCAGCTTCCAAGCCGAGGAGTCCGCAGAAGTAGCAGAGGACAATTGGCAGAACAAGGTCCTTGACGAGCTCCAGCGGGACTCGGTGGTTCTTCCAGCAGCGGCAGCGCCCCCGCCAGCCAAACCCGAAGATCGCTACGATTCCCTCTTGAGCGTCAGGAATGCCCACTTGTTTGGCTATGAGAACAAGGCGGTTGATTCCAGTGATTCACATATCGATCCGCCGTCAGATTTTCGCGACTCAAAAGATTCTGAGATTTCAGTGGCTGTAGTGCAGCCGTTGAAACAAGGAAATCCCCTGCTCAGCAGAAACTTTAGCAAAAGGAAGACTGTTCCCCCGCAGGCCTCTGGCTCCTCTCCTCCCAACAAGAAGCAACCTCCTCCCGTTGCTAAGAAACCTCAAAATGGCAGCGTAAAGAATGGACTAACGAGGCAGGCCTCGGCAGACCTAATGTCTGACGCCAATGGACAAACAGACCAGCGTCAACCGGAGCCCAGCGTAATTCTGCCAGTAGTGAACGGCGTTATATCAAATGGCCACGCCACCATGGTTAACGGACAGGATGTCGGGGTGGAGGACGATGTTGGTAATGTCAAAAAGTTAATTCAGCAGAGAGAAGCTTGTCTTAAGCCGTCTGCGCATGTGCAGCCAACACGGTATGGTGACACGCGGTTATAGCAGTCTTGCTCAAAACGTCTTGCCAAATATCGGTAGCGAGCCATTTATTAGCGACTCATATCAACGCAATTTGGAGTATGGACGCAGAGAGGGCATATAACTCACTTTATGTATATATTGTTATAAATAAATCGATTCTATTTTGCTATTATTGCCCAAGGTGATTGTGTTAGGAGGGGAACCATGAGGCTACCCTTCTTGGTCAACACTGACAATTATGTGCAATTTGAAAATAAATAAAAGTCTAAACAGCCTTTCTGTCAACGATCAAAGCGAACCTTAGTCCGCTGGACAGGAATAAGTGTTCGGCATCAGAGCTATGAACCCCAGATTCTTAGCTATTATATCGATCTCGCAAGGATATTGTATTTACACTTCACAAAATTGGTTCCGAAACAGTACAGATGCTGGGAAATGTCACAAACGCGTGTACATTCCCCTCCGAGGCATCGGAAGACGGTCGAGGCACTGTGCAGAAACCTTTCAGACTAAGCCTGAATTGTTGGCATTGTCTGTCTAGAAGGTTCACATATCCCATGACTGACATTGCTTTCCTAACAGTCTAAGGCTATTCAAATATAATTGTATAGATTCGGAGACTTAAGTGTCTCTTTGGACCCACCAATGGTTATACATACTTTCACATGGGTGCTGCATATATGTGCAAGTGTAGGAAATGAAAGCTACAATTTTGGTAATAGAAAGCTGCCTTTGTATATACAGATAAAAGTGTATGATTTGTGAACGTTCGCAAATTCAATTATGCAGTGGATTGAGATGGTTGTACATATTTCTTTTGTTGTGATAATCTCAGAGCGGTCAATGTAATTCTTTTCTTTGTGATATTTAGTGTTATTGACCAAATGTGAGACGATCACATGCATGTAATTCGTAATGATAGCACTACGCCCCACTAAAAAGGTTGTGGAGTACAGGATGTAAATGCACCATATTTGTACAGGTCAAAGAAATCATTACACACACACTTTGTCATACCAAATATCATACTGACTTCTAATCTTTAATTTTCATAAGTAAGAAACGAATAAAGATTCCACAAAGACATTCTCTCATTTTATCTAGGAGAGCATATCATGATAACATGTCATATTTCATTTGTGATAATCAGATCAATGTGTCTCACCGGGCATTCATCAGTTGATTAATTAAAGTAAATAAATGTATGAAATTGTAGATTAGCTTTACTAAGATTCATTTATATTGCCCATACTTAAATCGCAGTGTATCATAACAGTGGACTTACTTTTAATCTAAGTATCAACAGTTACGTTTAAGCTTTGCCTATGAAATGGATTAATTTTTGTTTATGCATTTGCCTATAGCTTAGAATTTCAGAATCATACATATTGATGTTTTATAATTCCAAGTAAGATTTAATGTCCCATACATTTTGTGTGATGTGTCGAAACACTGACTCCATTTACCCGCTAAATCTATATCGATTAACAGGTGTATAGCTGAAGCAAGGAAGAATAACCCATGGATACTCGGTTCACCTTCACACATAAATATGTTTCGTTGCCTTATCATGCACCGGTTAATCAATAGAAAACTATTTAGGATTCTGAATGATGTCAGGATAAGGAGGGGCATGGTGTCTGCCTTGCGTCCTATGTAAGACAGTTTCTGATAGAATGTAGGCGGTATGGCTCCCTCTGTCTGTCACCACCATTGATTGGCTGTCACACCCTCGTCTTCACAGCCTAGTGTTTACTGTTCTTTTTAGTCCCTGTTTTATGTTTTTTGATCACCAGGGAAAAAGGCGTTCCCTTAAACAAGCCTCTTATTCATGTTCCCCAAAATTGATGGTATTACCTAAATGGAATAAAAAACCCACAGTTATCGATTCACTAGGTTGAGCTCGAAGACAATGCGGAGACTTGAGTAGGGTTTGTTTTGAGTCTAAAGGTGAGAGCAGCTCGTTATTGAGCGGTTTCTCCCAAAGGTTGACGAGCAGAAAGCATGCGAGCAAAAATGTGCTGGCATGAATGAGAATCAAGACGACAGGTACTAAAAGAAAGGGCGAGTAAGTTTTCGCCCGTGCCTGATGTGTGTGTACCATAAAAGCATTACAACTCGAGCAAATGGAGAGAGGTTGTGACTCATAGGGTGTCAGGTACACATGTTCCTTCTCACGTACGCGTAAGGGGGTGGCGACAGTGTTGAACAATAGTCCTTTTTTAAAAATCACTTTTACGAAATAAACCGGTTACTGGCTTATGGTAATGGCCCCTTTAACACTACTCTGTTTACCAAGCACATAACAGATGACTGTAACATTTTCATTGTATTTTGTTTCATTAAAATGTTTCACTGCCTAATGTACATGGCCTTGTCTTATTTGTGTGAAATTTCAGCCGATAATTTCTAGATAACATTCGCATTTTTGTGGTTGAAGACACTCGCATTTTGTTCTAGTCCTACTTCGGATCCCTTGTTCAGTGGTCCCTTCTGACGATATAAGCATAAGTCAAAACATTGTGTCTATCAGCGTCAGTAATTATCCGGAAACTTAACAGATAAACAGGCTAAAACAGGGAGCTGTGGTGTGTCGTATCTGATAACATATTCCAAATTATACTAAAAATGAGCCGGCCTGCTTTGGCTTCCCACTCAACAAGTCTATAGACTATACATTAAACTTTAAAAAACACAGCGGGTTGCGTGTTACCGCAACAGACACAAGCAAAGAAGGCTGGGCGATGCTGACGGGGGCGTCTTTTACTGATGCGTTTGCCCTTTCCTGTGGTGATAGATGGCGACGCCGAGCTGGTCTCTGTGGTGTAGGTTTTAACGTCGCTGTCAGCTCGGGCTCACACGTCGCCCGCAGGATCGCGTGCCAAGACGCTCTGCGAACGCTGCACAGTGGCTATTGGCGGGTCCTTCTCGAGCAGGGGGGGTATACAGACCCTTCTCCAGGTGCTGCATGAAAAGTCACTCCCACCCGCCCTTCCTCAACCCCCAGCTCTCCCTCCTTAAGCGATGTGGGGGCATCATGAGGGTGAAACTGGAGGAGATGCTGCTAGCGTTAATGGCCTTAGTCAGTGCTTGGCGGCGGACAGCACCAATCGACCTGTGAACCTCACCACCGTGTTTGCACCTAGGCGCCAATACCGCGGGGTCAAAAGGGGCGCCATTGTAGGTCCTCCAGTTGCCGACAGCCTCCCTCCTGCAGGCTCAGCTGGAGCCATCAGCGCCCGGCGTGATGATTGGGCTTGATGGGATCAGTACTGGAGGAGCTAGACAGGATAGACTGGCCTCTCCACTGCCAGCCCCAGCACCCTTCCCCCAGCGTCTATTACCACGCCCCAACACGCCCACACCACCACCCGTGCCCCATCAACATCGCCACTGCCGAGCTCATTGCCCTGGTATAGTGGTACCGGAGACGGTGTTCATCGCACTGGTGGCGGCAGTGCTGTAGTAAGGGGGTCTGTGGTGGTACCCCACGCTGGCTTTGATGGCAAGCCTGAAAGCACGGGGCAAGGAGGGCTTCCAGCTATACTCGGCGCCACGACTTATTCTGGGTCGTCCCCCGCCTTAAAGCGGCGGCACAGCCGACAGAGGCAGCACGTGTAGGCGGCGTGAATTATGGCGGCGGGGCTGAGTTTTATGCTTCATTTGTTATTGGAAGCGACACGCTGCCACTGCAGGAAGCCCCTCAGACCAGCCCTCCAATGTCCCCTGCCCTAGGCCACGGAAGGAAATCCAGCTTTATCGATTACACATAGATGGGGGCGATGTCTAAGTTGTTTCCCGCTGATCTACGATATAGTACGTACTAATAATTCACGCTCTATTTGCTCCAAAGTTCATTTTTAACCGAGCAAACATACCGTTTCTAAATTGAGCCTTAACATTTAATACAACCAGTAACCCCCTCCCCGCCGATCTGATAATCCCCGGCTGGCCTGGGTGCATTATCGAAGGCCGTTGTTTATATTGGCAGGAATTCATATGAATCCAATTGCGATGAGGTTTGGTGCCATTGGCGCTTGTCCAAAACCATGACGGCCATTTAAGGCCCGTGGCAGTGCGGCCAGGCACGGGCCTGTGCCGTCCTGCCCAGGTAAACGTGGCAGTTAGGATATTGGCAGTTCCTGTCCGGCGACTGATACAAAGCGCGCATGGCCGCCGGCAGCTCTGGGAGTGAGGAGGTGCTCGGTGAGCTGCTCACTTGAAGCTGCAATTGGCCGGCACGTGTTTGCATTCCCATGCACATACACAATGGCAAACGAGGGGCGCACTTGACAATGAAAGATGTGGGCGTGTTTCACCCAAAACGGCGCGCACACACCACAGGCATGACCAGACTGGGTGATAGCCTAAAGAGGGCCACAGGACGCACAGCCACTGAAGACAATATGTACGTGATTAAACACTGCCAGCAATCGTAACGAAAGCATGCTTCATTTGGCTGGGTATTCAGACGTAGGGGCTCATGAAACGAGAGTTTAATGTCACATGACGAGTGCGTGAGACGAGGGAAAAGGGCGAGCTACTCCTAAATCAGTATTTATTGTGACGCGACCCATACTTAGATTGCATTTAGCAAGCCACATCTGGTGCTCAACAGGCCTTGCCGCCTTTTCTGTACTGTTTTCAGGTCCGCAATCAATAGGCTGTCCGCTAAAATACGAAACAAACAACTGTGATCCCCAGCCTTCCACCAGCGGCATGCGAAATGCTACACGTTTGTGGGGCGCAGCACGAACATGAAGTCATTGATTTCGGATAGTTCTCTCTCTTGACCTTCTTTTGTTACCTTCAACGTCTTTTTCTCTTGTACATCAAGGATGGGGTACTTCTCCCTCCCAACTAACTTCAAATACGACCCAGCGCATTTCCACTGAGCTGCTCGTGGACTTCTTCCTCCAGGCCTGAGCGATACCCTTGCGTGGTTATGTTTTGCAAGGCAAGAAACGACCAGGATCAAGAAACGAGACCACATTGCACAGTAACCCACTTCTTAGCGGCATTGAAAAGAGGATGGTGAAGAATGAAGAACTGGATCACATAAAAGAAGTGGCAGCTACCTATAGATGCCGGGCGGGCATGTGTAGTGTGTGGTTGGAGGCGGGTTGTGTGAGATTAGCCCTATTTGTTGTCAGAGGTGTGTTAGAGGTCAGTGGCACGGCTGTAAGACCCTTTCTGTGAGCTGCCCATGAGCTGAGTAATACCCGCTCCCTCCCGGCTTTCAACCCCCGTGTCGTGCCCAGATACAAACCCGAGCGAGCAGCTCACCGGATAGGGTCAGGGCAGCGCGCAACAAATTCGGGAAAGCAATCAGGCTCGGGTTGATGGCGTCTGACCGGCCTGATTGAGGTGTGACCAGCCAGGGCCGACAGGGACAGGCACCCGGGCCTTGTATGGGCGCGGTCTTGTAATTGTTAATGTGGCGTGGTCGGTTATATATGGGCAGCAGGCGTCGTGCCATCTATCTGCAACCCCCAGACACAAACAAGCCGTGCCATCACCTGACGTATATTCATGGCGAGCTGCTCTGGCAGAGCCCCCTTCGTGAATGGACACTTTGATTGGCTCTGGCGAGACGCTGTCCCCACATTCTGTGGGCCTCCGCTAGGGGGACAGCTGCGGCGCTTCTCGCCACTTCTCGCGAGGCGAGAACTTCGTCAGGGTGACTATTGAATCAGCCAGTTTCATTATTCATCAAAATGTGCCTGGATTAGACTGGTATTTATCAGGCATTCGGCAGGCAGACAGTGCCAGTATGCCCGCAGTCTCTCCACTCCCGGAGTCCATTCCCTGTCTTTCCACTCCCTCCCCACCTGATAGCAAAGTGGGCGCTGGTTGGCTGGCTCCTCACGAGACTCGGCTCACACCTTTGTAATCAGATAAGGATCGCCCAGCAGTCTCCCTTGCCGCAAACAGGCTCCGGGTCCATATCACCAACCGTAACAAACACGTAGTCCTCATCCTGTCGATGAAACTGCCTTATTAGCCATGTGCTGCGCCTGCATGGCTGGAGGAACTCGTTCCCTAGTCTGAGCAGATCACAATGCCTCATCCCAGTTATAGCATTACCACATTGAAGACTTGTCTCACTGGGTTTTCAAACGCGCCAGATATAAACGTGTGCCAATCAGCCTCATTTGTTTTGGCGTAATAACCCTGACTGCAAATAGCCCACTGCCTACTATGATATTTTCCGCGTGACTGCACCCGCGGTCGAAACACCAAACACAATTAGATTGGGGGAAAGGCGTTGAAAACCCCCAGACTAATCAATAGATTCCAATTAAGCCTACTAAATGAGTTGTGTTTTTGGCGACAGTGTCTTTGAGCAGCACTGATGTGATTTGTCTTGGAGGGTTGGTGTAAGGCGCCGTTGGTAACGAGCCGTTTGGAGCTGCTCCCTCCCGCCGACCCGAGCTGCTCACCGCCCCGTTCCCGCTCGTTGAGTTCACGCCTGATTATCCAGCGGCCCGGCCGGATTCACGACTAACTTGTCGAGGGACTAGCAATGACCCGGACTGGCAGTCGGCAACTGCTCATTCCGCCACCAATGCATTGTAACTTGTCATTTTGGCCACCACGGCCGTGGCTGACTTGATTAAGCGATTTACTCCTGCATTCCTCTGTGGAGTGTATTAAAGTTGCTCTCGCTTCCATAGGTGCCAGGCACGCGGGAACTATGCATATCATGAATAGTAATGGGACACTCGCTTATACAGAGCCCCGCGGTATTGAGACCCTAGGTGTAAGAATATCTTAAAGGGGATGACGGCCAGAGAAAGAGATGCCCCGAAAATATAGATGGATCGGGAGGTATGGAATCCAAAGGGAGTCCAAGAGAAAGGACATTGAAAAGAGAAACAAAAATGGAAAAGAATGTGGAAAATCTAATCAAACGGTAAGGAAATGGATGAAGATTGGAAAGAAGGCGGGAAATGAGAAAGTGATTTTCAGCATGGGTGTCCAACTAACCTAGATTCACAATACAATATTCGTCATCACTCAGTTATCAGATTTAACATTCATGCAGAATAAATCTAAACATCACAATGGCATGTCCCAAGGCAATCCGAAAAGCACTTGGACTGGGATACGGCACTGTTACTCTGTATATGAAAGAGAATGTATCCCCACCCAGTTGTTATTTCATAACACTGATCTTATCAAACTGAAAATATCAATACCCTCAGCGAAGTGGTATAAAAAGCTGTTTACGCAGTTCCTGTTGAAAGAAACCCATTAGCAGGGCATATAGAGATGTGTACGCGTTTTGCCCAAAGGCTGATAACAGGATTGTGATGAGCACTTTCGGTCTTCTCGCGGCTGATGTGGAATAGAATGCGCGCGCATTACTTCAACTCCTTTATTAATGTACTTGTCGCCCATGTTTCTTCATGTTACGTGCCGCATATATAAAGGAATAGATTAAAAGACAGACCCATATAGGAATAAAAGAGAGACAGAAACAGCGACAGGTACAGACAGAGACAGATACAGACATGGAGAGAGAGAGAGACAGAGAGAGAGAGAGAGAGAGAGAGAGAGAGAGAGAGAGAGAGAGAGAGAGAGAGAGAGAGAGAGAGAGAGAGAGAGAGAGAGAGAGAGAGAGAGAGAGAGAGAGAGAGAGAGAGAGAGAAAGAGAGAGAGAGAAAGAGAGATTGTTGGGTAAAAAGAGGAAAAGTGGTTTAGAAAAAGAAGGAAAGAGAATATATAGAGAAATAGAGGTATACAGAGAAAATAAAGCATCTCTCATGAATGGTTACGCCCTGTACACGTCTGTACACGTGGTCGATTTGGAGACTCAACCCAGACGCCGATGGAAAGACAATTGCTCGTGAGCATTTATGTGGGCCACCTGCGCCACGGTGTCCGGGGCGGCGCCCGCCCCACCCCGTGACAGCGGACTAATCGCGTTTGTGTCCTGCTCAAGGAGCGTCCAGAGTAGCCCTAATTAAATCGATGCCCTGTTGACATTATCTGCTGCAGCCCACGGAAAACTCAGCGATAAAGGGTGCATGTGGGACTTCATCCCAAGCTGCAGAAACCCGGTCCGCACTCAGCTAGGAGTGTGGCGGGTTGCTGTATCACAGAGAAAATAAAATACACCCAAAAGGGACGCACAAATGCGAGGTACTTTAAGGATGTGTCGGATTTTTGCTTCACATGTTCTTCTCTGAGCAGTGAATTATTGAGGGCCGGTCTCTCAAGTTACCCAGAAGGCATGGACTGTTGTACCAAACGAGAGAATATGGCTGAAAGATGATGGACGATTACTCTTGTGTGAATTCAATGGTGAGATACACAGTGAGTCCATGGCCTTTATTAGCCCATTAGAAACTGAAGGCATTTGGACATCGTCATGTGCCAATTAAAGACTGAAGGCATTTGGACATCGTCATGTGCCCATTAGAAACTGAAGGCATTTGGACATCGTCATGTGCCCATTAAAAACTGAAGGCATTTGGACATCGTCATGTGCCCATTAGAAACTGAAGGCATTTGGACATCGTTATGTGCCCATAAGAAACTGAAGGCATTTAGACATCGTCATGTGCCCATTAGAAACTGAAGGCATTTTGGGCATCGTTATGTGCCCATTAGAAACTGAAGGCATTTGGACATCGTCATGTGCCCATTAGAAACTGAAGGCATTTTGGACATCGTCAGGTGCTCTGATCATATTCATGATACTTGCTTGGTGTAAAAGCCTATAACTCGGGAAATACTATTATATAACGATTTTAATTATCTTAAAATGCGATGAGGCACAAGATCGAGTGAATGAATAATAATACAATTTGCATCCTGCGTTCAAAGCCTTAGAAAGGTGAGAATAGTCTTTTACTCCTTAGCTAAATGTCATATTTTGAGGCATAGCCTGTATCATGAACATATTATCGTACATTTAACATTGAAATTTTCTAAAATCTTTGCAATATCAAATCCTCAGCCATGGTGAAAGTTGTTAATCAGAATTAAATTTCTCTTGAAATACTCATCGGAGGCATTTATACTTTTAACAGTAGGTTAGGTTTTATAGTAAGCATATGACTGTGGATATCTACTCTTTCCAGTTCCGCTTCAGGTTTCCCTGTACGGAAGTATGCCGTTAAAATATCGTTTTACTTATATTTACAGAAGCCTTCCACATCAACTAAAATAATGGTAGTTTGCACTAATGGTAATTACGTACACTAATGCTACAGACTAACGTTATTTTGGTGGGAGTGCCACCTGGTTACCTGATTCCTGATCCCTTGGATTGTCAAATAGCTTACTCTGATTAGCTACAAGTTATGGAAACAAGCGGATTCCTATTGGCGGCCAAGGAGACAAATCCCCCCTAAGCTACTGCATATTTTTTGTTCTAGGTGAATTCGTGGCCTCAGCCATGAGCTAAAATATATTTATAGCATATAACAAAATCCTAAGCTTTGGACAATCCTCCTCATTTTTTTCTCAATAAGCAATTCCGATGTTTGTTTATAACACGATGTCATAGACCTGGGCACTGGCTCATAATAATTACCTTCTGGCTGTATTACAGGACACTTAACCAAAGTTACTGGTTCTCTTCTTTTCTATGACAGGAAGCCTGGCCCCGCACATCGCAGGACTGATCATATTTACTTAAATAATGCATAATTCTTACTGATTTGGATTGTTATTTGTTATCATTCAAGAAACAGAACATCGGGTTTTTGTAAACTTCAATAAATGGTTATAAAATATCACCTAATTTATTTTTCAAGATAGGGAAAAGAAGTATAAGCATACTTTTAAAAATTCTGGTATTTTATAAAATCATGGTTTTAGAACTATATCAGCTGGAACATAGGTCACCTATAAAATTTCTATCCCAAGAAGAGGTTTTACAACCTTCGGATGGTCAACTTAACATTTAGGAGGGTCATGGGAATTTCTACGATCATTACACATCGCCAAGTGAGAAATATCCACTTTTTTACTTTTAATACAGCACATTTTGGGAGATGATTACAAATATATAAATGTAATAAACTTCCTGCTACTTTTGTTCCTTTAAGGTAGTGAATATTAGACTCTTGATGATATTGTGTATAAAGAACAAGGCCTAATAAAAGTACCATAACTGGAGAAGACGATGCAAAACGTTCAAAATCGAGAAGTGTTGAGTTCGGATTCTGGGTGCAATCAGAGCAACTGCAGATCACCTGACGTCACATCCAAGTAATCACCTAGACATCCGACACTAGGCTTCACAAATATCGATTTTAGCATTCCTGCATTACATTTTATTATATCATATGCATCCGAATTTAGATTGAAGGTTCTTTTTATAGCCCCGTCATTCATTTCCAAGAAGCGAAGTATCGCAAGCATATATATACTAGACTGTATCGGTCATACTTGTCAGCTACCATCCGCCAGTGAAATAAGAATCATATATTTCAAGTTGAATACAAGCCTAAATATAATACATATATGAACAATAGAAGGAATATCATGATGAATTCCATACTTGAAAATATGAATGATCCATTAAGCCTATACATAGGCAGGCGATACACGCGTAATTTGTAATTTGTTTGTGTAGTTTTACATCTCGGTAGGCTAGTTACGTCCTTTTGAGACTGAGAAAAACCAGAGGTGAATCATCCAAATTGGTACACATGGGTAAATAACGTCTAAAGCCGTCTCGTCATAAGAAGAAACATTCTCAACATTGCCTGAGTCAGCAAAGTTTAATGCCTCAGTGGAAGACCTGCTACATGCAGAACTGACGCTTTTTCTGTTAAATAAAAAAAACTCTCGTAGAGGGTGATTTCATAGCAAAGATCTTCAGTTCGTTATCCCTTTGGTAAGTTGGCAACTACATTTCCCTCAACCATTACTCATGATTCCAGTCTAAATGAAGAATGTTGGGAACAATTCTATAAATTATATAATCATCGATAGGGGGTGATCATCGGCTCTAAGTTTCAAACTAGCTCAATTACAGCTTATTAGTTAATGATACAAGCATTCCAGTAAAATGCAGAAAGTATTTCAGAAGTTGATGGTAACGGAGGGATATGAAATTTTCACTCTTTAACAACATAACTATTCAATCTATGCAACATCCCTAATATTCCGTAATAAACAACTTTATTTTGGATACTACATATTAATGGAATTTGACGCTCTCCTGAACTTCCGTGAACTATAAAGGCAAGGTGATGACAGTCGATACGTGATTAATCCCCTTTTTGATTGATCACATGTAAAATATCAAGGCCTCGTATAATGTTACCAATTACGGTAATCACAAATAGGTTATAAGAATGATGAAGCTCCCGCCATAGTTATTTGACAGTAGCGAGGTACATAATACTTCATCTGCTTATCAACGGAGACAAATTATATGGATAAACAGAGTAATCAATGAAATCCCTTTATATCTATTTTTGTACCAATAATACTTCATCTGGGTTAATTAATTCAGAGAATATTAGGAACCTTTTCGCTTTCCTCTCTTTTGACCACCTTTAGCCTTGTTATTATTAGTTTCTCTTTGTTTGGGACCTCTCTTTTTAGAGAACGTCTCCGAGTCTTTTTTCGGTTGATGTCGCTTGTTGTCTTTACCTATCTTTCTTTTTTGTTGTTTCAAGGACTGCCCGTCCTTTTTAACGCTTACTGAAACACGGTCGGGGTGCACTTTCTTTGGTTTCTCGTTTCCTTTGACTTTCTTCTTCACTTTAGGCTTCTCTGTTTTTGATATAACCCCTTTACAGAGTCCTTCACGGCCTTCCTTTGACAACGCCTTTCCCATTTTGGAGCCAACACGAACAAGTTCTAGATGTTGTACAGTCTTGAGTATAATTGCTTTCCGGTCTGGTTTGGTCTTTCCTTTGAGGCTCCGGAGACACTCTCTCAGCACCTTTTTCACCCTTTTGACGGTTTTCCCCGATATTTCCCATTGGATGGCGCCACAGACGATGTGACCTTGGTCGACGTCTCGCAGCGTTTCTCTGACCCCTTTAGGCCGCACCATTTTAAGAGTAAGATGTTCGACAAAACTTGTATTGATTTCATTGGTATCGACAGATGGCGTTTTCCTACTGACCGACGATTCATATGCAACCTTATCATCCTCTGAAGATACCTGACCATCTCGTGTTCCTACTTTTTCATTGGTCACCTTAACGTTTTCTTTCTGTCCTTCGACTGCTTTACCTTTCTTCATTTTCTTTATTTGTAGTCTTGCAACAGTCTGTAAGCAGCTCTTTGTTAGCTTCTTATGAGCTTTTGTGCAAACCCCGTCAGTGCCCAAGTGCTGACAGCAATCTTTGATTCTCTTGGACTTAATCTGAAATTTTTTACGAAAGGATTTCAATACCTTCAACAGCAGTGGCACTTTTTTGCATTTTTCTATTTTACCAAACCAGAATGGTAGAGAAAATAGCGCTTCGCCATCTGGAACCTCAAGGTGACCTTCATCATTTGTAATATCACACGGGGGCGCGGTATCATCGGTGCTTGCTTTAACCTCTGGAATTATAGAAAATATTATTTTATGAAAAAATGCTATTATAAAAAAAAAAGTATTTATATAGAACAACCTGACCATGCCGGACAACCGTAAATCATCATCTCGTTTTGTAGCTGGTAGGGTCTACAGGCATGGTAGGTTGTTCTTTTTTTTTTATTACATAACCAAAATCATTAGTTTTCAAGTTCCGTACTTTATTTTTATATGGCGAAACGGTGCGTATTTACAGTGTATATACATCATGGGTATACAATAAAATGAATTTAATTCAATTGAAAATATTTGTTCACTGTTTAAAAACGATATTTTTAGTTACTAACGTTCATATGCTAATGTTCACATGACCTATATCTGCGTTACCTTACTCTTCACCAATTATCAAATATGCATTGTACATAAGAAGCAATATGAGAATAAATAGAAAACCGACAATGACAGGCTCAACGCTATGCTAGCATATTACACTACATGACATATAATACTCTATGCGGCAAAGCTAACATAACAAGTCGCTCGACAGTTTAAGGTGCTTCTGAGACGTACCTGCATGCCTTTGTTTCTTATTTTGTTTGGTGGACTGATCTCGCTGGACAACCTCCCCGACATCTTCTAGAATTAAAACGCTGGGGAAGTCTACCGCGTGGGTATGTTGTTTATCCCGCCCACCAATAGAATCATCCGGCATCATAGGAAACTCGTTTTCAGGTTCAATCTCAAAACCTTCATGTCCATTCTTTGCTGGTATATCCTTACCTTTCCTAGAAAAAATGTAGGATCCGTGTTAGAATTCCATTGTAAGGTAACACAAATCTTTGCAATATATATATATATATATGAACTAATTTAATCTATACAATCTGTTTTGATATATAATTTATGAATCAAATAATGTTATTCTGTATACCACAACCTTAACAAGAACCGATTTTTGGATACTCCTATAAATCTCTATTTTTTTCAGGTTCCTTTAAGGGGCTTCCTTAAACATGTTAGATGAAGAAAATAATGTTTCCATTTAATCTTACATGACATGTGGTGGCATACCCAGCTCCTTGCCTAACCAGGCTAACAAGTCCGTTGGGAATTCGAAACCATCCTTAAGCTACAAAAAGCACAATAAAAGCTTGCAATTAAGAAACAAAAAGCCATTAGCATCACATACATCATACTTTCTAAAAATGTAAATATATATATACGTCGTATTCCAGTTGTAAAAAAGACAACGATTCTCATGTGATACTACGAAATTGAAAGAAAGGTGCAGGTAAACGAATCTTTCATGGCGGAACCTTTAATAGTCTGGGAAAATATACTGTAAAAACTTGTTTGTTACAAAAAACATATCTTTATCATTTTGATATATTCTATGGTGTTACGATTCAAACTTACATCATCAACTGAAACACCCTCTAATGGCATACTTTGCTATCATATTGTAAGATACAGTGCCTCTTATGATAACTTACAATAACACAAATGTAAATATTCTCTCGTGAGCATACCCGTCGGAAGCAAGAGGGTATACATAGGTTCGGACGAGGAAACTCGGATAGCATGAGAAAAGCTTACCCATTGAGCCTTGGTAGGTTTTAGGATATCCACAAGAGGGCGCAACCGGTCGTACCAAGAACTGAGCTGAGCCTTCATAGAACGACACAAGTACCTGTCAAGAATGACACCTCGTGTGATAATGGGGAACTAAATACAATTGTCAATATTATAACATTTTCCCCATATTTGTATGCAATCGGCTTAATTACTGTCTAAATAAGACAGTACAATGTTTTGAACATCAACCGTTACCAAGCACAAGTAAAACTACTTGACATCAAATACAAATGTACAATGTATAAACAATATGATTAGATATCATTATAAAACAAAAGATACGAGTAAAAACTTTCGTTGTTGTCCAATTCTGATATTATTGGTGTATTACGAGGCTGTTTCATGTCAATATGGTCAATAATTGGAAATGGAAATGTTAACACCAACGGCGATTGTAATTATAATTTTTCTTCGTTGCTGTCGAATTCTAATATTGTTGTGGACATTAAATATATATCTAATTAAAAAAATTAGATATGTTAACGCCAACGGCGATTGATATTATAATTATTCTTCAGAACTAAAACCATTCCACTATAAACAAAGTACATACGCATGTGGGCACGAATGTTGCAGTGCAAAAAGAACGCTTCAGTAGGTGTACCTAGATTTTATTCAATGAAAATTTAAAATTGTCTAATTGAAGAAGTTATCTTTATATATAATCCCTAGTAAATTACAAGGAGCTTACCAGACTCTACTTGCGGCCGCTGCAAATACTAACATGTTCTTGGTTTGCATTCCAATCCTCACTTGGTCCATGGCATGACTGATTATGATGAAAGGAATTACAACCCACATGCTGGTGTAAGCAATCGATATCCCGGCATGTATTATAAGTGTGTAAATATGATGGCTGAGAATTACAGGTGACGCAAACCAATAGAAACATCGAAGAAGCCTCGAGTAGTAACAATGAAACCACAATAAAGGCACGTCCCAACATTAGTTATTCGGGTCAGTTGCGCCCTGAAGATTGCATTGAATACTAACAGTAGCTGAGTTGTATTCGGAGGTTTGTAGCAACAAATTTTAGCACTGGAAGGCATGCTCACTGATGCGCAAGAAGTAGGTACGAAAACGGTTATGTTGGCGGCTCCTGATGATTTCTGGAGAATGCAATGTAAATTTTCAGCATGCCTAAACCCTGATTCTATTAGTTTTTAGAGCTTCAGATCGTTCCACCTTCAGGTGCTCATACTTATTTCTTTAACTGGGGTAATACACATTTCTCAATTCGTAGAAACTAATACTATCATTAACATATAAAACTTTTGTTATGGAAGCGTCACAATGACGATATATCTGGAAACATGGTCTAAATGAATTAGACACATTTATTGACCATCTAAACTCAGTGCAGGCAAGTATCGAATAAACCAAAGCGAAATAGATCCATTTTGGTGACCATATTGTTCTCCACTTTCAATAACTTGAAACGCATCGTCCATGTGGATTGGCCTGTATTGACAAACTCTAATCGCACTCAGGGCATCTATGGTCAGAAACCGGCGATGGCTATCAGCAACCCCCCGTCACTCCGCAACAGTCTACCTTGGCTAGGTTAGGGCCAGATTGGGTTACCATCTGGAAGAGTGTTCAACACCCAGCAGCCACAACAGGCCAGACTGCCAGTATCTCTGAGGGGTCACCTATTGCTTACAAGATTGGAAGGGGGGGGGGGGGGGGTGTTTGGGGGGCAATATATAAGAACGTACTTCATGGATAACCCAAAACTGTCATTCAAGGTAGCATCGCTGTTGGGGACGGACGACACCTCGTCAACTTTCAATAATATAGAAAGACATAGTGAGTGTGTCTGAATTCCATCTGTTCAGAGATATTTTGATAAAAAATACTCACCTCATTCGAAGACATAGCCCTAGAACATTGTAGTATAACCGGTACCATAACTGTGCTAAAAAGCACCTGGCATAAGTCGGTCCCACTTTAATTCATTATGTTGGTGAATTTTCTATCAATTCATTCTACTTCATTCTACAAAAGCTACGATTTTGACGAAGATACAGTGAATTTTTATTTTCACCGATAAGGATACGTGAAGGTTAGGACTGCACGGTTGATAATTTGATGCAGTAATGCCGTGCACCCAACCATTCGAACGAGGGCATACTGTAACATTTGTCGGGACGGTAGGTATACAATGGCCCCATAATGAAGATTGAGTACACTGAAATTATAACACATAGACGTTTTAAAAAATCAGCAAAATTTAATTAGCTTCAAGGATTATATTGATATGGATAATGAATAAAATATGAATGGGTGAAACTTAAAGAAGAAAATTTAGTTTTATGTCTATGCTTACTGTAAAATGCCCTACATACAGACTGACTAACCATTATGTCATAGGCACTTTAAACTAAATAGTGTTTTGCCAACTGCTGTGGAAAATGTTTTACGTTATATTGAAGAGTTTACCTGGTATGAAGTTGTTAACCAACTCAGTATTATGGATACGGTTATTGTTATCATCACTGTATCTTGTTACTCTATTTACACACCATTGTACACCATTATCCTATGAAAAGAAGCTTTCGCCACCAGAAAATGGTCATTTAGTTTACAGTAAAAAAAATTTACAGTAAAAAGTCCCAAACAGGAAACGGTACTAAGAGAAAACGTGGTTACTGAGCCCGAAGGGATGGCCGTTCAAGGTCTTTTGATGCCATAAATACGTCCCAAAGCCTATGGCTTCGGGACGTATTTATGGCATCAAAAGGCCGAGAATGGCATCCCTACGGACTCAGTTACTATGTTTTCTTATTATTACATACCTATGGCCGAACATCTATGAAATACTACCCGCTGCTAGAGGTGCAGTATAAATAATGTTCGGGCGCACTGCGCCCGTAGTGAATATTCGGGCGCACTGTGACCAGCAGGTCAATTAATACATCTAAAAAGTATCTAAAATGGCCTTTTTTTTAAATATTTAGGTATGTAATAATAAGGAAACGTAGTGACTGAGTCCGTAGGGGTGCCATTCTTGGCCTTTTTATGCCATAAATATGTCCCTCCGCCTGCGGCGTCGGGACGTATTTATGGCATTAAAAGACCTCGAATGGCCATCCCTTCGGGCTCAGTGACCACGTTTTTTCTTATTATTACATACCTAAATATTAAAAAAAAACGTCAATTTATATACTTATTTTATGTAGCTATTGATCTGATACATTCACTTTGGCACAGTGCGCCCGAATATTTACTACGGGCGCAGTGCGCCCGAACATTACTCATACTGTACCCCGAGTAGCGGGTAGTATTTCATAGACGTTCGGCCATAGGTATGTAATAATAATAAGTTATACTGTTCTCTTAGTCTCGGCATACAGTAGAACCCCGCCTAACGGACACCCCGCGTAAGCGATCACCCCACGTAAGTGGAGAGTTATTTCAGTACGAAAAGGCCTAATACCTCATGTAAGCGGACATCTCCGACGGACACCCTACCAAAAATTGATTTTTTTTAATCATTTCTTTTATTTCTGTCATCCTTCAATCTTACATTATGTTGTATACAAAGTATTTCTATAGTCAGAAATGACAGTAAACAAAAGGGGCCTTTATCGCATCAGCTTGTTAACAGCTGGTTTTCATCGCTTAGGCCTGGCCAATGCGAAGATCAACACAGTCTTTTGCGCAACAGTGTCAGAGTTCAACAAGTACATCACACAAGATAAGATTACCGAGAGATTCACCATAGACCTCCGATTAATCTGTCATTTTTATCAGTGTATGTGGGTATATTCATAGAAAATACGTTTTGTAATTTAAGGTTTAATAACTTCGGACCCAATTAAGATATCAGAAAATGGATTTCAGATCTATTATCACCTCTGTCCCCCCTATTTATCGGTATATAACACATTTATATTGGGCTGGGGGAAACTTGAAAACCCCGTGTATGCAAACGTCTATCAGGAAGTTTATGTTTGAATATACAGATTACCTGGGCCAATTGTCTAACAGGGACTTCATCAACGTAGTCGGACTGATTTCTACTAGTCTTCTGAGTGATCGCTCAAGCTGAAAACAAACATATATATACAAAATGGATTTATTTAAGGGCCTAAAGTGTAATAGTAAAATAAATTGTATGATCATGAGATAGGTAGAACAGACAATTGCCTGTGGATTATATATGAATGCGAAATGGTACAGTTTCTTTTTCATATCCTTTTCATTTAATCGAGATAAAATTCCCCGAAATCGCTCACTTTACTCATATTTACCTGTCTAATGCCTTGTAGTGCCTTTTCATTGTGTAAAGATGCATTTGACTTGTAGTTGATTTTCTTAACGATGAATATTTCACAGCCAAGGGACTTGTGCACTGCTGTTATTTTTGTACCTTGCTCAAGAACCTGTCTTGCTTCCTTCAAAATATCTGCAATATGAATGCTCAAACATATGATGACACTGATTATTAACCTCAAGTATTGAAAGGCACTAACATCCAGAAGTCACACAATATAACCTATTACCAGGTCTAATATTTTTGAAGAGATAAAATATAGATAGTGAGTTTCTAACGCAATGGTCGGCAATGGATACTGTGTTATTGAGAGGACAACTATTGGAGCCCCTCTGATTTTGTTCTACGGCAGTTTGTTAGTTTGTGGTTTAATGTCCCAGGGGACCCTGAGGGTATATAGGGACTATCAATGATTCTCCGTCAGAACACCAGGCTAAATCGGTTTGACTTTACCGTTAAAGAGTAAATAAAAGTAGTGGCCATTATCGCATCATGTTACTTTTGCCCCTTTCCTGCAATACCATACGATCCTGTATAATGTAACTGATTGGTCAAATTGCAAATGTTAATGATTTCGCATGAAATTATGTGCAGCTGTGGACCGAGGTATATCTCGAAACATAGAAGAAACACTATTTCAGGTTATATTTTCATTTCAGAAACAGTTTATAAAAAGGGGATGACAGCTACATTAAGGCTGCAGAGCAGGATCTAGGAACATGGAGGTATGTGAGAATTGTTTCGGTATAATGGTAGGAGGGTGTGGGGTGTTTGCAAGAACAAACTTAAACTGAGTGAATTACTACGAATACTGAACCGGTATCTACCGTTGAATTGGAAGTGTGTCTGAAGGGACTTCATCTTTTATTTAAAATGCCGAGCTTAGAACCTATGTCAATACATGTATGTGACTTCGACCTAAAATCATATACAAATAGTGCAATCCCAGCAGTAGACCAACCAGTAATGCTAACCACTGCTGCTCGTGACAGTATGTTCTTATTTTCAATTCGGTGTTAGATATTACGGGTGACTATTACGTCATGAATATATGAATGTATTCTAGTATCTTATCTCGAGAAAAGCACAAAATTATGATACTGAAAATATAACTTGAATGCAATGTAGTCCATAAGTGATAAAGCATTTTTTGTTATCAGAATAAGATAAGAATACAGTTTGTACTCTCAATTCAAGATAACATCTTGCTGGAGACAGACCTGTCAGCCTCATATTCCAAACACAAGATAAGAATACAGGATGTCTTTTTTGTTTGGCCCCCCCGAGTCAGGGATATATTTTTCTCTGCATGATATACTCTAAGGAAATGGAGGGTAAACTCAAGCAAATATTGTAGTGTAAGAACCACGGCGGGTGTGCGGGCTCGGCCAATAAATAGCGTTATACTTCTTATTATTTAGCAGTGAACACGGCGGACTATAGTGTCCGTTAGCACCAGCCTGGACGAGGAATTTGGGAGATAGTGCTGTGCAGTATCACAAGAAATCGATGAACAAATATATTTACTGATGAAACATTCAATAATGGTATCATCTACATTGAATAAAAACATATTTGAAGTGTGTTTATCAATTCTAAAACAAATGCTGAAGTGTGTACTGACCACTTATACCGCAATCCAAATCAAGCTGCATAGTGCACACGGGTGGCGCCTTCAAATGACGTTCTTGCCACATATACATGGTGATTGATTTGTTCATGTAAAACTTGTAGAACCTATAAAGACATGGAAGTATGATACCAATTAGTCAAGTATAAATATCTAAATTAAACATGACCATATGACTCAACTTAACCTTATGGTCTTAATAAAGCTTACTTCTATAATACTTGGCCTCAATAAGTTGACCAAGTATTACTTAAATTCTTTAACACATCGCTGTATATTGGGAAGTGATATAGACATTTTACATATACAGTAAAACCCTGTTTAAGGGAAAACCCTGTTTAAGGGGACACAAAAAAAACCTTAAGTGGGGTGTCCCCTTAAACAGGGTTTTCGGTCTGCCAAAGGTTATATAGTAGAGTATACCAATATAAATGAAGGAATCGCCTATTTTTAGATAAAAGGTTTATCAAATAGCACATTCTAAGAAAATAGATGGAAAATAAATACCAAATGAATATAAAACAAATACATAAATGTATAGAATGAATAATTGATACATGTATTTACAGCATCCAACACAGTGCAAAGAACAGTTTTACAGTCTCAGGAAGGACTGTTCTTTCTGCGGTCTTACAGCTTTTTGCCTATTGACAGTACTGATGCAGTGCATCACAGCACCAACAACCTCAGCATCGTTTCTGTTCATATGATATTTCCTGGTCCTCTCCAAAGCACCTTCAAAGCCTCCGGCCCGCCCTGTGTCGCCCCCCCCCCCCAATAACCTGTAAGCGGGCCTCTTACACTACACCTTCAGTAAGGGTGTCCCCTTACGGAGGGTGTCCCCTTAATGCGGTGTCTCCTTAAGTGGGGTGTCCCGGATCCGGGATTGTACATACATGTAAACTTTGGTGTAATTACTACCACAAGCTGCTTATGAATTTTACTATTCAACATGCCTTGATTTGGTTGGTTGGTTGGTTGGTTGGTTGGTTGGTTTGATTTTAAGTCCAGTTTACCATTACAGCTTCTTAGCAGACTTTCTCAAGGTTCTTTTACACCACAAGGGTGGTGATCAAATCTATATAATGAATTCAGATTTGAAATCTCTATAATGAATTCAAATCTCACTCCTACACATTTACCAAGATAAGAGTTCTTTTATCTTCCTTACCACTTAGACATGGTATGAGAAGTATTGGCCTTTGAAATAGCAGTAAATCTACCACTGCTGGGAATGAAGGGAAAAAGTGGCTGCAATGGGACTCGAACCCACATACTCCTACAACCTTGGGATTACAAGAACAGTGCCCTAGCCACAGAGCTACCCACCCCCCCCCCAAGCCCAACTCAATCTGTTTCAATGCCAGAAGGGTCAAACTACAAATACCTAACAACTTATAACCATACATGGCCAAACTCGTTTCGCCACCAGTACTTGGAGCAATACAGGAGAATATAATTGGTTGAGAAAGGTCTACCAATTCACTTGTAGCAGACCCGTGTGCTTAGGGCCGGGTACTAGTGTTTGTCCATCCAACTACGGGATAGGATTTACAGGCTGGTTATAGTAATTTGATAACGTTATCATGTGGCCAGCCCTGAATGATGCCTCAAGGCATCACCACACTGCAATTGGCCTACCTACATTTCCATATCCATTGCAAGTTACTATGACCACAACTACTATTGTCGTCTGCAAACCACTGCCGTTAAGTAGAGAAGTACTGGAAACATGGCGAAGTTTACAGTACGAGCTACAGCAATAGAGAGAAAAAAAGTTAAGTAGAGAAGTAGAAGAATAAACAGCTTCTAGTCAGACATAGCTCATCTCAGTTGGTTTCATTGCTGAACTACTTATAACAAAGAACTTCATACTCTTCATATTCACACATGCCCCTATTGCACATTCCTTAATTTGAGCAATGCAGGTGAACAGTGTCGAATTATGTATAATCATACTAGACAATCCTTACTTTTTAATGAAAGTGAAAAGCTAAATCGTTGATGGTCCCTACATACCCTCAGGGTCCCCTGGGACGTTAAACCACAAACAAACAAACTTACCTTTTGATAGCAGAAAGTTCATCAAATTTTATGACTTTTAACATCCCAGGGGACCCCGAGAGCATATAAGGATTTAGAATTTTTAATTCTGCAGACTTATCACAGTAAATTCTTTCAATATTTTTAATGATATCTATAAACAAAGAGATGCTGATTATATATTCTTTGGAATAATCTCAAACAAACTATTCATGTTGTTACTATTTTTTATCTCACCTCTGGTATTTTTTCTCCATACACTTAACATTGGGAACTTGTATCAAACGCCCATGAGATATTTATAAAAAAATATCCAATGGGGGATTATGTCACAAATACTAACCCATTAGTCAATGCAAAGGGTGAGATAAATTCAGAAACAACTTCAAGTTTAGGGACAGAGCTTGATTCCATCTCCTTAGAATCGCTTCGTAATTCACGCGCCTTTTCCTTGTGAATTTCTACGCAATTCAAACTCAATGGTATATGAGCTCCTACCCTAAACTCTCATAGGTTTCCTCTGCAGTATCTCTATAAATGTGGCTAGGTTTTCACTATTTGAGCTACCGCATCAAAGTGGCGAAGCAGTCTTTTGCTAGCGCTATTCATGGTAAGACCACTCGCTGCCATGGCAACGTTGACAACAGAACTGTGTGCATCATGACGCCACTTGTTGACAGTATGACATCACAGTCCTGGAGGGAGTTCTTCCAGTATAGTGTGATGAGATCCCTTTGTTTAGGTACTTCTCAGCGGTTTCACAAGGTGCTCATCAGACTCGAACTTTGATTGCCCAGTAACTCAAAACTGTTTATTAGGAGTTATCTAGGTGGTACTGTAAAGAGGTTTGACAGGAAAATAAAATTGACTTTGATGATTCTATATTCAACCAAGGTCTGCCAACTTAATAAAGTACTTGACACGAGTGTATGTCAAAATGCCTCAAGAACAGCAGGAATGTGAGTCGACCATGATATTCAAGACATGCACGAAGACGAAATATAAAGCATAAGGTATTGTATTCTACATCTTGTATCACACCATCAACCAAAATCATCATCTCCTAGTCAAATTATGTTGGTTATTAATTGTGGCAAAACATTGTTGAAGTCTCAATATTGTATGGGATAATGTAATAGGGGCTACACACGCAGGGTTAAGCACACGACCAGATCTTAAACGATGTACCACAATTCCTCAAGATGCAGCAGGGTGTTACAAAACACAGCCCAACCTTGCCAGGCAGGAGAAATGGTTCTGGTGGAATCACAATCAGCTCTTAGTACTAGATAAAGTATTCACCCCTGATCTCCATTCAGGGGTGAACAGCTGTTCTATGTAAATAGGCGAGGCACTTTGTAGTTAGGGAACCAGCGAGGAAGACTGAACAAAATGGCTAGACTTGAGAACCAGCCAAGCTCCACTAGAAAACTACCTCTAAATACAGTTATTACATAAGAGACACCTGTTTTGAAGGTTGGCAAAGACAAATGGGTATCAATTTTTTTTCATATATGTCAGAGTGTGCGCAGTATGAAATGACAACCCTGGTGGAGGGCTCTGATATGGCAGAGGAACCAAGCCCTGTACAGGGCCAGGTACTCTGGCTACCTTATTATTATATACCTTTGCCTGTATTAATTATGTATACTTCCCGCCCCTACCCAAGGCGTATTTATACCCGTACGGCACACTGTGACGTACGGGGTATGTGATCACGTGACTATGTAAAATTTCGCCATTTTTAGGTATATAATAATACGAAAACAGGCTGACTGTCTTCGTACATCAAAATACTTGGTAAGATTATTGATCCCATACATCCCTCTGCCTACGGCATCGAGATGTATGGGACCAATAATTTTACCGCGTATTTTTGACGCACGATGACAGTAAGCCAGTTTCCGTATAATACATACAGACACTTGGACTTTCTTACAAAAATCATTTAATATAGATATTTCGCTTATGAGAAACTTCTTGCCTGAAGTCTGTTTTTCAGTGTAGGGGTACCAGAGAGAAATTTCTTCACAGAAAAATACAACGTACGTCGAAAATCAAAATGAAGTCAGATTGACACAGGAAAAGACGTAGTTGTAAATGTGACTGGCTTTACATTATGCATCAGTGTGGAGCTACACCAGCTGTGCGCTCCGTTTGTGGTGGCAGCGTGGCGATAGGGTGGGCGTGGTTAGAGGCCTCTGGTCGGTTTGGAGTGGAGGCATTGGGGAGAGCAAACAATTTTTCAATGTAACTGTATGGGTACGGCTTCTATTATCGCCCAGCAGGTTCGTTTATAACAGTAAACCTCTGCTATTACGATAGATACGCTATATCAAACATTTTGATAATCAAATCATCACCGGCTGATTCCCATTTCCATTAGGTTACAGTTCTTGACATTCCGAAAATCTCACCAAATTCACTGAATCTCCCCTCAGCATGCTGCTGTTTGTCGCAAGGGCGCCGCCATCTTGCCGGATGTTTATTTGTTAGCCTCAAAATTAGCCTCAAAGAGTGTAGTAGTTATGAAAATTATAAAATCACGAAGGGGTTTCTCATCCCAATTTTTTAAATCATGGATAAACATCGTAAAATATAGCAGAGCAATCGTTATATCCATATTGTTCTTTGATATTGTCTTTTAGATTTACATTACTGAAAATTATGATCACGTGACGTAGCTGTCATGTCCAAGATTGGGTAGACCTAGATCCAAAATACGTGGCAGAGGTTACGTTTCCAGACGAATTTATCAAGATGGGGCTCTGCAAATGCCCCAAGAAGAAAGTTACAAATCTGTTTTGTTTCGAGCATCGGGTGAATGTTTGTGAACACTGTTTAGTGTCCAACCATCCAAAGGTATGTGTGTTTACGGGTTCACCGGGCACAACCTCCGTCTCGAAGCTCGTGTCGGGGTTTGTTGCGTCCTGTTTGACTGGACTTCAGAATTCATGTTTACATGATAATATAAGTGTTTCCTATCCTAGATTCCCCAATATCTTTTATGTTTCTACTTTGCGGGTTAATCTGACGAAATAGGGGAACAGCAGTTAGCTGGAACTGTGTGAGTGTACGGTCACCTGCAGATCCTAAATCTTTATTAAAATGTAATCCTTTCATCGCAATAAAATGGTTAGATCGGTACCAAAATAGCTAGAGTACGTGTCACTGTAACTTAGTGTAAGATAAAACTATAAAGTTCCTGTGCGACTGCATTAATTTTACGAATAAATATTGCTATAAAGATATGTCAAAGAAAAAGGCCATTGACAAACGCGGTATTTCTCAAAACGCCACGCCCACAGTGCAGAAAGAACCCTGCAGAAATACACACGAAAACATTGATAATATCAAATAATGATAATCTTTATTGACTCAGACTGTGTTACATAATATAGAGAAAACCTATGAAAGTTTAGGGTCAGAGCTCGTATGTAATTGAGTTCTAATAGCGTAGTAATTCACCAGGCGTAGCCAGTGTACCCAGCCCTGTCCCATACAGGGCCAGGTTCCTCTGCCATAGAGCCCTCCACCGGGGCGTCATTTCATACTGTGCACACTCTGACATATATGGGGAAAAAGTCGAATCAATGAATATATACCCATTTGTATTTGCTAACCTTCAAAACAGCTGTCTCTTATGTTATAACTGTGTATTTAGAGGTAATTTTTCAGTGGAGCTTGGCTAGTTTTCAAGTCCAGTCATTTTGTTCATACTTCCTTGCTGGTTCCCTAATTCCAATGTGCCTCGCCAATTAACATGGAATAGCAGTTCACCCCTGAATGGAGATCAGGGGTGAATACTCCACCAGGCAAAGGCACGTGAATTATGTGCCGATTTAAACAAGCTTGGATTGAGCTCTGACCCTAAACTTGAATGGGTTTCTAAATTCATCTTTTCCTTCACACTGAATAATGGGCTAACATTTGTGACATAATCCCTCATTGGTCGGGCTGTGTCTTGTAGGACCTTGCTGCATCTTGATGAATCGGTATAGATCTTGTAAGATCTGGTCCTGCTCTTAACCCTATGTGTTTAGCCGCTATTATCTCTCAAAGTGGGTTATTCTACTGCCATGATTCAACCAGATATTTGCACATGATTCATCCCAACCTAGTGAGTCATCAAATCAGGCATGATCGGGATATATCTCTAGGTCCAGTGGAATCACCCCTTTACAGTCCTATTGTCTTATCTTTGCACAAAGTCCAAGAATGATCCCCAAGACCTTTTAGAAATATTGGGGTTGGGAAGTTGGCTCAGTGGTTAGCGCACCAGAGTTGTAACCCCAAGGTTGTAGGACTTTGTGGGTTCGAGTCCCACCCAAAGCAGTGGTAGATTTACTGCTATATCAAAGGCCAATCCTTCTCATAAACCAGGTCTATGTGGTGTGGGAAATAAAAGAACTCTCACTTCGGTAAATGTATAGGGGTGAGATTTCTACCTGAATTCATCACATAGATTCTATCACCACCCTCGTGGTCTAAAAGAACCTTGAGAAAGTTTGGTAATGACCTATAATGGTTGGCTGGACGTTGCATCAAACCAAACAAACAAACAATTTAGAAAGATTCATGTTGGTCGAGTTGGCATGTTCTGAAAATGAGAGAAATTCCCTAGCTAAATCCACAGAATGGAAGAACAATATTAACCATATTTTGTGCGAAAAATATGTGTACCAATCAGAATAGATATATCATTCACTGTTTTTTTTAAGATACATGTTTGAAATACAGTTTCCCTTATGCTCTGAAAAAAAAAAAAAAAAAGCCCTTAAGCCACCAACTCACGTGTTGTGTGTTGTCTAAGCCACATCTTGAGAAGTGTTTTACTTCCAGTGGTTCACAACTAGGTTTCAGCACCAGCACAAATCTTCCACTTTTTGGAGACCCCAAATGGCATCCCTGTTAGATATGGTACCACTGACCTCGAACAGTTATCCCTACAGGCACAGTAACTACATTTTCTCTTATCTACCTATTTATAACCAATAGCCAGTAGAACATGTAAACGGGCCATATATATCAATTGCAGGTCCCATACCACATTCCGCATTTCCTTTAAATTCCTTTATTTTTCAACCCATTTCTTCATTCCCTTTATCATTTGGAAATATTAATGTATTTTCATCATGATTCTACATTAAGCGAATGAATTATATGGAATCATGCATGTACATCTACACAAGGTATGTTTAAAAGGGGAATTGGACGCCTTGAGCCTTTTACTGTTTTAGCCTCCTGTCAGTGCGAAAACGTGGACACCTTGAGCCCACCCTGTGGACACCTTGAGCCTACCCGTATTTTAGTTCCGACTCGCGGGTTAGGGTTAGATTAACTTAGAATAGGGTTGGGTTAGGGTTAGGGTTGTGTATATATTACTATAAACCATTTTAAGTGCACTTTTCAAAGTCTTTACACCTAGAGGCCCAAGACCACCAAAAGGGGGTAGGTTCAAGGCGTCCACAGGGTAGGCTCAAGGCGTCCACAGAAAGGCTCAAGGCGTACAAGGAAGTTAGACTTAGCAGTACCTATAAGAAGAGCGAGGTGAATACGTTCATTTACATTGGCTGAAACTCAGCCCAGCACTACGTCAACTCATAAACCAGTGGAAAGTGCTGATACATTAAGTAACATAAATACTTTTCTGTAACCATTCCTTGAAAGTCTAGGTGTTTATCCTGATTATTGCTGAAAAATCTTTTGAAAGTGTGATATGAGGCCTGTGATCAATAAAGTTTGCTCTTTAGAGCTAACTGATAAAAAGGGCTGATTCCAACGGGCTGAAGAAAATTTTGACATTGTCGGGCGTTTGCTATAGGTGTTGATATTTCATAGTGTATAAACCCCACATGCCCTTGTGAAATAGTACAGCAGTCAACGTTATGTTGGTGATATTTGCAGGTGCCCAACAAATCTATTTGAGTAGGGTTTATTGGCCATTCACCATTTCTAAGCGTGTATGTTTATATGGTACTGTGATATTGTTTTTTCGCTGAATAATCTCAACAAGTGTGTGTTCATTCACTTTCCAACAGTCTCTAATGATTTTATATTTGAAAAATTGCATATGTATGCAAAACAGTGTGGAACTATATTCACATAAGCATTATTATGTTGACAATAAAGTGTGTAATTCGGTAGCGCATTATAATGCCAGCTAGCTATCGGTGTGGTGGAGCAGCGCTATGGTCGAAGGCCGGGCAGCGGCGTGCGTTGACCAGTTTGTACAAATCGACCGTACCAATAAGTCAACTGCCAAGCAGGTTTTCACAGCCAGCAGCAAAGAGAGCGACGGGTGATGTTATGTGGGGCCCATCGGTTGACCTGATGGAACCACGCTCAGCTAGGAACAAGTAAAACATACCGAGTGATCTTGTGTCAGGGTGGCCTGCCCCAAAATATCCTTAGGTAAATTCGTCATTCGGGTATACGAACTCTTGTTGTGATAAAAACTGAACTGGGAAAAGAATATCTTCATGATGGTTTTTTTAACTTTATCCTACCCCTAATATAAAATCCCATAGGCTTAACATTGGGTTTCCGTATGCCACGCTGACTGGCATACGGAGTTTTATATGCCACTAGTGGCATACAGCATTGTTATCACGTAATATTCCAAAATCGAGGAGATAGGGTAGGATAAAATCAAAACCTGATTCGTTTTAATCTTGGCCCCCACATTCCACTCCTGAAGTTTTGGCTCCGGACTTCACTCGGCTTCGCCTCATGAAGTCACTTTGCCAAACTCCAGTCGTGGAATATGGTGGCCAAGATTAAACCTCATCCAGTTTTACGATAATATACCCATGTCGTATATACTGTAAATACGCACCGTTTCGCCATATGACGTAAAAATACTGTACGGACTACTGGTCCGTACATTGAAATACGGACTACCTTCCCTGTATGTTGACTAAAATATTAGTTGTTAGGCCAAAATGAATTAATGATTTTTCCTAAATTGGGGTATATAGCAAATATATAACGACCTACCATGCTTGTACAAGCTACAAAACTCGATGATAATTTACGGTTTGTACGGAACTCGGCATAAATGCCTCGGTCTGTACAAACCATAAATATCATCTCGTTTTGTAGCCTGTACAGCATGGTCAGGTCGTTCTATATAAATATGTCATTCTTCTTGTAAGGTTTTTGTTTGAACACTCTTGGGCCTATGATGAGATAATATTGTCTTTATTTTCAGTGCATAGTGCAATCATACCTGCAGTGGTTGCAGGACAGTGACTACGATCCGTCTTGTCGGTTATGTGGACAGAATCTAGGTGAAGGTGATGGCGAATGTGTACGATTAACATGCTACGGTAAGAACCACTGAAATGTTATCTGATTGTGAATTCCCATAATCAATACCATTCGTACCGTCGACCAGTTCTAGCTTTTAAAAGAGATAGGATATACTATGGACAGGATATTTGAAATTGATTTTGGAAGCATTTCTGGAATTGTTTAGAACAATGTAATATATTGATTTTAATTTATTCGCTTTTATACGAGTTTATTTGTTGTTGGTTCTATCAACGTAAGTTTCCGGTAGAAAGTCTGTATCTTTATACAACAGTTCTTGGAGAGTGGCTTCTCTTTCATTGTTTCTATGTTATAAGTCCAATTGTGTTCCTTTGTTAAACACCCGTAATCCTTGCTTTACATAGATGTATTCCATTGGGCATGTTTGGACAAGTATGCCCGGACGATGCCTGCGAATACGGCTCCTGCAGGCTACTCATGCCCAACCTGCAAAAGCGGCATTTTCCCTGCTGGAAACGTGGTTTCTCCCGTAGCCGACGCATTACGCCAGATTCTCTCTAAAGTCAACTGGGCTAGAGCCGGTCTAGGACTGCCTTTAGTAAGTATATGTACAAGTGAAACATTCCTGTTTTAATATGAATCCCACCTTGCCTAATATGCGCAACTTCAATACTTAAGAGTTTTGTATGTTTGTTAACCTCTATATATATATATATATATATATATATATATATATATATATATATATATATATATATATTTCTGGAAAGATTTTAATGTTACCATTTAACCCAATCAGTGAATGAAAAAAACCTTCTTAATTTTATTTGAAACATGTACAAATGCTTCAAGTAAGTTCAAGTACATTCGTCTTCCAAGCAACATATCTTAATTTGTTTGAATACAAAACAATATCATAACAAAGAAGCGCATATATATGATGGGTAATAGATATTGTCCATCGATTTGAAACTTGAGTTAAGAGATTTCACTTCCAAAACTAGATTCATGTACTCATATATATAACGTTCATACAAAATGTGATGTATATTCATGAGGATCTTTATACCAATTAGTACTAAGCTATATAAACTCCGATTTCGAATCCGGATTTCATCAGTCTTATCAAAATAACGTAATTGCAGGTTATTCTTTTCCTTTGAAATCCTTTGATTATCATTTGTGCAAATTTTCTTAGTGAGAGAACTACATCTTTACTCGGACTGTTTCAAAAGATAATTCCCTTACACAAAGAGCACAGCGTTTATTCTGTAATGATTACGACCAAGTTATTTGGCATTATTATCCATCGTATACAAAGCCCCCATTGAAAATGTATGGGGACTCAGTAAACCACTACCCATTGTATAAAACCTGTCAGATACCACAACTGTGGTATACGGATTCTAACCTGTGGTATACGGCCTCAAAACCATGGTATACGGGAAAAATAGTCGATTTTGTATTGAGCAAAGAAATAGTCCCTGTTGTCATACCCTTTAAAATAACAATTACTGGGTTTAATTTATTCGAAAAGATGGATAGTAAATGCAACAAACGATGATTTTGTGGACAGGCAGCTCTGTAAACCACTCGCGGTTGACCTCGTAATACACTCGCTAGCGCTCGTGTATTACTACGCCTCAACCACTCGTGGTTTACGGCCGCCTGTCCACAAAACCATCGATTATTGTCTATATACGTCATTGCTAATAATATGCTCATTAACAAAGCAGCTTTTAATAATTGCGGTTCTCATCCCCTGGTATAGTGTCCGGAATCTTTTTGTATTTTTCCCCTCTTTTTTCAGTAACAAAATATATCAGATGATTGACCAGGAGGTAAGAACTCCAATAGGTGTACTTTCTCCAAAAGATAACGAACGGAAAAATTCTTTGAGATATTATCTAAGTTTATATGCTGTGACGAGTAACAAATAATAACAAAGCAATCATCTCTTCCGTTTTGTCTCTAGATCGAAGAGCGACCAGCTCCTCCACCAGAGGGGGCTCCAAGTTCCCAGCATACGTCACAGGTCGTCCCTCAGCATACAGCGCAGACGCATCAGGCACCAGCCCCAGCCTACCACCAATCGCCAGCGCCTGAGCCAGCGAGACCTCCACCCGCCTATACGGTCAACCCACAGAGTGTTGTCTCTATAGACGATTCAACTCCCTACAGTCGTGGTATGGAAAAAAATGATTTAAGTGAGCCTTCTTCTGACACCCGTTCGTTTCTTACTAAAATTGGTTGATTACAATAACAAAGCAATCATCTCTTCCGTTTTGTCCAGTATACCTATTCTGTATACACAAGCTATCATACGGTTATACTAATAATGTTGCTGTTACTACTAATTTTCTAAAAAAAAGAAGAAAAAAAAAAGATATAATAATGCACATTGAATTTTTTTCGGAACGTACTTTTAAACCATTACTACTTTAAATATCCAGGAACTCCATTGTTTATTTGATGAAAATCAGATATACTGGATAATTAATTACTAATGATGCATTTGCTCTGAATCATTTGCCATCGAGAATCGGGCTACTTGCCGAACCGAACAAAACTTTAGGCTACCTCCAAGTAGAGTACCATAAACATTAGTCTATATTAAATGAGATATATTCTGAGAATTCTGTGGTTTTTCATAGGGAAATAATGGTTGGTAATTTCCAATTTGAATATGAATTAGGTCGCTTTGTCTCACCCCTGACATTTTTTCCCCATACTTATAAAAGCGGTGCTCCACTACAGCCAACCCTGTGGCGTTTGGGTTAAGACTGAGGGGTGATCATGTGGTCGCTGGTGGATCGGCGCTCAGTCACCAGTAGTGGAGCTGCAGTGGAGCTACTGCCGCGATCATCGGCACCCGATCGCGGTAGTAGTATCTCCACTGACTTTTGAGTGGATCTTGACTAGTTCTTTCACTGGTCGCCCTACCATCGTCCGATTCAGGGACGCTTCCCCTGTTCCTGACCCTCCCGATTCAGGAAAGAATGGCTTGCGATGACACTAAAAAATTAGATATGGTCGGGTCAAAGTACCACCCAACTGACAAGTCAAAGTACCACCTTAACTAGCGGACGGACGGTCGCTTGCACACCTCACGTTCGTGGTGCAGCCAGTGGGTTTAACACCTTGTAACGTTTTCTGCTAAGTGTATGTGTACCTGGTGTAACTGAAATGCCTATCATTTGTCTCAGTGGTGTTTATATGCTTGACTAATGGCATATGCACAATTTACCTTCATAATTTTTATGGAAATATGTTTCAACATGCTTTTAATATTCATTAAGGCTGTACATAGCTGAGAACTACACACATCAACCCAACCCACAGGGTGGTAGTTTGACTTCGATTCAGCGACTGAACGGGGAACTCGACCATTGCGCATAATACGGCCAACGTCCACCAGACGGTGTGAGAGTCGGCGCACAATCGTTGGGATATCCGCGATCGCAATAATGGAGCACCAGTGGAGCTGGTGCCGCGACCAAGTGCAGACCAGGTGCCGATCGAGAAGAGATTGACTGAAGAACAGTGGAGCGCTAATGGAGCAGCACCACCGATCAGGGGAAGACCAACTCAGGTGGAGATTGGATGGAGAACGGGTGGAGAACAAGGATCGGCGCAGTAGAGCACGACCTTTAACATTAGAAACTAGTTTCCAATCCCCATTGAGTATTTGGAAAAAATACTCAATGGGGGATTATGTCACAAAGGTTAGCCCATTAGTTAATGTGAAGGGTGAGACAAATTCAGAAACCTATTCAAGTTTATGGTCAGAGGTCGATCCCATCTCGCTACATAATTCACACGGCTTTGCCTTCACCTTCATATTCTAATACAAAGCTCATTAGAATATGTGAGGATTGTGGAAGATGCCATACTTTGATCTCCACATTAAAGAATGAAGTTGTCATAGGATGAAAAAAGGGGAAGTGGGGAGGAGACCATAGATGAAAAGGATTAGCACTAACTGGGTTCCAATGTTGAAAAATGTGTTCTGTCTTCCACTTTAGATCCGAGAAAGCTGTTTGATAGTACACGTGGTGACACATTGAACACCTCTCACGATCATGACTTGGACAAGTATAAACGGCGACCAGCATTCCAGTGGTTCTTTCAATGGTTCAAGTAAGAACAATTATATTATGAATTGTATTGCTAACCATTTCAAAGTTTTGAGATTTCAGAACACGACTATCCAATCAAAATTAAGGCACTGTCATATTAAAGAAAGCCCACACGCCATGTAGTTCTCTTCGAAGATAGTTCAACGTTCATGCTTATGTTTACAGATGATATACAAGTAGTTAATTCAATTTGAAATACAATGACCAATATCTCACCTCTTCGGAATTGATCGACTTCTGTATATTCGTCACCATAGTATATGTTTACATATAACTACTTTTTTTGTGTAGCTGGAAGAAACATTTCATTGCAATAACATCTATTTCTCTATTTGAAGGTCGAATACAAATGCTAGGAGGAGGCAACAAGATCCTAACGCAGCTTTGAAGCGGACCGCAGTGTTGTTGATTCTCGGTCTTCTATTGTTGCTGACACTTGTCGTTATATTCACGCGTGTAGGGCGGGCATCCGCTGATAAGGATCCATTCTTAGATCCAATGGCTAATCCTAACATAAGAGTGGCCGGGAACTGAGGTGGGATTATTCTCCCACTCTTCAAGAGTGTTTGTGATCTGAGTGTAATGCATGTATCCGTCTATGGTGAATAACAACGGGATTGGGACTTTGACATAATGAAGTATCTATTGCCAGGATCATTGTGTTGAAACGATTCGCTGTTGGTTTCCTAATTTTTGCTGCACACATACAGCATACTTCCATTTAGTAATCAAATTAAATGTAACGGATTTCAACTTTTGGGAAATAGCTTGAGTTTAACGCTGCCATATTTGTTATCAACACTGGCTTCTATATTCTGACCGTCTATCACTGACAGGTATTTATTGGAGGAAAATTGTGTTATGTTATGAACATTTGTTGTAATTTCAAGTCTACAGCATGATTAGCTCTGATAACTTGATCTGAGATTGAAAAGCTCATACGTGGTCTATTTATGCGAATAGTTTTAATAGGGACAGTATTACCAGAGGTTTTAATGCATTTTCGTTGAAGTGTTTAAGATATCTAATATAGAGGCCAGGATTGAGAGAGACTTGAACAAATTCAGTGTGAATTGACAAAAACTTAGAATCCACACGCAAAAACTGATTCTGAAAGTCCTATCTAAGATTGTTGACAGGTCTTTTACAATTCAGTAACAGACATGAATTTTATATATGAATCCTGGAAACAGCCTACCAATGCGGTGTTATGAGTTTTATAATAGTTTTGACATACAAGCAACTGTGTAGCTAATTCAGGAGTTGTATGATGAACAAAAGCGGAAGTATATAGTATGTACAGCATGTCCCCGTATAAGCGTGTATATAATGTGATATTGTATGTATATAAGATGATAAAGGAGTTCGGGCGGAAATTGTGAGGTTATTAAAACTATCCGAACATGTAACAAATTCACCAGCTCTTATTGTATGTATATATATATATATTGAATATTGAAATATACTCCAACGCCGCTGAATTATATTATCATCGAAACTGTTATCGCCGTTAGAACACTTCAGTCTCCTTTATTTCCATCATAGTTCAGTTTTTACACAAGTCTTGCACCAAGAAATCGTATGAGACATTCCATATTCCAACTTTTAAATTGTGTACAGGAATAAACGCAAAACTATTCGAAGGTTTCACCTGATGGAAATCTATATGTTCAGGAATGCGAAGGTTTCAATAATACGATTTATTGAACGTATTTTCATGTTATGAAGATGCATGTCATATTTCTTGTATACAAATATAAGATACAGAGTGGCCACTAACATGTGAAACATGATCGGGTAAGAAAACGGTAATACAGTCTCACAGCCTCTCACGCACTGATCTAGCTTATATGGATACTTAACAATGTAAATAACAATAGACTTACTGTTGACCTCCCTCTATAAATGTTGTATCTACTCTTAGTATTCAAAAATTAATGGGGATTGAAACTGAAGGGGGGAAACATTGTATGAAAAAAAAAGCAACTTAACGTAAATAAAGCTGGTGCTTGACCTGTACGCTGCGTTAATATTCATAGAACATTACAGTCCATAAAGCTCAGCACACAATCACAATAAGTAGGTGAATGAAATATCAGGCATCACGAGGCAGAACGGATTCTTCATTTGCCGGATTCACTGGCTAGTTTGTAGTATTCTTCACGGTAATTAATAGCTGCTATCTCGAGGGAACAGCGGAAGATGAATGCAATTAGATTGCCCACTGAAAGAAACAAATTGTAAAGTCTGAACTTATAAGATGTATGTGATATTTCAACTCGAGTGAAGAAATCTATTGCCAGATTAAGTTAAGGCTTGGACATCTCAATGCACACCAACGCCCATAAAATTCAATGCAATTGTGCATCGCGTCGTAAAGCGCGTCAGTGTGCATAAAACGTCCGGGGGGTTCGGCTCTTTACTTCTCTGGAATATGTTTATTTATTTCAAAAAGCTAGAAACTGTTTCTGCTCTATTATCGTAATCAAAAACATTTTTTTCGGCTCGCCATTGAGGTGTTTTTGCCACATGTTAAAAGTCGAAAGGATTTAGTTTTGGCATTAGCACGCGTGCCAAATCGAATACTCTTCCGATTCTGGAATGTTTGCCTCATAACTCCTATATACAGTTTTTATACTTGATAGTATGAATTAACAGTCTGATAAACCCAAGGAACATTGGGAACAACCATTTTCCATTGACTGAGCCGTACGGCAAATGAGAAGAAATGATCTACTCACATTGTGCGAACAGTATTTACATCACTCTGGGGAAATTAATTATTTTTCCTCTATTCCCTCAATTCTTCCCTCATGTATATGGACAAAAGTTTATGTCTAGTTTATAATGTCAACTTTTAGGAGCATCTAACCTATTCACTTACCTATGCTTGATAAGGCTACAAGGGCCATCTTACTTTTGCCGCCCCCAGCCTGACTGGTGTACAGAAAACCAAGTAGTCCGAAATAAAAACCAACGGCGTGTAGCAGCTGTTGGTAAAAAGAACATATTTATTAGATCAAAGCCAGTCAAAGTAGAATGCATATGATCGGAACCATATAGTAGCTAGGTCCAGTTATGAGATCAAGTTAAACGTAATTCATTTCATTAGTTTCAGTACATTGATTACTGCACCATTTTCAAATTAACCCTTAAATAGTAGATAATCTGTGTTGTAACAGAATGCACACTGGGTTATGGTGTCTCACGAAATATCCAAAGCTTGTTTCCTTATCAACGGTACTTATTTCATTATGGATGGTATCACAAAATTAAATCTAGGTTATATGTAGTCAGATGTGGTGCGACTCTGTTCGTTCTCCTCACTAGAGTCGGACTTGAGGTCATAGGCAAACTTTGAGACTGACAGTTTCTCCTTTCAAACCCAGTCCAGGCACATCAAAGTGTATCCCAAACAATAAATACATGTCTATTATGTAAATTCAATCCAAGACATTAAATCAAAGGCTGATACTGTTCAGATTACCTATATCTTTCCTCGAATGGAGAGCAAAGTAAACGGGCAGTAATTGGCAAACTACCCAGGGAACCAGCTCAATTTTCAAACGCAGGCTTAGGAGAGGAATCAAAATGGTGGATGCCTGATCAGGAAGATGCCCCATTCAGGGATTCAAAGGAGGATTTAATGAAGAAAAGGGTGACATCTGCTGCTGGTATAATGCCAGACTAAAGATTGTGATGTAAGTTGTTGAATTCAACCGTTTCTTTATCTAATACCACTTCCTTTAAAAACGTTATTGTGCAAACCAGTTTGATTCGCAAAGAATCTCAAAGTTTGCCTGTGTCCTTAAGTACAACGTCTGTGGGGAGTGATAGCGGACACAGCGTTGAACTACGTATACTAGGTTATATGATGACAAGCATGAAGAAGACGTACACGAGATTCTCACTCTCATGGCCCTTCAGTCTCCAGGCCGAGGTCTGATTCACTCTGTCTCTGTGTGTGAAGAAACTCCAAACAGAGACGACAGAAGCTATTTAATCAGCTTTTGTCGGCGACCTTTTCCAGGAACACATTTAACGAGGTGAGAGTTCATTTAATTCTCGGGCTTTCAGCAGATCTGCCTGGCTGGTACCCATTGACTGGCCTGACGAAAATATCTGGGCAGTACAAGCTCTTCCACCAACCCACCTTTTTCTAGCCGGCAAGTGACCACATTGGGCCCATGCAGGCATCTAGCGACCGCTTTCACTAAGCGGGGTGGTCAACCGGCACTGGCTATGTGATAGAACTGCCAAACTATCTGATGGAAGTTGGCCACATTGCTGTGTTAAGCTGATACCCCATTCATTCATTAAGGGCCACATCAAACACAGTTTGGCTGAATTAGGCCATTTCAGTCATCTTGGGATTTGTACGGAAAAATAACAGCTTAACAAATATCCGCTGAATACTGCAATTAACAAACTAACAAAGGTAAATAAAGATGAATGTTGATGAGTCCAGGGATGCCATTTTTCAGGGGATTTCAGGGATTTTCCTCACCTGTACATATATCCAATATTTGCACTGAATTGAGGTGTAAGTCTAATAGGACATATTGGACCCAACAAACAAAATGAGGTGTATAGGCGGTGGCTAGCGGGGACCCGGCGGCCGCTAGCGGTGCCTGACTGGTCGTACCCTGTTGGCCCAAGGACCTTGCAGAGTCAGGGAGAGTCCCTGAAGGCACACTGCCTGTATGGTAAACCGCTATAGGGTATCGGTGACTCCCTGAACCCCCTGAAACTTTCCAATCGTAGTAGAACCTGTACCTGTGTAGGGGGAGTGACAAGCAGATGACACACATCAGTGTTCACCCTGGGATCGAGTGGGGGTGCAGTAATGAGGTCAATGCAACCACAGGCATGCTACCCGACCTATCCAGTGGGTGCAGGAGGCACCCTATATGCCCCTCTCTAGATTTGCTCAAGTCTTTGATTTTTTTTTTTTTCAGAAGATGTCGGGGGCGGGGGAGAGGGGGGGGGGCGTGGGGTAGAGGCTGGTCGCAAATGACTTCAGGGAATTTTTCCAAGGGATGCTGACATCCCTGTTGATGTTATAAATGTGTACAGCACACTCTGTTGCTAAAGTTATGTCCAAACTTTTGAAAACATCTGACCTTTCGGCCTGGGATCATGGGTTTATCCATTCATGCTACCAGTCTACCAGTCCCACCCGACCATGTCCGTTGAGGAGGAGGCGGGGAGCAGTCAATGTGGGAGGCATACCCCGGTGAGCAGGCGGTGTATTTTAGCTGGCAAAAGCTAATGAATCAGCTTTTGCCAACAGTCATTCGCAGGAGAAACTATATAATTTTGTGTGGACAGGCACTCATAACTTTAATGTCAGCTTTGAGACAGGCTCAGTGGAGCAGGAGGTTTTATGATCATTGCAGCTGGACAATGCTCTACAGGCCGTGGCTGGCACCCCATTTTAGCACCTAGTGACTGGCAAGTGCCAGTGGTGGCAGCAGCCAAGGTATCCCACCAGGCTGCTAAAGGCCAGGGCCCTGTTTTTCAGTCGAGACGATCTCAAGCTGATATCCACTGAGATCCATGAGCGATCCTGAGACCGTTTGGGAGATCAATGGCTGCAGGTGTTTTTCAGTCATGGTCTCAGTGCGCCACAGCGGATCTCAGGACGATCTCAGGTTGTGATCGTTTTGGCTGAGATCATTTCTGCCAGGTACAAGATACTGCACTCAGAATTTATTGATTTGAGATACTTATACTTATTCAAATCAGACCATATTTACAGCGAATAATTGTCCATGTCCATCTAATTAGATCCTAAGATTTCATAATTTTCTATTGAATATTTTAAGAGTTAGACATGTTTTTCTTTGTGAATGGGTAATGTTGTTATTTATAAATATGGAGTGACCTTGACCCTACCCTGCTCAAATAACATCGAGCATCACAGTAGGTATACACAAGCTGTTTGAGTGGGGCAGTGACTGCATCTTTAAGATTTCCAGACAAATGTTTATTACAGTCTTAATAACCACAAGAAAACTATGAAATTTCGGATATAGGTATGTCAGATTAGCAGAACCCTTCGCTCTAAATATTTTCTAATTTGAATAAGTGTAAGCACATAAAAAAATAAGTTATGACTAGTATCAACTGGTCTCAGGTTGAGACCGTTTGAGAGATCATTTCACTTGAGATCCCTTTAGATCATCACAAATGAAAAACACTGAAATCATCCAAAACGGTCGCATCTCAGTCTTAGGCTGAGATCCCCAGAGATCGTCTCAACTGAAAAACAGTTTGGCTTCGAAACGGTCTCAACTTGAGATCGTCTCGACTGAAAAACAGGGCCCAGGACCCTGTTTTTGAGTCACAACTATTGTTCATAATGACACTTTACAAGCATCAGTGTTCTATAGGGGACAGAGCCATTGTTAGTTCACGAAGCAGTCACTAGGTGGTCGGGGGACAAACCTGTATTCTGGCTCTTTGTTCTTACAAAATTCAACTGCCTTTCAATATTTTACCATGGTTCCCTTTACTCTCTACACCCATCCCAAAGTGGGATGACATAATAACTAAACCCAAGACATGATATTTTCCATATGGAACACTTTATATAAATATGTGAGCAAGGCTAAAGTTGTGACATTTCCCAATTATCACTCACTTCTTTTCGACCTCCTTTAGTGAAGAACACCTACTTTTTCACCTCCTTTAGTGAAGAACACCTACTCGGGGGGCGTCATGGTGGCGCCTATGGATCATAGGCTTTATGCCGTATAGACATATGCTCATAGAGGATCGGCCGAAAATTGTCAGCCTACGACATGTAGGGCGGTTAGAGGTGGTCTATAGTAATGACAATTGTAGGGTATTGTAGGGAAATCTGTCAGCCAAAGTGTCACAACCCAAGACAATTGTGGACATGTCGTACAGGTATAAGTGGTGGTTATAACTCTTTTTTATCAGATGCTAAAATTTATTTAAATTAAGAAATATTTTGGGAGAATTTTTCTATGTATCTGGTACATACCTATACGCGAAATTTCATAATTATCCTTTTGGCATCTTGATCATGAGAAATACTGAGAAATACTTTTTAAACCACAATGTTTTAATTGACAAATACCGGTACTGCACAACTTGGCTGCTTTTGCAAAACCTACTGCTGTGTATCCCCCTATCTGTAAGCATCGGTTATAACGACTGTCATGACTAAAAAAAACTAAATGTCACTGGCTTTGGTGAAACAATTCTTATGAACAAAATAATCATTGGAAAATTATGTAGTTTTGGGATAAAGGTTTGATATCCATATAGAATCCTCCACTGCAAATATCATACATGTATGACATGTCTGGTCACCATATGGTCACAACTCTGGAACACAAAACAGTGACCAAGACCTTTCACCCCTCAAAATAGTTGCTATTATTACGACCATTTTGGCTCTGGAAACCGATGCTCTCGAAACAATCACTAATTGGTCACTATCACATATGGTCACAACTGAGAAATTACCCCCAGGTCTGCTGGCAACCCCTTTATCTCACCCCTGGTACAAGTTTAGCCATAGGAATAACATTCGAAAAAAACTCAACGATCACCCCTGTAAAGTGACAATACTATACCGTATACATCACGGCCGTGGAGTAATGAATTTGAGATGACGTCATATGGATTTGCTAAGTCTATTCTAATTATTGTGAAATCTTGATGATATTTAATGTCATAAAAAGGGGTGAGATAAATCCAGGGGGCTGTTTCACTAGGAGCTACAAGTCTCGCTGTTTGTAACAGTGGCAGCAAAGCGGCAGTTTGCGTTTCATTAGTAGGTGCACTCAAGCGTGAATGGCACTTGGGACACAAGCGGCACCAACAGTGGCAGAACCTGTTTCATCAGTGCAGTGGCTCTCGCTGTTAGTGCCACTGTGGAGCTGCTGCAAGCGAGAGGGTCTACCCTCTCGTTTGTTACGTGTATAGAATATTCTCACCCATTTCCCATGGGAATTAAGTGATGAAATTTTCACATGAGTAAGGTATACATATAACCTATAAGCGTACCAAATACCAAGAAGATCGGACACACCGTCACGAAGATATCGGCATTTGAATTTTTTTACTCCCTCTGTGCCTTTGCGTTGGTCGCTGTTCTTTTTCACTCCCTCCGTAGTGCAGCGGGGTTTCGGCGGGTTTTTTTTTCTCCCCCCGGAGGCCGGCGGGAAGTGCAGTATTTGCTATGACAAAATTCAAACGTCGATAACTTCGAAACTGCGTGGCCGATTTCATTGCTTAATTCCCATGGGAAGGGGTGAAATTCCACGTCATCGCGACCAGTCAACGAATAAATTTGAATGTCAAACGCATGTGCATAGCGAGACCTGTGCCAACAGTGAGAGTTGGTCTCACCTCAACAGCGAGACCACTGATGAAACGCAAATTTGGGATTGACACTGTTGGTGCCACTGTTGGAGCCGCTGTTGCGGTCTCACCTCTCGCTTTCACTCCACTACTAGTGAAACAGCTCCCAGAGCCGCACTCGAATCGTAAAATAGACAAAACACCCAAAACTCCACTCATTAGAATGGGCCGTAATCGTCACTCGGCTTCGCCTCGATGACGATTGCGGCCCATCCAAACTCGTGGAGTATTTATACGATTCTCGATGCAGTACTATATAAGTACGCCAACACGCGTGCACCAATTTCAGTTGGTGGAATAGACCCTTAAAACGATAAACATTAGATCTGAGTAAAGCGAGTATTCCACCACCCAGACAAAAACGTTGTTTCCATAATCTTGCAGGGAGCTGTTTCACTAGTAGGGGGGTCAAAGCGAGAGGTAGGACTGGAACAGTGGCTCCAACAGTGGCACCAACAGTGACAAGCCCAAATTCGCGTTTCATCAGTGCTCTCGCTGTTGAGGTGGGACTAGCTCTCACTGTTGACACAGCTCTCGCTATGCACATGCGTTTGACATTTGAATTTATTTGTCAACGGGCCGGTATGACATGGGATTTCACCCCTTACCATAGGAACTAAGCAATGAAATTTTTACCCGAGTAAGGTATATATATAACCTATAATCGTACTAAATATGAAGAAAATCGGCCAAGCCGTTCCCAAGTTATCGGCGTTTAAATGTTGTAATAGGAAATACTGCACTTCCTGCCGGCCTACGGGGGGGGGGGACAAAAAGAACAGCCGAAACCCCGCCGCACTTCGGTGGGAGTGAAAAAGAACAGCGATCAACGCAAACGCACGGAGGGAGTAAAAGATTCAAATGCCGATAACTTCAAAACGGCTTGACCGATTTTCTTCATATCTGGTACGATTATAGGATATATGTATACCTTACTCGGGTAAAAATTTCATTGCTTAATTCTCACGGGAAGTGGGTGAGAATATTCTATAAATGTAACAAACGAGAGGGTAGAGCCTCTCGCTTACTGCAGCTCCACAGCGGCACTAACAGCGAGACTCTCTGCACTGATGAAACGGGTTCTGCCACTGTTGGTGCCGCTTGTATCCCAAGTGCCGCTCACGCTTGACTGCACCTTCTAATGAAACGCAAACTGCCGCTTTGCTGCCACTGTTGCCAACAGCGAGACTTGTCACTCCTAGTGAAACAGCCCCCTGGATCGTCCTTCTGCAACACTACACATGTCACACTCATCGACTTGAACATTCGAACATTCATTATACGAAATCAGAATAAAGTTCACTATAGAATATGTCCTTCTCTGACTGGCCCATGAATCACACAAAAATAGGATGTCGGGGGAGGGGGTAAGGCAGGCGATAGGCCATCATTGGCATCAATAAGGCATCATAGGGTGGTGGCGCGGTTGCGATGGTGTTACTGTTAGGCGGCGGTGGGGTGATCGACGTTTCATTTAAAGTGAAAGACCAATTAAAGGCATGATAGGCTTACCAAAAGCGCCATTGTAAATTTGCTTGTCGTTCTCCATGTCTCTTCAGTGTAAGTAAGATGAACAACATCATTGATTGCAGTTGCAAGCAAAAAGCCACACAGAAGAAATGACAAGTAAATATATGCATCTTTCTTGGAAATCTTATCCAATCGAACGAAGAAGTCATCCCAAGAAATGGCCATTCCATCTTCTTTCCATTTCAGTGCCTATGGCTTCAGTCTAGGAAACATAACAAGAGGACACCACCAGTTATGTGCATTTTCAAAAATCTCGTCTTGTGAGATGACCTTTGTTGACAAAATGGCGACTCTGTCACCGTCACGGATGTACGCAATTTTTTTGTGACGTCTACTACATATGTGACGTCACACTCTCCCTCAAAAGAACTCAGCGTAACAACGACGCACCTGTACCTTTCACTAGCATCATACAAGTACTTGAAATGATCGAGAGGCAAACATCTACAAAGAAACAAGAGTAAATTATCCCATTAAGAAGCAACCTGGACAGTCAAGTGAATTACATAAGCCCTAATTTGACATTTAGGGACTTATTAAAGGTTAGAGCGGCATAACCAAAGGTTTGATGAAGACTCAAACCGTGAAGGAGAAGAAGACGAGCAAGTTCTTTTCTTTTTGCCGCATCTGATGACTTCATGGGCAACAAAGTGAATCTTCTTTGTGTTTCGATCCACGGACTTGACTGACCTGGGTTGAAAACGTGGGACTGCTGGCTTATTTCTCAAACTGTTCCATGTAGGCTTCGACCTAGGGAAGACCACTAAATAGTATTATATTAAAAGCATATAGGAAAATTGAAAATTAATACCCAGGCCATAGATCTAGATCTAGAGTAGTGGAGTATATTATCGGCACCTTAAGACTTTATTTTCTCTAAAATATTTAGAAACCGTTTTTTGCTTATTATAACAGCGAAATACGTTTATCAAGACAATTTTGCAGATCTTCAAGAAGGTGTTTTCACAAAAATAGCAAAATTGAAGGGGGCAGCCATTGCTTTATATGGATATGTATAGACTATAGCCGTATAGGCGTGTATTATAGAGAAACAGGCTTACTGTCTCCGTACGGATAAAATACGCGGTAAAATCGGTGATCAGATCAACCGATGCCGAAGGCAGAGGTTCATCTGATCGCCGATTTTACCAAGTATTTTATAATCCGTACGGAGACAGTCAGCCTGTTTCTCTATTATTATATACCTTAAAATATCGAATTTTTAGGGAATACTAGGATAGTGTATCAAGATGTAGGACCAGAACTCGTTAGTTTACTATAAACCTGTACTAAACTCGCCTAACGGCTCGTTTAGTACAGGTTTAGTAAACTAACTTGTTCTGCTCCTACATCTTGATACACTATCCTAGTATTCCCTTTATTATATACCTAATAATATCAATATAATGTATATATTTTACTTTATTAGCCTCTAATTAGTCAATCCATTCATTATCAACTCCTAACAAACACGTAGAGATGTATCAGTCCTGCACGCTTTGATTTCACTAACCCTGAGGTCAATGCCCCGGAAGCAATCACTCTTCCCGCCAGTTTCTATGCAACAACAAGTGTTGCTATGCAGGTTGCTATGCGGGTTGCTATGCGAGAACGTCACAGCTGCATTCCATCCCGATATCGCAATATTTTTGCTCCTAATGTCAACAAGTCACGGGGTGCAGTGGCTGGTACTTACTGCACACTGTGCAGTATGGGATTTTACTGCACACTTTCTGAATATTTTATAGTTACTCTTTGCTTAGCAGAGGTTAGTAATTATAAGATATATGTGCATCGGTATATAATAATTAACTTTACTACTGGGGGAATATTTGGATTTTGCCGCCGTACATGCCCCGTACGCCACATACATACCCCGTACGTCACCTAGGTGTTGTACGGGTATAAATACGACATGGGTAGGAGCGGGCAGTATGTGTAGGATATACTACCACAAGTATATAATAATATCGGCACCCGGCATGTATTATTGGCACCCCTTCACATTTCTTTTGAAAAAATGGGTCACTAAAATAAAAAAAATATAGCTACAGAGTGGAATTATTGATACTGACATGGTGTTAACAGTTGATATGCTCAACTGGGATAGAAATTGGCAAATTGTAATACTTTTCTTACATGTTATTGTTAGTACACAAATTGACCCAGAAAGTATATATATTGCTGTACATTCTGTCTCCACAATACACACAGAGATGCATGTACATACCATGACTGTTCAAGCATGTTATAAAAGTATTTGGAATCTCTCATCACATACAGAACTTTTTAATGTACTGCCCGTCACGACTGGTAATACAACCATTCAAAAAAGAGGACTTTCCATCTCTTCATAGCAGTAAATTATTGTTTGATCCATATAATGTGGGAGATTCCTTTATAATGCATTAGAACTTGTGTGGTTTTAAAATAAAAATGCAATAATTATGGTCAGGTGCTGATAATACACGCCCATACACAAAATCGGCGTGTATTATCGGCACCCCACGTGACCAGCTTATGGTACAAAGTTATTTTGAAAATAGCACTCCCTAGAATCTAATTTGAGGTGTGCCCCAGAAACAAAACTGAATTTCATTAAAAACGTATTCGTTTACTCTGATTAAATTCTCATTTATAATGCAGTACTTCCTAACAAACAAGTTAAATATACCATAATGCATGGCCTGAGTATTTACAATGAATTATAAAATATAAAATAAATTGACCAAGAAGGGTTGAAATCGTCTCCTATTAAATCAAAGGTAACGCGAGGATACACACACTGATTCATGTATATGAAATCATTTCTATAAAATGTTTTTATTTAATAAATCGATAAAATATATCAGAGGTGCCGATAATACACGCCTGCCGATAATACACGCCACTACTCTATATATAATTTTCCTGAAACTTTAATATCTAAAGTGTTGTAAAACACATAGCTAACTTAGAAATCGGTGTTCACTGTGCTCGGTTTTGATATAAAGATCAATATTATGATAATTCTATCATAGAATATATGGGTCATTCCAACAGAAAATGTACTTTTGCCGTTTTGGTTAAAAAAAAAAGGAGTGAAAAGAGAATGTGCCCAAATCAAATTTACTTTTACTTGTGTACAAAACATACACTTTCAAGTTTTAGAAAAACACGATTCAACTGGGATATTTGCGTCGGGGGGGGGGGGGGGGGGGCGGTTTTTGTGAGCCAGCAAAAAATAGTTCCTATTATAGCTGTCATGTCCGACATATAAAAATAAGTCATACAAAAGTTGATGATAGAGAAATGTATTTTATTTTTTGTAAAAATCTAGCGACTTCGTCGAGTCGGAGTTGGCTGCAACCCTCACCCCCAATTGTCTGACTGCTTGTATTAAGTTAGTTAGCAGACAGGGCAATGTTGTTATTGAACCGTTTTTTTCTGATGGTTGTGCCCTCTCTCAGCTGCAATTCTCAACTTTCTTGGCTGGTTCCTCCTGCTGTGCAAGCGGATCACCGGGAACCAGCATACTGCGAATACCAGCGAAAGTTGGGATCTCATTGGTTTCTCACGAGAAAAGTAGATTAGAAAACTACAATACTAAATTTTGATTTCGGCATGGCTCGAAATAAATCTTAAGAGAAAAGGTACTTCTGCCAATAGATCTACAAAAAAGAAAAACAGATTCTAGTTTTTCCCTCCATGAGATTCTCACTCTCGTGGCCCCTCAGTCTCCAAGCCTAAAGTTTGGTTCACTCTGTCCTTATGTGCCGGAGAACCTCCAAGCTGATCTTACCGGAATCTTAGTTTTTTAGATATAGTAGGTAATCAAGTTTGTACCAAGTATTCTAAGCACAGTCAGATGTTATGGACAACTGGAAATCCTGAACTACATATGCAATGTTTTCTGTGCTGCCTCAAAGTTACCAATAAAGAAGGTGTTCTCCAAAATATTACTATACACCTATGAGCGAACCTCTATGTACCTCGGCCAATGATTAAAACGAAAGCTCTCATAATATAACAGATGGTTTATTTCTTGTGTGACATGTTCGTAGAAATACTCGTCGTGAAACACCGAAGTGAATTATTGTTCATGTGTCAACCATCGTATAAACCATTGTAGAGAAAAGGAGGCCATTTCACTAGGAAGGTAAGCTGCCATAGTGAGACCACAGTGATACTTTGCGTTTCATGAGAACGTGCAGTAAAATGTGAACATGAGTCAGGTAAGGAGTGAGACCAACAATGAGAGAGTACGTTTCACTAGAAAATTAGTCTCACTGTAACTATCACTATTGAGGCATTATTAGTGACAGGGTAGACCCTGTCGCTGTTGGGTTTAGAGTTTTGTTTTTGTCAGAGGAGGGCAATGAAATTTTTACACAAGTAAGGTATACATATAACCTATAACCGTACCAAATATGAGGAAAATCGGCCAAGCGGTTCCGAAGTTATTGGCGTTTGAATTTTGTCATAGCAATCTCTGCTCTGGTGGTCAGTGTAGCCCTACGCTCACGTGACCCTAATTTATGCAGTGACCTCGACATTCACTGCGCAGGGGAGGTGGGAGGGTATTATGGCAACCAGTACAAACTATTGCTAATGACGAAATTCAAACGCCGATATCTTCGGAACGCTGTGACCGATTTTCTTCATATTTGGTACGATTATAGGTTATATATATGCATTACTCGTGTAAAAATTTCATTGCTTAATTCTTATGGGAAGGGGTGAAATTCCACGTCATGGCGGCCCGTTGACAGATAAATTTGAACGTCAAACGCGTGTGCATAGCGAGACCCTGTGCCAACAGTGAGAGTTGGTCCCACCTCAACAGTGAGACCACTGATGAAACGCAAATTTGGTCTTGACACTGTTGGTATCGCTGTTGCTCGCACTGTTGCAGTCCTACCTCTCGCTTTGACCCCCCTACTAGTGAAACGGCCCCCTGGAAAATACAGAACAGGTAGCACCTTGACAATAACCAGTTAACAACACTATCTTGTTGAAACTCTGGTCATAATACAACAAGTCTGCTTTACATATACTTAGTAAGACGTGGGGCGACTCTGTTCGTAGTCGGCCGCCCTCACTAGTGGTTTTACAACTTTCACCATATTATTAACACATCCAATGATGTCAGTCTGTCCCATAGTTTCTTCAATATTCCAACTCCAGTTCCTATCTCTGTTCTTTCTCTGGGAGAGGCAGCTCCCAAGATTTGGGTATGTAGTTTACTCACAGAATAGCAGTTTCACATGATGAATCAAAGCACTAGGGTACTCCTCCCCTGTGTGGAGCGAAGATTATATATTCAAGTCTAGATATACTTCTCATTAAAACATAAATATACACTCTCTAATAGAACACATTGTATGTTAAACGACCCTAGCAAACAAATAAAGACTGTAGGGGACAAATTTAGCAAGTATTCAAAATGGAATTAAAGAGTATCTTTTGTTTTCATTTATGAAAACTGATTTTCCAGAACCACTTGGCTACACCATAACATTTGATAATGTTAACCAACAATTGGTTGCGCGGCATCAGCACTTTGGTGAACAAAGGAACCGGGGGGCCGTTTCACTAGGAGGGTAAGCTGCCATAGCGAGACCACAATGATAGTTTGCGTTTCATGAGAACGTGCAGTCAAGCATGAACACGAGTCAGGTAAGGAGTGAGACCAACAGTGAGAGAGTACGTTTCACTACAAAATTAGGTCTCACTGTACCTATCACTGTTGAGGCACTATTATAACAGGGTAGACCATGTCGCTGTTGGGTTTAGAGTTTTGTTTATGTCAGAGGAGGGCATGTTTTCGTAGGAGTTAGACAATGAAATTTTAACACGAGTAAAGTATACATACAACCTATAATCGTACCAAATATGAAGCAAATCGGTGGCACTGTTCTGAAGATATTGGCGTTTGAATTTTGTCATAGCAAATACTGCTCTGGTGTACCCCTACGATCACGTGATCTAATTTATGTGGCGACCTTGACATCGACTGCGAGAGAGAGTGCTTGTATGATATCCGATCGATAGCCCGACGTTTCAAATTCAAACGCCGATATCTTCAGAACGGTGCGGCTGTTCTTCTTCATATTTGGTACGATTATAGGTTATATGTACCCCTTACTCGTTTTAAAATTTCATAGCTTAATTCCTAGGGGAAGCACGGGAAATCCTCTATATACACACAGTGAGGTTTGATAGCACATCCGTATCGATAGCGAGACCCTGTGCTCACTCATTGCACTATGCCGTAAACTATGCTAACAATAGCGAGACCACTGATGAAACGCGAATTTAGGCTTGACACTGTTGGTGCCACTGTTGGTGTCACTGTTGCAAAACTTAGGGGGCCACCCTAAGTATTTCATCCTCGGCATGAAACTACTGCTATCTGTTGCTGGTGCTGTGTCACCTCGGTTGGCATTTCAACTAACATGGACATGAACCGTCAATGCCACAGGTGGAACTGGGTGCAACATAGAAGGTGATCTGCAAATGGAGCACTTTAACCGTCTATACAAGGGTATGTGCCAAGTTCTAAATACCTCTAACTTTCTCCTTTTTGATAATATACAGTAATATTTGGAAATGTCCTTACTGTGGACGAAACGGTTCCTGTTCGAGGTCAGTCGTCGATATCATACTGCCTGACGCCATAGGCAGAAGGCAGTATGATATAGACGACTGACCGAGAACTAGAATTGTTCCGTCTACAGTCAGGACGTTTGCTTATTATAACATACCTTAAATCGATGAAAAAACAACATATTAATAACTTATTAAGTCACTCTCACAGTGGGCATGAACATTATTATTACTGCACCCCTAGCAGCGGGCAGTATTTCATAGACATTTGGACACAGGTATATAATAATAGGCTGTACATGATAAATATGTAGTATAATTCACAAGTAATTATCTATTCCAAACACAGTATGCTTTTTTTCGTATTATCATATATCTTAAATTAGCCATTTTCTAACTTCAAGTTAGGTCCTGTTGGCGGTATCTGGTCTTACCCCGGTGCGTACAAATCTTGCCGCTATCCAGTGGCAAAAAAGAAGTCTTACCGACTCCCTGTCAAGCGTAACAATGCGTAATGACCAAATATTGAGGTATCTAACATGGGCCATGCATGCAATGCCATTTAAAAGTCTCAAATATGCCTGACTAATCGATAACAGGAAACATAAAACATGTTTACTATTTCTCACTTTCTGCCTCCAGAGAAAGTGTTTCCAGTGCTGGAGGAAATTTGTTAGATGTCACCATTGGACGTCACAGTCAAATGGTAGGCATCGGACGTGAACTGAAAGGCATCTATGAGGCCAAGGTATGTAGTGCTTCAGATAATTTTTAAAGAGCTATGGTCATACAGATGTAACAGTTATGAAAAATTGAGAAACATTTGTAGTAAACACTAATGGTCACCTTTGTGATGATACGAAAACCTTGTATGTACAGTTTGAAAATTTACGGGAGAGATATATGCCCATCTGTATTTTGTTAAAATTGTGCTCATTTGGTTTCTTCCTTTCTTTTTGAACATCGTCTGTGATGTAATAATGTAAACTATTTCAGACACAGTGGGATACCTGGTTCAAAGTAAGAGATTTTTTTTTCAAACAGACATGAGGGGTGTGTATAAATTGTGTAAGCTGTTGGATGATGAACTTCCTGCAAAACATTTATCACAACCAATTGATTTTTTATTTGCCATCGCAGACAATGTTGAAAAAAGATAAATGATATTCTTACTTTCATTATGTCTACATTCCAGTCATTGGAAAAATTTCCCGGTGAAATTGGTTTGAAACTAGAAGGAATTGTCTGCTGCATAAACTTACATATCAATTTGTTTGGTTAAGTTGCACAGTTGTTACAAATCCCTCTAAAAGGTTGTAGGTGGTATTAGGGGAAATCAGAAGTAAGACTGAAAAGGGTGAGGATCCTAGATATTATTCCTCATGTTTTTAAGTCATGGCAGGTGGAGGTATGCTTACGCCAGGGGAATAAAACTGTCCTGATGACCTCATTTATCAAAATGTTTCAAACCTAATAATTCGTGAAAAAGCATACTTATTATGCTAGGTTTATACCATCTACCGAGCATCTAGGGATTGAAATTTGGCCAAATTGTAATTTATCTAATTTCCCTTTGCCTTTGAAACAGGTATCCGGGTCAGACACTTGTCGAAGCACGTAAAGAAGAGTGTTGTCTAAGCGAGGAAGAGATGTTACTGCCGTGGTAGAGCTTTTGGAAGGAGAGGACTTGTTCACTGTGCATCCCGGAAGGGGCGATAATGAGTTAAAAAACTATGTCCTGTTCTCTGGTGTTGAAGATGCGCAAAAGTTTGCAGCAAATTTTGCAAAACATAGAGAAAATTTTGCACGGAGAACAGAACTGAAAGCAAACTGATTTGTTAAATAGTTTTGTTCAAGAGAGCATGAATGGAGGGGACAGAATGAACGCACTGAAAGCAAACTCATTACTGCATAACATATATCAAAATCACACTGCTTCAAAAGCAACGCCTAAAACTGCATTTGCTGCAGCACAAGAGCATGACTGTGACCAATAATTGCAGCACTTATAGAGATAACAGCTGCAGCATGCAGTGCAATTACCAACACACTTGTTCTCCTCAGCAGAGTCCTTACTCGCCCAGGAACTTCCAATGGTAAAGGTCTGTAGGATAGTTTACCTAAAACAGTGGTCTTCATTTGTAAGGCTGAAAATACATTGGTCTGTACAGTTTCTCAATGACTTCCCAGTCAGGAAAACAACACAGAGCCCTCTCCTGTCTGTCCCCCTTGCACAATGGTCAAGTTCTTGCCAGAGGTCGATGATGCTACTTGGAGCACCAAAGATAACAACAAGATCAATATCAGGAATGTCTACCCCCATTCCTATCTTGATCGTACTGATAAGAATTTGGATAGTCGAATCCTCTTTAGGAAATTCTGTACGGATCCTGTCATCGCAGGTTTCGGAAACATGGGCGTGGTACATATCAATGATTCGGTTGATAACAAGTTTACTTTTGCCACCATATGCTACGCCACAGCGGTCTAACTCGTCCAGCATCCACAGGTAAATGGACCACGTTTCGTCGATACTAGAGCCAAAAACAATGGCCTTTTTCCCTTCTGCTCCATGCTCCTTGTAATAATCTAGTAACCATTTCAGATTATCTAAGTTGTGAGTGGTATGCATCACTGCCAGTTTGATGTTATCTCTGAAAGAAAGGTATATATTTGAGAAACCTTTAATTTAAATGCATGGACAGGTCCTCCTGTTTTATAGTAAGTAATCTTCCTCAGACAGGTTGTTAATATATATGAATGTACATAAAAATGACAATTGATATTTAAAAATTCTTACTGCATGTCACGTTTTTTGATAGATACTTTTGTACACAAAGGCAGTCTTTCAGCAAGATTGGTTAAAAAGCAGTAAAGGAAAATCAGGAAATGTGTACAAGAAATGTCTGCTTACTATTATCTTCCTAGATGTATAGTTTTTTTAATTGGAACATTGAAGAACTAGTGAGCTTCATAACATTGAGTTAGAAATCACACACACCTGTCTGGTGTCTTGGAAACTGTGACATAGTCGGTCACACCAAATAGCTCTAGAATATCAGCATGTACATATCTAGTTGCTGTTGCTGTCAGGAAGAGGATGGGACAGTCAATAAATAAAAACTTGAGATCGGTCTCAACTTGAGATCGGTCTCAACTTGACATTGGTTCACAAAAGGTATCGCAAGGGACTTGAAATAACAGTTTGGGGCGACAATAGGCAATTTAGAGGCTCTGGGGGCCGTTTCACTAGTAGGGGGGTCAAAGCGAGAGGTAGGACTGCAACAGTGACACCAACAGTGATACCAACAGTGTCAAGCCCAAATTCGGGTTTCATCAGTGGTCTCATTGTTGAGGTGAGACCAACTCTCACTGTTGGCACAGGTCTCGCTATGCACACGCATTTGACTTTTGAATTTATTCGTTGACGGGCTGGGATAATGTTGAATTTCACCCCTTCCCATAAGAATTAAGCAAATATGAAGAAGATCGGATGAAGCAATCTGCCGGTATCATCATTTGAATTTCGTCATTGCAAACGTCTGCTCTGTTGGTTGCTGTTCTTTTTCACTCCCTCCATAGTGCGGCGGGGTTTCGGCTGTTCTTTTTGTCCCCCCCCCCCGGAGGCCGGCGGGACACTGGCCACCAGAGCAGTATTTGCTATGACAAAATTCAAACGCAGATATCTTCAGAACGGTGCGGCGGACTTTCTCCATGTTTGGTATGATTATAGGTTATATGTTTACCTTTCTCGTGTAAGGTTGCCTAACTCTTACGGGAAGTGGGTGAAAGTATGCCCTACTCTGACATAAACAAAGCTCTAAACCCAACAGTGACATGGTCTACCCTGTCACTAATAGTGCCTCAACAGTGATAGGTACAGTGAGACCTAATTTCTAGTGAAACGTATGCTCTCACTGTTGGTCTCACTCCTTACCTGGGCCCTGTTTTTCAGTCACAACCATTGTGAGCCCAGGGTGCCCCACGATCTACCAGCGATATCACGACAGTTTGGAAGACAAAAGATGGCCGGTGTGCTATAGACGGTGTCGTAGTGCGCCACGGACTATCGCCGCTAAAAGTGTCTCAAGTATAAAACTGTCTTAGGTTCTATAAAACCTCACTGTGCGTATATAGAGGATTTCCCATGCTTCCCATACGAATTAAACAATGAAATTTTAACACGAGTAGGGTATACATATAACCTATAATCGTACCAAACATAAGGAATATCGGCTGTACGGTTCCGAAGAAATCGGCGTTTGAATTTTGTCATAGCAAATACTGCTCTGGTGGCCATAGCACCCTCCCACCTCCCTCTGCGCAGTGAATGTCGAGGTCGCTGCATATATTAGGGTCACGTGAGCATAGGGCTACACTGGCCACCAGAGCAGTATTTGCTATGACAAAATTCGAACGCCGATATCTTCGGAACGGCCCGGCCGATTTTCTTCATATTTAGGACGATTATAGGTTATATGAATACCTTACTCGTGTTAAAATTTCATTGCTTAATTCCTACGGGAAGTGAAGTTGCGCATTCGGTACGACATTTCCATAGATGTCTTAGGTATACGACAGTTTGGGAGACAAATTTACCCATGTGACCTTCCATGTATCGTGACTATAGCACACCTCAGGCAGCCCTACGTGTCGTAGAGCGACGATAAATGGCCGACCCCCTAAAAAAGTCTATAATACACTGACAGCAAAAACATGTCGCCCATAAAGATTATCGTGACTAAAAAACAGGGCCCTGACTCACGTTCATGCTTGACTGCACCTTCTCATGAAACGCAAACTATCACTGTGGTCTCACTATGACAGCTTACCCTCCTAGTGAAACAGCCCCCTGGTTTACTTAAACCACAGGAAGATCACTATAGAACTTGAGATAGCTCTACACTGAGGGGTAGGGATCTCAACTTGAGATCCTTGGAGTTGAGATCCCCTAAGATCGGCTGTGTAGACTTGAGACAACGTCTGAAAAACACTTTCCGCCATTGATCTCAAAGTTGGTCTCAGGATCTTGGATTGATCTTAGCGGATCTCAAGTTGAGATCCTCTCGACTGAAAAACACCCCCTCATGTTTTTCAGTCGAGACAATCTCAAGTTGAGACCGTTTGGAAGCCAAACTGTTTTTCAGTTGAGACTGAGATGCGACTGTTTCAGGTATTTTTAGTGTTTTTCAGTTGTGATGATCTCAAGGGATCTCAAGTGAAATGATCTCCCAAACGGTCTCAACCTGAGACCAATTAATACTTGTCATCACTTATTTTTTCAGATGCTAAAACTTATTCAAATTTGAAGATATTTGGATTGGATGGTACTAATTATCTGACATACCTATATCCCAAATTTCATTGTATTTCTGTGGTTATTAAGACCGTGAAAACATTTGTCTGGAAATCTGAAAAATGCAGGCACTGCACCACTCAGGCAGCTTGTGTATACCTACTGAAATGCTCGATTTTAAGGTCGAGGTCAAGGTTATCCCACATTTGTGAATAACAGTAACACCCATTCAAAAAGTAAAACATGTCTCGCTTATTGAATACTCAACGGAAAATTATGAAATCTTAGGATTGGATCAAATGGACATGGACAATAATTCGTTGTAAATATGGTCTAATTTGAATAAGTATAAGTATTTCAAATCGATAATTTCCGATTGCAGAATCTTGAACCCTATGGGAAATGATCTCTAGGGATCTCAGGTTGAGATCGTTTTAGCTGAGATCCGCTGTGGCTAGCTGAGACCACCTCTGAAAAACACCTGCAGCCATTGATCTCCCAAACGGTCTCAGGATCGCTCATGGATCTCAGCGGATCTCAGCTTGAGATCGTCTCGACTGAAAAACAGGGCACAGGGTCTTATACTCTCTGGGTGCTTGTGTACAAAGTCTACAATGTATACTTTCATGTCCTTGATCCTGCAGTGTTCTGCGGTGTTGAAGCGGTATGCAATGTCTGTTTTCTTTTTACTGCATACATGTGTTCTCATACTCTCTCCTTGATTTTCCTTTTTGTTTGTCCTACATATCTCATTCCACATTTTGCATTCTATGCAATATATCACATTTGAACTATTGCATAGTATGTTTGTTTGCTTTCCATTGTGCGCTTTTGTCTGTATTTTTCCTCCTCCGTCAAATACTTCACAATATTTGGATTTTACCAAGATGTCCCAGTATTTTCTAACTGCGGATTGGACATTTTTCTTGGTCAAAAGGTTCTTGTGAGGAAGATTCTCTTTTTCATCTTCCATGCATTTTGGGTTTTGGTTTCAGTAGTTTTTCACAGTTATGACTTCCATGGGATATCCTCTGGTTAGGAAGTCATTGTTTTTTTTATCTGCATGTCTAGTGTAGTCTTCATGGCTGATTCTTTTTATCCTTAGGAATTGGCTCTCTGGTAGGCTGTGTTTGCAGCTTGGGGGGTTGGCCGACTCATACCTTAGGTAGGAGTTTGTGTCAGTCGGTTTTGTATACAGATCTGTGTATAGTTTGTTATTGGCATTTCGTTTCACCCAAGTGTCCAGGAAACTTATTTCCTCTCTGGATCATTCTGCAGTGAATTTGATGCTCTAGTGGTGTCTGTTTGTTTCTTCAAGCCATTCTTTTAGTCTTTAAAATCTTTTTTTAGAATAGGTACATAGGGGTCGGATTTTTGAAACCTGCTAAATTACGCTTTCTTCCTGGGGTCAGACACTCAAAAAATAATTTGAGAATACTACTTCTTTTTACATTTCATATTAGTCTCCTACAGCATACCTTCCAGAAAAACATTATTCCAACAAAATCAGACAAATGGCTCAGATTTGAGAGCCTTTTGAAGTTGTGTATAATACTGCATGTTGTCCACCCCCCTAAAATATTTGAAATTTCAAGAAACGTTATAAAAGCTTTTAATTTGAGAAAAACTAATATTATATGGTGATATATGTGATATTTGACCAAAAACACCTCTATCATATATCAGATTTGAAACAAAAGCTCTGAGCCATATATGGGTTTAGGCCTGGCAGGGGTGTCGGACAACACGCGGGGTGTCGGACAACACGTTTTTGAAACTGCTCAGAACAATGAAGAAAATAATATCAGTAACTATAATCCTTTTTATTCTTAATGAAATGATAGAAAGCTATGTTTTTCAAAGGAAATCACTCAATTACTGATAAGAAACAACCCCAAAATCAGGATTTATATCAGAGCGTGTTGTCCGACACCCCGGGGTGTCGGACAACACGTTTGCAGTTTTTGAATCACAAGAAGTACATTTTTTTATCCAGGAAGAAAGTAAACTGGGTATTTAAAAGTGGTAGGAATACTTAACATATACAGGGGTATTTGTTATTCTATCATAATTATTATTTCTTCTAGACATCTTTTAACAGGGTTGTTGTCCAACACCCCATTTTTTGGAAAAAATATCATCATGGAATCACAATGTTTTAATATCAGAATGGATAATCTGATTGTGCTGAAAATTTCAGGTCTCACAGTCAGGATATTGGTCAACGTTTTACAATAATGAAAAATTAATTTCTCATTGTATATCTCATTAGTATAATCCTCTCAAAATTGGGGTGTTGGACAACATGCTCTATGGGGCTCTCAGTTGGAAAATTTAAAGGTCCTGGATAGTTTTGACCATTATGATATTTTTTCAAACTATAACCAATTTTCAAAACTATATAGTCTACACTTCTCATGACATATGCTTTAAACAAGTTAATAGAAATAATTGGCTCAACATTGTGCCTCCAAGATTTTGAAAAAAATGAAAACACTAGAAAATCACAGTTTTTGTTGATTTTCGGAAGGAAAAATTCCTCAGAGCTATACAAAACCCTATGTTGGAATGAAAGACCATCTAAAGATGTACCAAAAAATGCCATTTTCACATCGATGAGACACGTTTATACAGCATTAGCCTTAAATAACCCTGTTTTCGGTAATTTAGCAGGTTTTAAAAACCCCACCCATAGGTACGTCCGGTCTGCTACTGGGCATACCTTCAAGATCAACGCGACAAAACGCACAGTGGAGACTGCAAGTTTCTTTGTAGTCTGAGTCTGGAGGTACCGCATGTACCCCGGATCGCAAGCGTTTTTAGATATCAAATACGTTTGATATTTGGTACACCTAGTCTAACAGGCCATCATGGGCCATCATGGGGGCCCTTGAGGCCAAGCCCATAGAAGGACTTTGTTTTTCTATATCATACAATCTATATCGAGGATTTTTTTTCAGAAAACCGGGTTGCCACAGATCTGAGATTACTAGGGGTGATTAGATAGGGTTTCTAGTGGTACATGGGGAGCACACATGGCACTACCATACCCGTATTCGCCTGAGTATACACGCCCCTGCCCCCCCCCCCCACCCCTCCCCCCCCCCCCCCAAAAAAAAGGTGCCAATATGCTTTTGCCAATGTAAATAACACATTGGTGTTTGATATAACTATTTAACCATAAGATTGTGAGTTTACAGAATTTTCAGTCGGAAAAGATCACCCTTGGGAATATTGGGGGGGGGGGGGGGGCTTTCAGGGTAGGTTCATGTTAGCAGCAAGACTGGGCCCGAAAAGCAATCATTGATATAAGCAGGCAAATGCTCATTATGATCCATATTTATGATGTCATCATAAGAAATATATTGAAAGGGGATTCTGTTTTCCAAAAGGATGAGCATGTGCTTCTATAAATACTTGAAAGGTCACATTATAGATTTATGAGTATGGCTATTGCTGACATTCCCGTTGCTAAGCAACCCCTTTTATTCCATCTTGCTGATAGAGCGGTATGGATAGGCATGGATAGCATGAACTATGCCCTATTCTACCCTCTCCTCTCTAGCGACCAAATACAAGTGAAAAACAGCAAGCGTCTGTCCTGGATTTAACCCAATCATCAGTAAGCGTTACACATCGCGCCACCGCTGGCTGAACTCAGCACTAAACATTCATCCGCAAAGGGGGCAGCAGCAGGATTCGACGAAAGTCGTCTGCTCTTCAGTCGTCATTCTCCCGCTCATGTGTTGGCGGAATAGAGCAGGTGTGATGACGTATGCTCACCATACCGGCTATATTTGTCCATGCAGGTGTGCAATTTGAATATAACACATCAGTTTGCTGCAGTGCCACGGCTAGTTCACAGCCACCTACCTACCCTGAGTGTAACGGTTTGCTTGCATCCGTGTCGTCACGTCCACCGCCACTGGCTAGATTCTACATCACCTGTTTTACTTTCAAAACAAGTAGATGTCAAGGCATTCTGAGTTAACATCCCTGTGAGTATCATTGCATGTGTCACCAAGTTTACGTTACAAAGCGACAGGACAGGATCATATGAACACAATACCAGTTGTGTGGGTTGACATACATCTGCCGCTCCCAAGTGGAAAGTGGACTTCTACATCACAGGGACTATGGTGAAGACGTCAAAATAGCTAGGTCAGATTCTCCTATTCCATTGGAACATTGCACATGAGATTTTCTTGTTGCCACAACATCCCAGGACAGTAGATGTGATGAGGCACAGTACATACAGTTCATGCATGCTTCATGATTAGGGCATTTACTGATGCCATATATGTACTCTATGTATGCTGGATGGAGTAATGCTATGGGAAATGTCATGGCAACTGTTTATAACTGACATGAGATCTCTGACCCACATGAACAGAGACCTGCCGTGCGGGTTGTGCTGACGATTCTATCACCGTAACGCATGACTGCTTAGACCATTTGCCCGGCTTAGTTTTTATCGAATCTTATTCAGGCTTTAAGTTATACACGACACGTGCTTTTTATTCTAAAAAAAACTGCAAGGAAATAGGACATTGCAAAAATACATGAAGTATACAATGGTCCATTATGAAGCAAATTGACCTTGACGATAGAAGTTGTTCAATGGAGTTTTCTCTAACCTGGTCATGTAGGCCTATATCAACCTGAGTAAATAAGAGGTGTTGTATAATGACAAAAGAACACAAACCGTCAGTAAGTTACGTTAAATCTGCAATGATTTAAACAAGTATATTCTTATGCTCTGATATTCATTCACGTATTCAGTCACTAGAAGAATAATGTTAGGGTATAGGACAGGAGAGGCTCCGATGGTACAGGTTCATGTTAAGAAACCCAAACCATTCAAGTGGTTGCGTAAATTATTCCGTAGAATTAAGTATAAGCATTCACATTTTGACGACGGGAAATACATGCGAGGTCAGAGGGATATAGAAAAATGGCATGAGGACACACCCCTTTCCAAAGCCGACTACCCAGACCATCGATGGCAGGTTCTTACTAGAACAAGGTCTAGAAAAGGCAGAAGCAGGAGCAGGGATCCAAAGCCATCGTCTATTACACCTAAAACAATTGTTTCGGCAGCAAAAACGGACACTCTGGAGTCGATTGAGTCATGCAAGGACGGTAGTATTTTTATGAACATGGATGCACTTAAGCAAGTACTTGATAGCGACGAAGGTCATTCATGTAAAGGGCATTCTGCTGGCGCCGGTGGGCACACCACCAGAGTGGAAGTGCATGACATTTCTCTGCAAAGTCGCAGCAACTATCAGGTTTCGGGCGCCGCAAAATACCCGGATCAGCCCGTTGTTGACGCTCTATCTACATGCACTTCTCGGGGAGTGCGGCCCAGTTCTACCAAAGTAAATCAAGATAAGAGTAGGGATCTATGTACTGCCAATATAGGTATCTGCTCCCTTCCACCAAGCGCAGTAACTAATGATCAGGAGCACGACAATGACCTGAATCACATGCGCGCTTTTGATAAAAAACGATTTAATAAAAAACCAAAGAAGAGGAAAAGTAAAAAGAGGCATCCCCGACGGAAGGGAAAATACGTTGAATTAGAGAGCGCGCCATCTTTGGAGAGCATCGATGATGTCCAAGATTACGGATCAACTCGAAAAAGCGCTATTACTAGAAATGAGAGAGTAAGTAGGGTCATGTAAGTACGCCTGCGTGGCATGTTGTGTGGCTATCTTTTGCTTTCTCTCTGATAAGTTCTGCTTCTATTGTTTTATAATTTAAACATCAAGTTAGCACAAAATGGGTGTACCTTTAGCATAACCGTATTCTCTGTTGTTTTGCTACTTCGGACCCCCCCTAATGGGCATGTAATACTGGAATAGAAAATAGACAAAACATTTACGCACTGCATTTCGTTATTGGCATGCTCTGAACCTTCTCATGCATGCAGTAATAATGAATGAAATTAATGTTATGTGTCTTTTATCAATATCATATAGGTAATGCTTCTGTGAACTATTTCATTAATAACCTTCACATTTAATTGCACACTGATGAAAGATAATTATAGAGACTGCAGGAAAAGTATGTTCTACTTAACGTCGGTAAATTCCTATATTGTAGGTGTATATATATATGCATACGAACAAATAACTGGGTATATATGAAAGTATTGACATTAGCGGTGTTATGTCATGAATTATGTTGATAGGCTCAGGTAGGATCCAAAAGCGTCGTTATAAGAAAAGAAACTAAACAAGTCTGGCATATTAATAGCGACGCTATGGGACACATTATTGAGTGACTATTGATAAAAGCAGCTTATCCTAAGATCATGGGAAGGAATTGGCCAAGTACCCAACGAGTAGGTACAGTGTATGGGGAGATAGTGTCTTCATTGGGAAACCCATAGAAATGAATACTTTCCTGGTGCTGTTTCCCATGATATAATGAGGACTATAGTTAGGTCAATTTTGCGTCTGTCCGGCTATACGCATACGGAGTCCTTAATGAAGGTCGCTATAGGCACTACAAATTAGACTAATCTATTATAGGGGTATGTATCTGGAAATTGCTACACAAATTGGCTCTATCAGGATATCAGTTCCAAGCCAAGGGAAGCCAAGCTTACTTCCCTCTTTTGGTGTAAACCCAACTCACAAGTATATTGTTTGAAAAAAAGGGTCATAACCTTCTCAAATAAGAATAAACACAAAAAAAGGAGAAAAAAATGAAGTTCTCTTAGATATAAGTAGCCTAAATATCGTATGTAGTATATTTTTATTAGTGTGTATGTACACAATCTTTGAATAAACTATACCTTTTATCTAAGTAACATATGTAGAGTATATGGTTATAAATGTGCGCTCTCATTTATCATTTATAACATTCTCTAAAATTTCATTAGAGTTGAAAACAAAATACAACACCTTTTACTCGACACAGACACCTCGCACCTACCCGTAATGAATCGCGACACTTCAGTAAATCTGAAATTTCAGTCAGACCATACCATGAAATCAACTTTCCACTCTAGTGACTCCCTCGTGGCTTTATGTGGGAGGCCGGCGAGGAGCATGCGGGTATTCGCGCGGCAACCCATTGATCCAAACTCTAGGCAATTGGCCTCTGGCACAGTGCAGACCGAGATCGATACACATTGGCATCTCTCCCTTCTATAAGGACAGTTCGGCTGCCGCACACAACCTCAGCACTCGCATGTTGAAAGCGCGAGCTGGTGTGTCAACAAGGGAGTTTAACCAACTTTGTGCGTCTATTTTAAAGTGCCCTATAGCCAGAGTCATTTTCACCACAAACACGCATGGGGATTTTTAGTATTGGACGTGGTTTGGATTCGCTTGAAAAATCAAATCGAAATAACCTGGAGCTATTTATTGCTCCAATCAGTAAACGATATGGTGCCGCCAACTCAAGTATTTAAAACAAATAAACACTGTGTTTAAAGTTTTTTGGTGTGCAGATTTATTCATAAAGCATACTCTCATATGTACAAAGATGCCCGACCCTATTGCCATTTGATTCCGGTCTTGTTTAGTGAAGCACCGCGACAGCCACTGCTCACACCTCTGCATGCCTTCGCAAAATTCACGCCGTTTATAACTAAGTTGTAATTGTGTTTATAGTAGAGCGGAGAATACAATATTCCACAGGTTGCTGTCCTATGTAGATTCTCCTATGTCAGCCTGTTTTCGTATCACTGTACATACCTTATGGTGAAATTTTACGATACATCGATGTCGATCAAATGGTTGTACCTCAAACGTCACAGTGTGCCGTATGACCATAAAGGGCATATTTCACCCGGCTCCCTGAACGGTGTCGTAAGGGCGACGCCCGTGCGCCATGTTAACGACTGCGGATATATAGAAATAGGTGCAGTGGGGAATTAAAGGAGAAACCAACAAGTTTTGGTCAAAGTTGTCATTCTCCATGAGTTTGATGCGGTGTGATAAGAACGAGGCGACAGCCGAGTGAATATCACATAGCATTCAAACGAGTTGGAGAATGACTTCTTTGACCAAAACGAGTTGCTTTCTGTATTTATCTCATCCCTGTACACACTTAAAGAAGGGACAACACACAGGCTATAGACCATGGAGAACGGGCTGCAATACTCTTTGGGACATGGAGAACGAGTTCCCAATGTTAAGCCTATGGACATTTATTCCAGGGGTGAGATAAAGACATTTACTCACCGGCAGCCACCGTACAGCGAAGCCTACTATAAAGACGGTTACAGGCCGGTAGCGCCCATATAGCTACCATTCAGCATCAGAATCGGCCACACTAAAGCATGTTTGGAAGACGCCTGGTGGAGTTGAAATCTAGCCTATGCAGTGGAACACACCCTTAATACAACATGGGTAGGAGCGGGCAGTATATCTGGGTTGTATGGCCATAGGTATAGGCCTATCCATCCTTGGGCATAATGTATTCTCATACACAACAATAAGTCGATCTTTAATCACCTCTGTTGAATAAAGACCAAATCCAATAGCTGTATTGTATAGTCAGTAGTGCCATTGTATGAAATATTTTCAGCAATGGTAATCATATAGGACGTCCTGACCATGCTGTACAAGCTACAAAACGAGATGATAATTTATGGTTTGTACGGAACGAGGCGTTTTCGCCAAGTTCCATACAAACCGTAAATTATTATCGACTTTGTGGCTTGTACAAGCATGGTAGGTCGTTCTACTATATAACCGAAATTAAGAAAAATCGTAAATTTCATTTTGATTAACAACTAATATTTTAATAAACGTTTACAGAGGTGTACCATATTTTCCCGACTGTTCCGTACAGTATTTTTTACGTTATATGGCGAAACGGTGCGTATTTACAGTATACGGCATGGGTATATAGTAAGAACTTATTTTAGCGTCATACCATGTCTAAACTAGAGTGCACAATGTACACGTATGTCAATCATGTGTATGTCAGATATATCAATGTACAAATAAACCACATGGTATACTCATCCCTTGAAAATCAGCATCCTTGTAGTACAATGTATATCTATTAGCTCCCCCCACCCCACCCTCCCAAAAAAGAAAAATCTAGTGCAAAGGTTTATTCTGTGATTCAGAATCTTAAACATTGGTGGATCGTTCAGTTATTATGGCCATAGAGTCTTGCATAGGTGGCGCATGCCGGTCACCAATACAAACCTTTCAATTAGGATACAAAGGCTGGTATTTCCTTTTAAAAAATGTGTCCTCTCTGTAACTGAGTCACCGAAATAGTAACATATGTAAAATTATCCAATGAGAAAAAGCCAGAACGTAGAACGAATTGGACCTTAAACTACCCAAACTAACAAACGAAATCTTACTCCTCCAGTGGCAGCTGTTATTTCTGGCTCTTCCAAGTCGGTTATTGCAGAGAAAGTAGACATACAACCTTCAGAATTTAGTCAAGATATCCACTAATGTATTTAATTATGACTGAAACAGCAACTTTGAATTATAATCTCAAAAATAGAATGAACAAATTTAGATGTCCATGTCTTTACTAAGCTTTGAGATGTAAAGTACATATTTTTATGTTTATCTTGTCTTTGCGTATTTTCCCCCTGCCTCTGTCTACTTAAGTCGCAAACCACATACTGTAGAGGCAAACATCTATTATAAAAGGTAGGGTGAGGTGGTGGTTGGGAGGGGGGGGGGGGGGACCAGAAGCACGCCTATCCTTTTTTTAGCCTTATCAGGTAGCCGGCAGTGTAAAAATACAGAATCATAACGGCGCGTTTTACGCGGGTCGATGTGTGTATTTGCCCTCTAGCAAAATAGCTCTGCTCGCTGAGCCACTCTACTTAAAAACAGTGTGGACAAAGGTCATATGTTATATGTTCCTTCTCACTTACACTGTGCTAAACTAGACACTCTGCCGCAGTAAAATGAGCTTTATAAAATATAAAACAGACTAAACTCTGATATACAATGGGACTATTGATATAACGCTTTATGAACTGAATCCCAGTTGGGCCGTTAACTGGCGCCATTAGCTCGCTCAAGTTGGGTTGAAATACGTATTGATTGAATCGGAATTGATCCGCGTCGTTTAGATTGTTTACCTTTTTGTGTGTGCTGAATTCTAGCCGGGCACTGAGAGTCACTTGACACAGGGTGGACCAGACGTACTATGCCATACTAATAAAAAGGATTAGCTAACATTGTAGAGATACATGTTCTTCTCTTCTCTCTTCTATATCTCAATTATTTTGTTAAAGGCTTGCCTATCTATCGACATTTAATGGAAACATATTGGAGTATACGTAGGTCTACAATCGTCCCTAGTCAAAGCAAGTTCTTCATATATATATATATATATATATATATATATATATATATATATATATATATATATATATATATATATATATATATATATAATATATATATATATATATAATTAATGGGATTAATGTGCGACTGGAGTAATAATCAGATGAGTGTGATTTATTTCAGATGAAGCGGTGTGAGAGACAGACAATATTAAATCCTCTCCACAGTCTGGCTAATGGATTGCGCAACCTGGCAGAAGCTCCTGTATTCCATCCTGTCAAATACAGAGGTTACAAGAGGTTCTTTGATGATGAATAACACTACAGCAGATATAAACAAATCCAGAATAGAGTCACAACTTGTTTTCATGCTGTTGTGTGGCAGTGTAACGAGCGCGTGGATTCTTTTCAAACGATAATAGACTTTTGCATATATAAAAGGGTAGGTTATTGAGACTTTTGGCCATTTTTCGTTTTTTAATGAGAAAAGTACATATCTAACCTTAGAAAGGTAGCGCAGGGCTGCTGGGTTTTAACAATGTATTTGAGTGGGGGCTTGTATCACGAGGCCCCTCAGTGATGTGCAGAGGAAATGCCGTCCGTGGATGCACAAGAGGTCGAATTTTGCTCAAGCTCCTACATTTTGCAATTCAAAAAGCTTTTTAGCGTGTTATGAAAGTGCTATTCATCGATTCCATTTTGAAATAAAAGTGATAGAAACAAAATTCATCTAGTATTTGATCCTCCCATTTCATGAAAAATCATTAAGTAAAACCCGTTAGAAATGTCCTAAATTCGTGTCTCATGGTAAATCCGCGTGACTAGGCCGCCCTGCTTATGGTAGTCTCTTTATCAATACTGAATGCGTCTCGTATTGCTAAACGCATTCTATGGGGAGGATATCATTATCTCGCTTAAGTATGCACACGCTCTAGAGAATGCCACCCTGATGCCACATAACATATTGGAATATGTATTTCATGTATGGTGATCTCGTTCCTCTATCAACCTTGTAATGCGTTTAAATACAACAATTGTCCTACATTAGTACCTACACTATTCATAGCTGATTCTGCTTGTCCAAAGCCAAGCTTTTGAATTTGTCATGCAAATAATGTCGAGTATGTTACTTATAGCTTTATAGAGTTTCACGTACGCATTTCGCATGTTGTTGTTATTACATTTAAAATGGTCTATCTATGAAGGGGTTACAAGGATAAACTATTGATAGACTGAGGTCCGTATTTTGTACCAATCCCATGTAGCTGATTGGATAGGAGTAGTGCAGATAACCTACCCGCAGTAAAGGTCTTACAGAATCTCTTCATTAGAAAATTGCAGGGCCGGGTCATTAATAGAAACGATGCCGAAGATATTTATTGATCTATCATGAATTATGTACATGGTTTACTTGGAATATATGTATGCCAAACGTTGGACCTATCATTTCAGGTCAAACTTGGTAGGATAAAACAGAATAAAATCATATGACCCTGAATAACACAACACACCTTTATTTGGGGCTGTCTAAAAATGACGTTATGCTATTTATGACCACCTCCCTCGTCATATAATCCTTGGAATGTTTGATCATGGAGACTGGTACCCTTCCCCCTCCCCCTGCCTACTAGATTATTGGGTTAGGTCAATTATATTATTCGGACCTTGTTTTTGGTAGTTGGTAGAACATAGCGGATTTTCATGTTAACTTATCTCAGAAAAGTACATCTGAATGATCAGAAAGCTTTAGTTTTCATTTGTAGTACATAGTAGATAGTTTCCAGTTGAATTGTTAAGAGAGGTCTGATCATTGATTGGTGGATGAAACAGGTATTCCCTTTTGACGGTGTTGTCATCTTATATCTCACCCCTGGTATTTCTTCCCATAGACTGAACATTTGGAACTCATACCCAACGCGCATAGAGTATTTAGAAAAAAGATTGTCAATGGAGGATTATGTCACAAAGGTTAGCCCATTAGGCAAACTGAATGGTGAGATAAATTCAGAAAGCTATGAAAGTTTACGGTCCGAGCTCGATCCTTTCTTGTTTGAATCACTACGTAATTCATGTGGCTTCGCCTTTTGAATTACTACGTGGTGCAAACCCGATGGGATACTAGCTCGAACCCTAAGCTTTCATAAGTTTGCTCTATAGTATCTAATCGTAACCAAAGTGTCAAAACCTTTCCAAGTAGTATTCAGTCCCACGGGGTAGATTTCTTTCTAACTTCAGCAAAAACTATGGAAATAGTGATTTTTACTTTCCCACAATCCTAGGTCGTATTTGTCAATAAGTAACAGACATGTATGATGTCGATAGACAAGTTGAGGCAGAAAATAGTAATAGTAGGTCATAACTGAAAACTACAATAGTTTGTTTCTATATTTATTACAAATGCAGTGAGCAATGTACATTGTGTAAATACTAGCACATATGCCAAAACAAGAAAGGGACCTTAAATACTTAACAAGTCTAAGTTTCCTCTCAGTTGGTACAATGTTGTCATGTTACAAATAGCGTAATAGATAGTGTATGAACACTAGTGGTAATAACTACAGCAAATCAGTACGTAGTATTAAAACATGTATGAATAAATAAACTAACTAAATAAATAGCATCTTGATATTCCCGCTTTATGCCTTATCATTTCTATAATCTCGATGTACATGCACAACAGAAAAAGAACAGTTCTGTTCATCTCATACGGTCATACTGCCCCTAATCGGTACAATATCATCATATAACCTGCAGCTTTATTTGGAAATGAGTTTTTTTTCCCATTGTTCGTAAACATTTTTCATTTTGAAGTAACAATCTTAATTTCACAAGCCAAGTGATGGAAGGTAAGAAATCACAAGTACTGGCCGGCATACTATTTACTTGAAGCGGAAAATGCACGAAGGGCAGCGCGATATATCAATCAGAACAACGGGTAATACAACAGTCTCATTACATACTTCTAAGGACAAGGATTCATCTGACAGTGAGCCTGATAAATGATACATGTAAAGTCGATTCTAACTCAAGTAAGCTGACAGTATCTATGTGTAAA